>MNCI01034026.1:795212-813161 GCA_015680685.1 Gnetum montanum | reverse complement strand
TTGGGAGAGTTAGAGGTGGTACCGTAGGACTTATGGGATCATCTTGGTAGAAGTCCACCACCTTGATGGTATTAGAGGAGGTAGCCTTAAGTTGGTTGATCTCCTCTATCAAGCTTTGGATTAGCTGGAATGCCTGATCCAAGCTTGCGGATGTGCTAGCTAGTTGCATTGGCTGGGCTTGGGTTGGTTGCATAGCATAGGACAAAAGTTTTGGTTGTGGAGTTTGCTAGTTTAACATCATAGTGGATGGACATTGCTAGTTTAATGTCATAGCAGACAGGCATTGCCAATTTAACATTGTAGCGACGGAAAACGTTGGCAGCTGGAAATACTGACCGAGGTTCCGGCGTACACAGTTTTAGCCACGGATCCGCGCAAGGGCTATGCTGGAAAAATGAATCCGCGGCACCCTGAACGGTCTTGTCGATCAGACAAGGACTTATNAAGATGATCCCATAAGTCCTACGGTACCACCTCTAACTCTCCCAACTAGGGTCTAGCTATCACAATTTACCAAGTATAATGGTGAAGGGGATCCCAATGCACACTTGGTCACATTTCGATCTGAGTGCCTACTCCTTCAAGCTTGGCCACATGCCATCATGCACGTGTTCCCCATGTTACTCACTAGCAAGGCCTTAAATTGGTATCACATGCTACCCAAGGCCATAATCTCCTCTTTAGAGGATCTGATAAGCCAATTTGTGAGATGCTTCAGGTACAACCTAAAGCCTGAAGCAACCCTTGACCAGCTCATGTAGGTTAAGTAGGGGCCTCTAGAGCCCATGCCAAAATTCCTCCAACATTGGAATGCTGCATTGAGTAAAATGCAAGAATCCCTAGTGGGGGCACATCTACTGGCCATCTTCAAAGATGTAGTAAATGACTTCATTAAGTCCAAACTGTATTATCTAGCTCCAAAGTCTCTTAGCCAAGCCTTTTCCCAAGAAAAAAGCATAGAAGAAGCAGTGCAAGCTAGCAATGACGAATGGAACCCTCTAAACTACTGGAGAAACTCTTGAAAGTCAGGAAAATCCAACACAAATATGTATCAGTGATTACCTGCAAAAAACATGATAGGTACTACAAACTACTAAGAAACCCCACATTAGAAGTACCAAATGAACACCCAGTCCCACAACATTTTAAATTGGACCAATACTATCGTTACCGTCAATTGGCTGGTTAGAGTATAGACAACTATCATGCTTTGTAGGGTGACTTGCAAAGAATGATAGAATGGGGCCAATTGGTGATCGACATGGAAAGTCAATCCGACACAGATGATGCCTCCTATGTCATAAACTCCATTAGCAGAGGTGGAAAGCCCAAACTTGTGCAAAAACCTTTTGTGATCTATGTGCCTCCTAACAAGGCAAAGGTCCCCTTAGCCTCCAAAAGGAAGAGGCCTCCCTTTTTTATCAAAATGCCATCTTGGGCACCGACAACACCTTTTGTGGTCAAAGTCCTAAACCAATTGTATGCTAAGATGTTAAACTGGTATGACACAACAACAACAACCACTAAGCATCCTTTTGTCATCAAGGCACCATAATGAGTTAGTGGCACAACAACCCCTACAATAACTCCTAAACTACCCTTTGTCATAAGGGTCCCACAACGTGATGGCCCCTCACCTACCCAAATCCCAATAGTGGGCAATGTTTGAATCTCTCCTTCCTCGAGGGTCGACCCCACTAGCAACTTAGGTAGGCCCACCAAATGGCAATGGAAGAGGACAAACAAGCAGCTCGCAACCCCCATGGCTGAAGCAAAGGCCACAACTAAGAAGCAACAACCAAACACTAGGGCCCCTATCCCCAAGCAGGCTAAGAAAACCAAACCCAAGTCCCCTCCACAAGAGATTTGTCTCTCAAGCCACATGGAGGAAATCAAGGCCAACACAATAGCCAATGACAAGGACTTTGTAGCTACACTAACCCAAGTAAAACAAATGCTCAAGCAAAAGAACACAACGTTGAGCTTATACGACCTAGTCATGACCTTATCTACTCGCTACCAAGCATTGGCCCAAATCTTGGCATCTATTCCTATTATGAAGGACATCCTTGTAGATGAGACATCCATTTGTGCAATGATGTAACCCCCTACACCACAAGAATTGAGTTCAACACCTCTAGTATTCTGCAACGATGCAATCAAGGTTAACCCTGAATGAGGGGAGGCCACTACAGCTCCATTATCCATTAGCATACGTGTTGGGCATTGTACCATCCGCAAAGTGCATGTTGATGATGGTTCAGCAACAAACGTAGTGCTGTACTCCATCATCGATAAGCTAGGCCTGGTGAATGAAATCAGGCCAACCAAAATCACATGTCTAAAATCCTTCAACGAATCATGTGTCATAGTTAGGGGTACAATCAACTTAGCCTTCATGGTAGGAGAGCAATTCTCCACTAGTGTATATTTCACTGCCATAGAAGAGATGCTAAGTTTTAACATGATTTTAGGTAGGCCTTGGCTAGCCCAACTAAGGGTTGTCTCCTCTCCCATCCACCAAGAAATCCACCTTTCATACAAAGGTGGTCAAGTTATCATCCATGGTGATAATGCCTCCTCTTCGACTATCCATGACATAGACATGGCACAAGTTTTGGAAAAGGAGTTTCTTGGTGGTACACCTATGGCAACCAATGTAGCACCTAAGGCTAACACACCCGAATAAGTGGTTGGAGCCAACAACCTCCCAGAGGATCCTAAGCCTTGCACACCCCCTAATCCACACCTGATTAGGAAGTAACTATCTGATTAAGACTTTTCCTTGGCCAAAAGTAGGTTAAGCACTGGCTTACCCCTTGGCTCCATTGGCCATGCATTTTTGGTTTTTTCTTGGGTTGCATTTGTTCATGCATTTACATTTCACTTGCTTACTTAGTTTACACACTACTTCACTTTGTTTACATATTTCTACTTTGTTTACACATCCATCTACTTAGCTTATGCATTGCATTTGAAAAACAACAAAAACATATATGGCCTACAATTATCACTTTTTGCATTGGTTTCCTTTCATTCATCCATTTTAACTTTGTTTACAACAGTTTCCACTTGATGTTTTTTTCTTTCTAGTTGATTTTTGTAGGATCTTGTAGGCACACAGCATGACCATGCATGCAGCATCGCACCTTACACAAGTAAGGTAAGCACCAGTTTGCTATGACTATAAACTGGCACAAATTATCCTTGGGTCATGATGTTAAACTAGCACAATAGTTCATCCTTGGGTCATGATGTTAAACTAGCACAACATCCATTGTCTGCTACAACATTAAACTAGCATCCAATAGTCTACTAGGACTATAAACTAGCACATCATGGTCTACCAGGACCTTCAACTATGTTCACAGTCTTCCAAGACTTTAAACTGGCATGTTGTTGATCTTTTGGAGCACTTTCCATTAGTGTAGCCTTGGGAGCACTCACAGCATCATCGCCTCCCACCATTCTAATCATCTTTTGGAGCACTTGCCATTAGTATGATCTTTAGAGGACTCACAGCATAATCACCCTAGCACTTTCACTGGCTTCTTGAGTAGTTGCAACTGGCATTACATTTGACACATTTGCAGCATCTTCGCATCGAACACTTGTGGGATCTTCACATCTGACATTTACATTGGCATTTTATGTTGTGTGGTTTTCTTATCTTCTCAGAGTTGTGTTTACAGGATGAAGCCTCAGAGGTGGTCATGCAGAGATGCATCTCATTACAGCAAAAAGTCACCACATTGCTCTAATGTGCATGATTGGACTAGTTAAGCCACCCAAGAGTGGAAATCCCCCTCATTCCTATTATAGCCTATGCACATCCCCTCCTTCATCCCAAAATCCTCTCATCCCCCACTTACTCATGATTTCACATCCCCTTGGCATACACATTATGATGCACATTGCATTGTCTTCACATCAACTATAGAACCCATGGTCGATGTAACACAACTCTTCCTATTGGGAGCCTTTGTTGCATGGTCAAAGCCTAAGTGGATGTAACACGAATCATGCCTAGGAGGAAACACCTATCCTATAGACACAATACGGTCACATCAAAACAAAGCCCATCTACTTGATGGCCAATTTCTAGGTAGTATTCAGTAGTAAGCTGAACCTGATGGAGGTTCACCTTGCACTAAAAAGAAAAAGAGAATGGGGAAAAGCATATCCCCAAGAAAATTGACAATGCTATAGCTTCACAATTTTCCTAGCCTTAGATTGACTTTGACACTCTCATAAGCACTCCAATGAGAGATCAACATTTCAAGGGCAAACCACTTCATGTCATGGTCACTATTAGCTGTGCTGAATTTGCATCTTACATCATGATCCACTGTTTGCATTTCATTTCTACCATTTAAATGTCATCTCCATAACATTGCCTATACTCCTTATCCCTCAGTATAACCTTATTCCCATAGCACTCTTGAGCATGGTAAAACAACATCCAATCTTGTACCAACAAGTGATGTTGGTGGCATGTCTACTATGGTGTTTTGTAATTCTTTGTCGATGTCTCTCGGGCCACTCCTCCAGACATTAACAAAAATGGACCATTGAAACACCACCAAATTTTGGGTCTTAGCATCTCAACTACAAATTTGGCTAATTTTTAAAATAGTGGAAGTTTGCCCATATTTTTCCAAGTGTTGAGTGTAGTCAGCAACAATTGCCAGATTTGTAAAATTTTTCTAAGTGTTAGAATGATGACACTTTCTACAGATTCACATGTCACGCTTCGTAGCATAGCACCATGTCACACTATGTAGCATAGCACAACGTAGCACCCTGTCACGTTGTGTAGTGTAGCACAGCATATCACCCTATCACGCTGTGTAGCGTAGCACCATGTCATGTTGTGTAGCGTAGTGCAATGTAGCACCCTGTTACACGATGCAGCGTAGCGTAGTGTAGCACCATGTCATGCTACATAGCATAGCACAACATAATACCCTATCACTTTGTGCAACATAATGTAGCATAGAACCGTGTCATGCTATGCAACGTAACGCAACGTAGCACCATGTCATGCTGCGTACGTAGCGCAGTGTAGCACCTTGTCACGCTGTGTAGCATAGCACAACATAGCACCCTGTCACACTGTGTAGCATAGTGTACTGTAGCACTTGTTAAGCTATGAAACATAGCACACATGTCAAGCTTTGCAGCATAGTGCAGCGTAACACACCTAGGCTACATCTTGTATCCTAAACATAACATAGGAAAAGCATAGTAGATAGCATCCCATGTCTTGTGCATAACATAGGACAAGCCCAGTAGACAGTGTCCTGTGGTCCCATCCACCACACTACCACATGGCACTTGATCTAAATTTTGGGCTAACCCTAGCCCTATAAGTACCCTTGCACCCTAATGTTTCAAAAAAGGGAAAAAATAGGAAGAGGGGGAAGGAGGAGGCTTTCATTCTTGACCAGTAAGGTAGTTGGCGCTTCCATTTTGGCATTTGGCACTTTGGCACCTTGGCAGTTATCTTCGTGGATGAATGAGATCCAGAGCACACCACACTAACAAAGAGGCACAACTACACCACACGGTACACTGTAGCCCCATTGCAACCCTATAGAACATCACATGATACACTGTGGCTACCAACCTGGTAGGCACAGTTCAACAAAGTGAGCACCAGACTTCACAACATGACACCATCGAGGCTATGACTGTGCTCCCACTACACTAATTGTACATTGTGTATACCTTTGTGAATTAGCTATGCTCCCTCTTTTGGGGCAGTGCACTGCTATTCTCAAATTCTATTTCATTTCTCAAGAATTTCTCTTTGGCATTTAGTGTAATGCTTGTATTTTCTTACTTTTCATACATATTTGCATGTTCACATCATAGTTCTTAGGCCGGGAGACTTTGTTATGCTCTAGCCTTCTCAGACCCGATTCCCATGCATAACGTAGTATAAAATCTTCTCACACACTATCATTTTAACACCATGTAAGTCCCTGTCTGATTGACAAGATCATTCAAGGCACTCTATTTCCATTTTCTCCAGCATAGTCCTTGCACGGATTCTGGGTTAGTGTTGGCACATTTGGCCATTTCATGGAGCAGGCAGGATTAAATTGGTTAAGAGTTTTTGGCGAAGTGACTAAATTTTTAGCTTGAGAAGAAAAGAATAAGTTAACAATAGCATTCTTTTATTTAAGAAAAAAATATATATATAGGAGCACCATTCCTATAGTAAGCTTATGAATCTCTACAGGAAGATAAATTCAGTAGTCCGGTGGTGTAGGGTAAAATTATTTCTGCACTGATTAAACAGGNAAACATTTTTGATGGGAACCGGTCAAAATCCTTGGGCAACAAGCTTGCACAGGAGAACATGGGTTTTTCTCATAGCAAGATTATGGGTCCTATTCCAGAGTCTTTGTCCAACCTTACTTTTCTTTAGGTTTTAAATTTATCATTCAACAACTTTGAAGGAAACATCAACTATTTTAAAGACTCTCTCGGAAGATTGAAAAATTAATCATTCATGCACAAATCCTGCGTGATTGCAAGCAAACAGAACATGAACTAGGAGTGAGAAAATTGTTGGCCTCGCGGTGCTTATTGTGGTGTAGACAGGCACCGGGAAAACTACCTTTGCCACATGAACCCTAGTAGTGGAAGCAGTGACTGAAATATGGGCCCGTAAAAGAAAGTGCGATCATTGAAAATCCCTAGAGGACCTCGAGCCTGAGACTCGTTCCCCGCGCTGAGCCCTCTGGTTACGATTTGAACCGAATGTGGGTTTGTCTCACTGCTAAGCACTGCATAACCCCAGGGAAGCACTTCATTCCACTCGTTCTAATATGGATAGGGATGGCTCAATCCCTAATCCACTATTTTCTGGAAAATGAAAAAAAAAACAGCCATTGGCGTTTCATTTTTTTTCAAAACAACATTCTGGGTCAGCAGAGGTCTAAATCGGTAGACCACAAGCAGTGATGACCACCTCTATTCCATGTTAAATAGAGCCATAAGGGCCTCTGTACAGCCTTGCGCACCACCAAACCCTATTGGTTTCTGCATTGTTATTCTATGCATCACCAAACCCTACCTGCCTCAATGTCATTTTCAAACAACTCAGCAAATTTCGTGGTTGTGTGCCAAGGGGTTCATCGTGGCCAGGAATGCCTTGGAAAATACAGGCAAAAACAAATGAATTTGATTGCTGCAACAAGGATGAAAACAAAAATAACATCACATCTGGGAACTCATTTCAAAATTTCAGGCAGTTAAAAACGTAAATCACAAATGTCGTTTGCTCCTGGAACCTGCAATCCGAAATTACCAAAATAGCCGCAGTGCCCGATGCCGACACATTTGTTATGGCCATACCAGTCCACTGAAAGTGGCAACAGAGACATGAAGGCACACTAAGACAAGTGTACAACCGAATTAGCAGAGCAGGAGATATTTTTACAGATGTCGATAAATCAAAGTTGTAGTTTTATTCATCATTGAAGACTTACCATTAATTTAATTATTCCAAGTGCTCGGCTGAAGACTTACCTTTAATTTAATTATTCTAGGTGAATGAAGATCTCATAATATTGAGGTCTTGAATTTATTTTTCAAACATTATTGTATAAGTTATTACCCATAAAATATTTGTAATATTTACAAATATCAATGCTAGCATAAATTCCTCCTAACTTTATGTATAACTTCCTAACTAAATTAGTAAGAAATATCTCCTAACTAGTTGGGTAAGTTGTAACTCCCTTACTTGGGAGAGAAGTTAGCTAAGATATTTTAAAGTCTATAACTACCTTTGAACCCTATAAAAAGGCTTCAGGGGAAGGAAAAAGAAAGGACTTTTGGGAAGAAACTTTTGGAAGACACTTTGTAAGACACTTTGGAAGATTTGGAGCTCTCACTTGGGGACACACTTTGGGTCTTGGAAGAGCATTGTAAAGAAGAAATTGTGAAAGATTGCTTGTAAGATAACTAGCTAAAGAAAAGATTTCAGCCTCTTTGTCATAGTCCTATGAGTTATGTTTTTTATTTTTTATTCTGTTTAAATTGTTTAGCTAGTGGTTTAGATAGTATCATCCTTGGCAAGTAATTTTGGGATTTTTAGATTTCTCTTATTGTTCTTGTTGCATAATTGAAAATTTCTATTAAAATTTTTCCATAGAAGTGCTTGTGTTTGAAAGCATTAAGAGCATTTTAGTAGTGAATTTGATTATTGTGCAACGTATAAGAACTGCTATTGTGATTTTTGTAAGAGAGCCTCTGTTTTTAGTCATGGCGTTGAACGATTCAATAGTCAAGAGGGTTCAGAAAATCTTTGGTATTTTGATGGGACCAGAATAGCTTCTTTTATCTTTAAAGTGAATCTACGTGGTATTTCAATCAGAAATTTTCAAGTCTTTTGAAGGTTCTATTGAATGCAATTTTTGACATCCATTATCTAGCCAAAATGGAGTCTTGTACATGATAGTTTACGCAACAATTTTTTGGTAGCATAGTAGGATTGTCTTGAAGAAATTGCTTATTTAAGCCTTGGAAGTTTGAACAATTCGTAGTTATTGAATTTGGGATAGCTTTATTACGAAGTGTTTACTCATATCATTTTCCCTTGTTTAAATATTTGAGATCTTTACATAAATCTGATTTCTTTTTCTCTTATCTCTAATTTCCATTGAATCTCGCTCTATTTCTAGTTTTCTTGTGGAACTTTTTCTTTCTCTGGAGTAAATTAGAAGTAGATTCGTAGAGTTGTGCTCAAATGTTTTTGCAAAATTTTATTTGTTACAAGTAGGTATTATAAGGACCACGTAGACTAGGCAATTAAACAAAATAGGAACTCTCAACAACTCACAGTACTTGGCAAAGTTGGCTGAATCTCTTTAAGATGAGTCATTTGTAGTTTACACACAACACAATCGTTTCATTTTTCACAATTGCACACCGCAACAACACACACACATACTCACATTAACTACTGAGTTTATTTGGAGGTATATGGTCCTTGGTGGTGCGAGAGACTAGCAAGCACCTAAATCCTGTTCAAGGACACTCATTGGCGATCGCGTCCCAAACGGTCGCCAATAGTTAGGTTGTATGCCCATGGACCTCTTGGTGTTCTAGCCACCAATATTTTCAAATGTCACAAAGGTCATCCCAATGCTCACCTTATTACCTTTGAATCTAAATGCTTACTTTTACAACCATGACCTCATACCATCATGAGGATTTTCCTTATGTCCTTGATTGGAAAAGCACTTAATTGGTACCATGCATTACCTAGGGGATCCATATCCTCTTTGGAGGATTTTATTATCTAGTTTGTAAACTACTTCAAGTATAACTTGAGGCCTGAAATTACACTTGATCAACTCATGAAGGTTAAGTAGGAACCCCTAGAACCTATGCAAAAATTCATTTAACAAAGAAATGAACTATTGAATGAAATACTAGAGCCCATCACTAAGGATCACCTACTAGCCATATTTAAGAAATTAGTTAATGACTTCATCAAGTCCAAGCTCTACCATCTTGACTTGTGGTCCCTCAGCTAGGGATTTTCCTAAACTAAAATTATATAAGATGTTGTAGAGGCCAGCCATAATCTGACCTACATAGCATACAAAAATTATCATACATGAAGAGACAAAGTAAAAAATAAACAAAATAATATAATCGTAGCAACTAGAACCATAGAAACAAAGATCACAAGCTAGGGGACAAGGGCCAACCCACCCAAGGCCTCCACTGATGACCACAATAACCAAACCTAAACCTCTAGGGCTACTACATTGACAACAACCAAACCAAACTTTCAAAAAAAGGACAGGTCCACATACACTACCTTACCTATGAAACCATCTAAGTCACTAGAACAACTATTAAATAGTGGATGTATGAAACACAAACAAATGATTAAAGCTGCTCAAAAGGAACATGAGCAATTATGTGAAATAACCAAAGATCCCACTTGGGTAATGAAGGATGATCCTTAACTACCTAGGTACTTCAAACTAGACCATTTCTACTATTATCACCAACTACTAGGTCATGAAATAGACTTCTACCTCACACTGAAGGATGACCTATAGAGGATGATAGATAGGTGGAGCTAGGCTTAGATGCTTCCAACATAAACTAGTTGATGCATGTCTACAAAGACTTATTGAATACTAATGATAGCCCCTATGATATTTTGACATTCAATGTTGATGATGATCAAAGACTTGTAAGAGAACCATTCATGATTCAAGTATCCCTCTATGATGAAAGGACTTCTTTAGCTTTCCACAACTCAAGATTCCTATTTGTCATAAGAGTACCATCATGAGTGCCTCTAAGGGAACCTTTTGTCATTAGGATTCCCCAATCCAACATAAATCAAGTAGCTATAGCTCAACTAGCTACACAACGATTGCCTGTGGTGGCCAATGCTATTACCTCTTCCACATATTGAATAGCTAACAACCAAAAAACTTCAGCCAAAAAAAGGAAGAAGCATAAGCAAAAATGTGATAATAAGGATGAGAAGAAAATAGAGGCATGCCCACTCCCATTTCAACTATACCCATGACCTCCTCTACCCAACCCTCTCCAACCAACAAGTCATAGGAGGATACCAAAGCCCATCACTAGAACAACAAGGAAAAGCCATAATAACCACAACCTAAAGTAAAAGTTTGCATTTTGGGGTGCATGGAGGAACTAAAGGACAATTGGGGCAACAAGTCCATAGCCAAGGATAAAAACTTCCTCAATGTAATGGAACAAGTCAAGCAATTTCTCAAGTAGAAAAATATAACTTTAAGCTTGTATGACCTGATCATGACTTTTTCCATACATCTTGAGGCACTAGTAAAAATGTTGACTTCCAGCCCTATTAGTGAGTACATCCCCACTAACAAGGAAGCGATCCATATAGTGATGATTTCTCCCTCATCAAAGGAGGATAATTTAACATCCTTAATGTTTTGTGATAGCAAAATCAAGGTTAATTCCCAAAATGGTGTAGTAACTACAACCCCTCTGTTCATAACCATATGCATAGGATAGTTTAAAGTACATCAAGTGCATGTTGATTATAAGACCACAACTAACATCATCCGATGCACCATCATTGAATGATTAGGCTTAATCAAGCAAATATAGCCTAAAACTACTGCAGCTCTTAAGTCCTTTAATGGATTAGGAATTTCTATCAAGGGGTATTTCTTCTTTGATTTGGATTTTGTAGCAAGGTAGCAATTCCCCACAGCCACCAATTTCTTGGTGGTGGAAGAGACACCTAGATTCAACCTTATCTTGGGAAGACCTTGGTTGGATCAATTATAAGCCATGTCCTCTCCCATTCATCAACAAATTCACATTCCTTATGAGGGAGGTGAAATTATCATTCATGGTGATAAGGCAATTCCCTTGGCTATCAACAATGTGAACATAGATTGGGGGTTTGAAATGGTGCTTTAAGAATAATCTCCTAGCCATGAAGTCCAACAACCCAACAATGACAACAATAAGAAATGGGATGCATTATGGGATGAACTTTCATTTAGCATCATCAGTAAAATTGATGGTGAATACAAGCTTATGTAGAATAAACCTTACTCATTCCCTAATCTCACAAAGATTAGGAAGAATCTGCACAATTGGAGTAACCTTTCCATTCCATACCCTTATAACCAAATAGCCATATAGCCTAATGTTTCTTTTACAATTTGTTATATCTTTTTATGCATTTTTTTTACTCTTTATGCACATAACCTATGAATATAGCCTAAGTTTCTACTTCCATTTGCATTTTTACTTATTTATTATAACTTTCTTTACTTTTACTTATATAATAAACATCAAAAAGCCTTATAAATATATATTTCTTTTTCATTACTAGTCTGCTAAGACCTTAAACTAGCATCATGGCTTTTCATGGCCTTAAATTGGCAAAGATAATCAGACAACATGGTCTGCTATGGCCTTAAACTTGCAAAATGATAGTTTGCTAAGACTCTAAATTGGAATTTTAGTCCACTAAGACTTTAAATTGGCAGTTTCACCCACCATGGCCTAAACTGGCAATGCAATATAACCTGTGCCTATGATGGCCTAAAACTAGCAAACATATTCTTTATTACTATAGTTCTTTTTGTTTAGCCTATTATCGCATCTGTTAGCCATTTAATGTTATAACCAAAATGTCAACATAGCCATTCTCAATGTTCACAACATTTACAATGTTTACTACAACTATAGATACACATAGTCAAAAATAAAATCAAGATTTAAATTTAAAGTTAGAATGTCCACAACATACATAGCCATGGCCACATTGTGTGGCAAAAATGTCAAAAAATAATAATCTTCTATAACATAGTCTTGGCTAATCATCGCCATCAACATGAAAATAAAAGACAAATAGCCAACAAGCTAAGCTGAGGAAGGTTGCTAACTGGCATTTAGAGGAGGAAGTGGTGGGTCATACCCACCCTCACCACTAGGGTTGCCAATGTCTCCTAAGGCTTGAAATGTAATAACATATAATTAGTTAGTAACCCATGGCCAAAATCATAGCTTAAAACTAAAAAAAAGACATAAAATACATCTAACCTATGGAGATTCTAACTCCATGACTTTCAAGGGTAGAAGTGGAAGGCCTTCATCCAAATGATGAAGCATCTTGTCCTTCATCATGTTAACCCAGTCAACATCCCCAAGATCAACACCACAGAGGATGTTGGTCCTATCTATAGAAGTCCAAGTAGGAGGCTTCCATGTAGTAGTAGCTATAGAGGTCTCACCTATAGTAGTGGGAATTTGAGTAGTAGGGGATTTCTCTAGTATGAGAGTACTTTCAAAAAGTTAATAAGCATTCTTTTCTTGGATCCTTTGGATGAACAACTCTCTTTTGTAGCATTCAACCAACTCATCCTTAAGCCAATTAAGGTAGGCCCCATGATTTTCCTTGTACTATTTCTAGTGAACCTTTTTCTTCTTACTCCAATCTAGGACCCAAGTGTAGTGATCTTTCTAGTCCTCAACCTTTTGAGAGATGAGGTCCATCTACATACATTGTTCTGCCATCTGACATAGGACTACTACTTTGTCCTAAATCACATGCTAGTAGTGGGTCCATGTGATCTCCTTAGTTCATAACTTTCTTGAGTTAGTTACTTTGGCCTGCATAAAGGCCTTGCAGTCTCGAAGTTCTTTAATGATTTCCACTAGCCATTGAGTCTTCTCCCTTAAGACCATAACTTCTTCCATAGAGATTCATTGGACCTCTCTTGTTTCCATGAAGTTTTTGTGCACAACATTCCTAGATTAGTAGCAATCATGTACAACTTCAAGGGTACACTATATACATTAGAGGGAAGCTTAGGGAAAGAGTCAATCTCCATGTCTCTACTAGGGTCCCACTCTATAGAAGGTACTACACAAGCATGAAATATAACCATAAACATAATGATGTCCATAGCATAAGCACAACCTATGACATAGCCAAACAAATAAAGCACATAAAACAATGCCTTACTTATCTTGGGTGTAACCTATTACAATTGATTGATGAAGTCCTTAGCCATCCCATGCATGAACTCCACCTTGTCTAGAGTCTCCACTCATGATTTCACACGAAAGTTATTGACAAGTACTTGCACTAGTGCCTTAGAAACTACTGTGATGAGTGGTGAGGTATCCCTACATCCAATCATACAAATCACTAAGATGTTAATGCATGATCTAGTTGAATTCCATGGATTTCTACTGTTCTCATACACTGTATTTAATCTAGAAGGTTAATCTAATCATGGAACAATCTTTATGTTCCAACTACACTTGTGAAGCTCATTTGTATGGTTAAGTGTAATTGAGGCACATGATTTTTATTATTTTTTATTTTGTTTACCTAAGGTTGTTAATAGATTGAGAATAAATTGATTAACTAATTTAAGTAATTTAATTGCTAATTAATAACTAACTATCCTAACATCAGCATTCGGTCCCACTTTCTATACACATCTTAAACATGTACAACACTACTGGGAAACCAAGTGTTAAGTGCTAGTCGGATTACAAAGTATTATACATATGCTCAAAGTGGTCATACTTATATGTGATAGTCTATTTAGCTTAATTAATTACTTAAAATCTTAATCATTGTAGCTTAATTAATCACTTAATTAATAAAAATAATAAATGCATAGATAAATCATTAAGCTAGTCCAACTACTGCAAGGTTTATCAAAAATCTCATCTTTATTGCCACACACATTGTAGTGCTAAGGTACAAAAGTACTCAAATAAAGATCCATACACTCCTTGACTCCTATTGTAGGTACTTAGAAAACTATTTTATCTCTTATGGAAACAAACTACAAGAATTCCACTAGTAACTAAAATTCTAATGTCTATTAACATGGTTGGGATATCACATTTATAGGCCTACTAGGATGCCATGTCAATGGGTACATGTCAACATGAAAAACCCTATGTCAACAAGATCCTATTAATGGGGTCACATTGATGACATCCCATTAATGTAGCTAACCAAAGACACTTCATCATACCCCCACAATTGAATGAAAACTCATCCTTGAGTTTTTTACAAAATTGGGAATGTATGGGATTATTAACTAACAAATGACACAACAAAACTAAGTGCCTAAGTGTACAGATCATCATTCATTACAAAATTTTGGCATTCATGATATAAAATTAAACACCAGAACATGATTAAACAAAATTGGATAACACATCCTCTGATGGCCTGAAGATGGTTAAAAAGAATAGATGGTCCCAGGCAGTGAAGCTTCCTAAGGTTCCAAAGGACCTTCTCCTACTTTAGACACACATAGTAGTTGAGGTTGCTATGGCTATCCTACTATAGCTACTAGTTCTGGTGGAAGGTGAAAGGTAGCCAACAATGTCTTCATAGTCTCCTCCTTGCTCTGAGGATCATTCATAATGAATGCAACATCACCAATGTGGGCTAGAATGGGGATATTCCATAGACATGACATTACTAGGAATAGCTCCTTCATATTGATAAACCAAGAAGATAATTGCTTGTGTTCGATATCAAACACCTTGAGTGCATTTTTTAGCTCCTAGTAGTCATTTAGCCTCTTGGCCAGTTTCTTAGTAGTTGGTCTTTGATCAGTGAACTTTTCCTTGAGAAGTTCAAGTTTTTCATTTGCTATTGCAAGCTTCTACTTGGTGTCCTTGTGGTGCTTGAACTCTACCTCATGCAAAAAGTATGAGTTGGCCACTTATTTCTCTAATTTAGACCATAGTCATCCAAAAATCAACATAGCCAAATTTTCATATTGAAGATTAGCAAGTTGTGTATGTTTTATTTCATCTCCTTAATCTACAACTCCTTCATGTGGATCTCCACTTTATTGTAGGCATCTATCCCATCAATGATGTGTTGCTGATGAGTGACAAGGTACCCCTACACCCAACCATATGAATCATAAGCATTCATGCACAATCTGGTCCAATCCCATGGATGAGACTAGTTGTGCATCTAAATTGTTATGTCTTGATTACAGTTTACTATCTTCCCACTTGGACTACTGGTAGCTTTATCACGTATGATTTAGTTCAAAGTAAGACATATGATAATTGATGTTGTTCAACCTTATGCTACTCCTAAAGATAATGAAGAAATCAATTATTTAAACTAATTAACAATGAAAAGTAAAGTCTAAAGTAGCATACATGCAATGAGTATCCATTCCTAACCTTCTATACATGCCTTGGACTTTATGCAACTATCACTAGGATTACCAAGCATACCATTACTAGGTGTACCAAATGATAACACTATTGGGTTACCAAGTAGTTACACTTAAGTGCTCACAATTAGTTGTACTCATTCCACTCAATGACAGAAAACAATAAAGTGTAATAAGTGATAAACATTAACTAAGGAAAGTAGTAAACATTTAACCAATTAAAAATAATAATAAAACTAAGTGGATGCTACAACGATGGAAGTAATCTCAATCTTTATTGCCAAATATGTAACATGTCTAAGTACGTCACACTTGAATAAGGATGTCATATAATCACTTAAATGGGCATGCACTAGAAACTAACAAATCTTAAAATTTATCAAAATCTATGAATCTATCTATATCCTAACCATGCATCAAAGTGTTGTATTTATAATCTAGCATGGAAGGGGCGACATTGGATCCCTGACATTAGAGGTTGTGCCCTAATATTGGATACTGACATTGTAGCTCTAATATCAATTACCTAATATGATAACCCTACAAAACATGGCTCATCATACCCCCATGAATAAATGAAAACTTGTCATCAAGTTAAAAAAAATAACGAACAAGTCTTTACAAAATATTGGGAAGGTATGGAATTATTGACTAACTCAAATAAACATACAAATTGAATTTTCCATGTTGTAGTGGTATTTTACAATAGTGGATACATAATGAAATAACAACAAAATTAGGGAAGCTTAAGTAGTTCCTAGAGGTGGTGGCTCTTCCATGGGTCACTTTCCTTTATCATCAAGCTTTTGGAATTTATAGTGATTGAGGAGTGCCTACAACTTCTCTTCCTTCATTCTTAGGTCATGTACTATCCAGGATGATAAGCCAATGTGTGCTCAAACTGGCACATTCCACAGATATGGAAGTGGCAAGAACATTTGATTTTCCTTCATGTACCATGCTACGAATTCTCATCATTCCTTCTCAAAAGCTCAGGTCTTTTCTTTTAATTCATGATAATCTATTAATCTCTTGGCCAGGTTCGAGGCTACATCTCTTTGCCCATGGTAGCGAGCCTTAATTATTTCTAATTCTTAGATTGTCATGTGGAGTTTTTGTAGAGAAGTTTTCCTATCTGTAAACTCTTTTTCATATAGGACATAAGTGGCTGCTACTTGTTGTTCGAACTCATTTATGGGCTGACCTACTATTAACATGGAAAGGTTAGCATAGCGAATGTGTTTTCACATTTGAGAATTTGATGGAATAAGCATAAAAGGAAATTTTTTCTACTATTTGGTTTGTTTTAAATTTTAAAAAATAAAATATAATGATAATGAGAATAATGAGGATTTTTTGGAAAAAGAGATACAATAGGTTCTAAGTTCCATTCTTGATGGTGGTGATCAAGACATAGTTTTCCAATACCCATCTTTACTAAAAATGAAAATCCAAGTTGATGCTCGGATAGAATTTGCTCATAGAAGTGATCATGCAAAAAGAGTAAGACTCACCAAACTTTCTAATGAAGAAAAAAGGAAAAAATATCATAAATTAGATTATTGTTCATATTCTTCTCATCATTCAAGTTTTCCTTTAGCAAATCAATTATGTGTGTAATCCATAGCTAAAAATAGAGAATGTGGATTCAAAAATTTGAATCTGAACAATATTTTTACATGGCACACTGGCTTAGAAAATGTTCTAAAGTATGTAGGCTTATTATCTCTAAAATATAAAGGAAATTTTTTATAACAATTAGATGAAACATGTTGTAAATAAAAATATTTCTAATTCCCCATGTGAGGTAGCATTTGATAAAAATTCCATCAGATCAAGCCACAATTTTGAGGCAATTGATTAAACAAGTTGAACAATGGCCCTAGAATTTGAAGAGCAAGGGATTTCCCAAATATCACTTACTAGGAAATGAGCACATAAGTGTGCAATCCAATAAGATATTTCCATGGTTTTTTACAAATTCTAATCATGATTCTACAATTATTCATAATAAAACAAAGGTATCAACAACCTTGAAAACCTTGAAATCCTGTCGAGCATCAACAATTTTTCCATAAGTGACATAAATTCTCTACATGATTCAAACTACATGATTGACTATGCATCTATCATCCCTTGTGCAAACCTGCAAATGAAAACAAAGTGGATGATGTTCTGGATACAAGTCAAGATGTGTTGGATGTACTATCGACAT
>MNCI01034026.1:777329-794525 GCA_015680685.1 Gnetum montanum | reverse complement strand
TTTTTTTTTTGAATTAATACCCTGCAACGCTGTCCCCTTTTCCTTCGCTTTCTTCTCCCGCAGGTGGATGGAGATTGACTTACCTTCTCTTTTTCCGTAACTTTAAAACAATGAAGGCATTGCTGGTTTTGCTAATTTTTGATTTTGTCTTGTAAGGGTATATCCAGATTTTGAACAACCGAAATTTGCAACTCGTAATTCTCACAAATCACATACTTTCTTCCTTGCCATAATACTAATTTCGAATTTTGTAGGGGACAAATTTGGTACCTTTATCTCAACACCCAACCTTCAACATTAAAGCTGAAATGCTCATGTGCCTTCACAACCATAGATTCTTTTTCCATTAAAATATTTCAACTGTTCCATGAAGTGGCCAAATGTGCCAACAGTTACAAATTCTAATCATGATTCTACAATTATTCATAATAAAACAAAGGTATCAACAACCTTGAAAACCTTGAAATCCTGTCGAGCATCAACAATTTTTCCATAAGTGACATAAATTCTCTACATGATTCAAACTACATGATTGACTATGCATCTATCATCCCTTGTGCAAACCTGCAAATGAAAACAAAGTGGATGATGTTCTGGATACAAGTCAAGATGTGTTGGATGTACTATCGACATCAAAACTGCAAGAAGTGGGTGTGCAGTTTGGACCCGTGGAGTGCACAACATGGTAGCTGCTAGCAAATTATGGTTATAGTTGCTATAGTTTTTTTCAGAACACATGGCATAAAGCAACAACAATTGGACACATGGCACTACATGGAAACACCACCAGATGTAGCGGCAAGATTTTTTTCTACAGTGGCAATTAACACATATGGTTCTGGATAAGATTAGCATGGGATGCAACAATTGGAAATGTGATAAAACCTCATCATTTGAAGGGTTATGGTAGTTCCTTTAGCCTAGATTTTGGAAGGAATTATATCATCAAAAATTTTGAATGAATATGAGGGATCCCACCATTGATGCTAGAATTGTTCCTAGATATAAATGCTATTACACAACATTTTGTTTTAATGCTTTTTTTAGCATCAAACCCTTCAAATTAGAGATGATTTGGATAGATAGAAGTCAATCCCAGGTAGAGAGTAATCCATAGGTCCCAAGCACAAGAAATATGGACAAATATTACACACACATTTCTTGTCTCTATTTGTGTAATTGCATGATCTTCAGGTTGCTGCTTCAACTATATGTGATAGTTGCAAAATGTATGGGCAATCAAAATTCAAATGCTTTGAATATATATATATATATGTCTGTATATATTGGATAGTTATCCTCATAACACTTGTCAAATATAGATTTTATTTCTCTAGAAGTTGTAACTTCCCATGGAAGTTATAGCTCCTTAGGTGATTAAGATTAAATATATTAGATATTTGTTACTCCTCTTATGATTATTGTAACTAACCAAAGCCATTATAAAAAGGCTTCAAAGGTAGAAATGCAAAAAAGAAAGCTTTTTGGAAAAAGAAGAAACTAGAAGATTTCTTGTAAGATGGCTTACTAAAGACATCATTTTGGCCACTTTGTTTTAATCCTGTGAGTTCATTCGTTTCTATTTTGTTTTAGCTACATAGCTAGTGGTTTAGGTAGTATCATTATTGGCATTTAAATTTGAAATTTTTAGATTGCTTTTATAGGTATTTGTTGCATGATAGTAGACTCCTATTAAGTTTTTCCATAGAAGAGCTCATGTTGGAAAGCCTTCAGAGCAATTTGATATAGAAGTTTATTATTATGAAATATTTAAGGTTGCTATTAGGATTGCTGTAAGAGAGCCTCTACTATAGAGAAGCTAGTTAAGCAATTCAATAGTCTATAGGGTTCAAAAAATCTTTGGTATTTTAATAGGATTGAAATAGCTTTTTGATTTTTAATGTATATTTCCTTAGTACTTCAATCAAAAATCATCAAATATTTGAAAGCCCTATTATATGCAATTTTTGACAACTATTATCTAGCCAAAATAGAGACTTGTACATGGTAGTTTATGTAGCAAGTTATGGTAGTACAGTAGGATTGTCTTTAAGAAATTGCTTGTTTGATCCTAGAAAATTTAAACAATTCAAAGATATTGAATTAGGGATAACATTATTATGAAGTGTTTCCTCATATCAATTTACCTTGCTTAGATATTTGATATTTTTACAAAAATCTACCTTCTTTTCTTTCTCTTTCCATTGAATCTTGCTCTATTTCTAGTTTTCCTATGAACTTTGTCTCTCTAGGGGAAATTAGGAGTAGATTGGCAGAGTTGTGCTCAAATGGTTTTTGCAAAGTTTTATTTTTTACAAATAGGTATTATAAGGATTGTATAGACTAAGTGATTGAAAAAAAATAGAAATCTCCAACAACTCACAATATTTTACAAAGTTGACCAAATCTCTTTCATGATATCCAATTATAGTTTTATATGCAACCCAACTATTTCAACATTCATATTAGTAAACACATACTCACATTTAACTATTGAGTCTATTTGGAGGTATTTGGGCCTTAGTTTTGCCAAAGACCAATGAGCACCTAAATCCTATTTGAGGCACTGATTAGTAGTCGAGTCCCAAACAATCGTCAATAGAAGGTTAGTTAACACCATTTACTCTCTCAAATCTTTAATTTGCAGGTCCTTGTTCTTCACCTCCACTTGGTGCACCAAGGCATAGCTATTCAAGATGGGCTATCAATCAAGATTTTGTGCTGACATGGAACTAATTTATAGGGCTTTTTCATATGGATTTCATTTTCATTAATCTATTTATATATGCTAATATGATCTCATAAGTGTTCTTTTAGCTTCTCATGTTTTTTGGCCTTGTTTTTCCACACGCTTATATCAATTGGAGACTTTTGGCATATTGTGTGCACCTCCTCTATTGAGAGGGTTTAGTTCACCAAGGTACCATTCCACGCTTTCAGAGAGGATATGTCATAGAGGTAACACTTGAAGCTGAGTTCTAACAACCTCAAGAACAAATGCCATGAATGGCCTAAAGTTCATTTCCACGATGACTATGGTCCACATGGATCTCTCCTAGATGGCTTGGAGGCATTCTTGGGACAACATGAGATATTGTCCTTGTACTTGAGCCTATGGTTTTGTGCCCTCCACTTCGACCAACTACCATGTTCTCCTTTTCTTCATGCTAAACAACTGAGCCTCCTTTTCTTCATGCTTAGCTACTGGACCTTGTTCTCCTAGTCAGCCTCTACCATCCCTCAGGCATTTTCGTGCACCTTGCAAAGGTTCTTCTTGTCCTCCTCTTTTTGGGGCCATCTATAATCAATTAAGGAATTGGTTTTTACTAAGGCATTTTCCATTTATCATTAATAGGTTTATACCTTACTCTTAACCTTAGTTCTATTAAGTTCTTAGCTCATGTGATTGCAGAGTTAGAAAAATTTCAAGAAAATATCCAAAAGTGTTAACTTATTTTATGACACTTTGCAATTGGCTTCTTTTTCCTTATGTATGACCTATAATGATGGTTATTATCCCTTTAGGCATAATAGATAATTAAAGGTTCTAGCATACATACAACTAATTGTTCATTAAAACACTTAAGGTTTTTAACATTATTAATATTATAATACCTTCTAGGAAATAGAAAATTTAGAAAAATTGACATGAGTTTTCCACACAAGCACCCTCCCCCAACTAAA
The DNA here is from genome assembly GCA_015680685.1 of Gnetum montanum. Classification (NCBI taxonomy): domain Eukaryota; kingdom Viridiplantae; phylum Streptophyta; class Gnetopsida; order Gnetales; family Gnetaceae; genus Gnetum; species Gnetum montanum. Next base: position 790,841 of record MNCI01034026.1, on the reverse strand, counting down.
TTAAACACTCAAAGATCAAGTAGGTTTAAAAACTATGAAGATTAGAGTGGTATGGAGGAAGTTGGTTGCATAGAAATCTTAGTCGAGAGGGAAAAATGCAAAAAATCTCCTAGCTTCAATTGATGATAATGAGTTTTTTGAACATCATGAGGGTCCTATTTATAACTTTTTATGGACCTGATATTGAGTACTTGACATCAGGTGCCCAATATTGACTCCCATCCAATATCGAGTAGTTGATATCAAGGGTCTTGAAATTTCATTTTATGGGGACATTCACCATGAAAAATGAAGCTTTGTGATTGGTTGGAAGGTTTCATGTAAAATCCAAAGTTCTAGGGTAAGTGGAAATTCATATTTAGGTACCGATAGGATTAGAAGATGGGATTGCAAGAATTAAATGCTTAGAAGATGTAAGAAAAGAGTATTGGATCTATGGTGTAGAATGGATCAATTATATGATAAGGGAAGGTTTTTAATTTATCATTTATGCCTTTGGAAGGTTCAAGATGATGTAGTTATGTCAAACAAGTATAAGTTACAATAGTTATATAACTGGGTCCTTCCCAAAGTAGGCTCCAACACTTAATGCCCTTGTATAACCATACTTAAAAATGTCCATAGGTATTAAAGGAGTTGAATGCAACAAATATCTACTGAACAAAACACACATGTTAAAACCACCATTTTAAGAAAGTAACTCTATGTTACACAAAACCACAAGTTATGATCATACAGATAGTGAGATAAGATCAATTTTAGAAAGGATTGCAAAAATGGGGACATGAGATGCCTCACCATAGAAATAATGAGTTCTTGTGTATTATTAATGGTTAAAGTAATCATTAGCCATTTCTTCTAAGATTCAAACGAAGTTCATACCACATTCCAATGACATTGCATTGTTTCCTCGCTTTGTTTGACAACCATAAGACTACCATAGTTGCATGGAGTAGCATCATTTGGCATTTTGTCCAAGGAAGGAGTTCATTCATGGAACTTTTTTTTTGAATTTTGAGAAGCCACAAACCTTCAAGCATGGGTAACATGTCTTTCTAGTAAAACCCTCTAAAATTTATTCAGTGCCCTTTTATGTTACTCTTATCTATGTTAACCTTACTAGAGGACTACCTTTAAGAATGGGTAACATGTCTTTCTAGCGACATGATAAAGCAACACTTATTTTACTATTACTTCCATTTTTTAGATCTACAAGGATATAATTACAACCTTGGCAACATGATAGAACATACAGAAGTGGTCAAAGAGATCTACAAATTCTCTTGATGTCATACCCTTTACATTCCCACATGGTTCTTCACTTTTCTATCTAGGAAAAATGATTATGAGTTTATTATAAGTTTTATGATAAAAAATAATATCATTGTGACCATGGTAAGAACCTCTCATTAATGGGATGGATGTATGAATGATGTGCCCTCACTGTCCAGATAATTAGTTCCTCATGACTCTGACAACATAGAGAAAACCTCAGCTTAATAAGCTACATGATGTTATTTTATTCATAAGAAAGATTACTGATAAAGGAAATGAAAACAAATGTGGGAAAATTTTAAAAGGATAGGAATAATTTGTATCAAGAAATGAGAAAATGATAAAAAAATTATAAAACAAAAAAGATGAAAAACACCAATCAATTCTAAATGTTAGGATGGGGCATCTTCCCTAGTACTAAGCACTTGATCATGACAAGAATTAATAATTAGATAGGTGGGCTTCATGCATTTTTGAAATAGTTTTAAAATTTTATTGTCAAGCCATTAGGTGTCTTCTAGTTTAGTGGTAGCTGCATAGATAGGTTGTTGCTCACACACTTGGTTGTTAAATGTATAGTGGATCAGAGTATGAGATATGTGAATTTTGCAGCTATATGGCCCACAATTACATCCTTTATCATGATTAGTTATGCATGGATTCATTTGTCTCTCCATGATGCTAGGTTCATTGTTTTTGGTAGGTCTTGGAGTAACTATAGATGTTGGCATAGGATCAGAAAACATTGGTTGTGAAAGGAAAGGTGTTGCACTTGATTGGCATTGTGGTACTTTGGATGAGTTAGTAGGTTCAAGAGTGTTGTGCTTATGCATGGGAGCTATCCTAAAGAAAGGGTGTTTCCAAGATTATTGTGGGAACCTACTAGAATTATCATGTCTATGCACGTTCATAACACAAGTGGCATTCTTTGATTGATGTTGTGGTGCTAAACCTTCCTATGTTGCTGGCTATGACATGTGATTGATTGGAGTATGAGGATATTGATGATATAATGAAGGATGACAGGTGTGAGGTGGTGATTCTTTAGAAGATTTCACAGGTCAATGATATTCGAGAGAGCGGTAGTAGTGATTTAAGGTAGAGGAACTAGAACTAGTTAGGAAAATAGGTTGTTGAACATAATATCCATATGGTTTTAGTTGGTAGTAAGGGTAGGGATGGTTTGATGATGGCCTCCCCCACAATTGTGGGTTTTGCCACTACGTTGAATGATAGTATTAAGGCTAGTAATAATTCCCACTAGGATAGTACGATTGGTTGTAGGACTGTCTATAATTACCTTGTGAGAAAGGTAATTTCCTAGTTATTTACTTTTGTACGAACTTGGGATTCAATGTAAAAGTTCAATACTCATGTAGATGTAAGATGACTAGGCAATAGCCCTTCAAATGGTCATATATGCAGATGTCACATCCATCATATTCTTCTGTGGATGAGTCTATAGCCAATTTCCCTTTTTACTGATAAGTGTTCCTGGCTATTTCTTGGTTATTTTTCTTTCTTTTGTTGTGATCACTTGATTTTTTTTACATTACTCTCTCCTCTATAGTTTCTACACAAGTTATAACTTTCTCATTTATCCATTTTGACATCTTATCTAACCTTACTTTAAGCTCATTGATAGAATTTTGCATTAGCAATTTTTATTCTATGATGTGGAAAAGTTGTTGTTCTTGAAAGAAACCATGGCCTAGGCATCTATTTAGTAGAGAATAATATCTATCTAAGGCCATATCCAAGGGTTCATGTTGTTCTTATTTCCATTCTTGGATTCATTTTCTTAGGTTGGACACCCTCACATAGGTTTGGTATTTCTCATTAAAAAGTTCCAACATTGTGGACCACTGATGGATTGAATTTGGTTTCAATGATCTATACCACACATTGGCTTTATCTATTAGTATCCTAGGAAAGAGCTTAAGCTTTTTCCAACCACTTTCAATGTTTTGTAAAACATAGGCATCATGAAAGGCTTGTAAATGATGTTGTGGATCTAAATGAATTTAGGGATTCTATTCATATCAAGCCTTTTGATGCAACCTTCCTTGCAATTCCTATTGGGTATTTTAACATCCTCTATAATCTACACCATGCTCTTAGTGGCCAAAAAGGATTCATCATCATCAGACATGTGAAAATTCCTATTTCTATTTGTCTGATTATGATGATTTTTTCTATGTTCATTTTGATGTCTTTTATTTTTTCCATGGTTTTAATTTCTATCCTTATTTCAACCCCAAAGTGAAGCTTGATCTCTATAACTACGTTCATCTTTATCAGACCTAGATGCTGAATGGGAAGAGGAAGACGAAGAAGTGGTAGGATTGACATGGATTCTATGGTATTTCCCATGGTCCCTTGATTTATCTTTTCCAAGTTTTGAGGAGGTCCTAGGCCTTTAGGCCTTCCCTAGTATAAGACTTACTTCATCTCCTCTAAGAGTATCTACCTTAGGTGAATGTAGTACGTGAGTGTAGTCAGGGTGATCATGAACATATGAAACTTCCACATAAGATTGGTCACTCCAATTTTCTTTAGTATATATCTCCTTAGCTCTCCAATGAATGTTCTCTTTATATAATGCATTATCACTTCCTTGTGAAAGAGACATTGTTGTTGGTTTATGATGTATGTGATTTAATATTTTTTTTGAAAGATAAATCATTAATGCATTTATAGTGATCATGTATAATATAACTATCTAGATAAGTAGCATCATCCCTACCAATGGTGCCAATGATGAGTGATGATGTATCCCTATGCCCAATCATACGAATCATTAGCGTTCATAACAATCTAATTGAATTTTGTGAATGGGACTAGTTATGCATCTAAATCATTATGTCTTGATCATAGTTCACTATCTTCCCTCTTGGACTAGTGGTAGCTTTATCATGTATGGTTTAGTACAAAGTGAGGCATATGATAATTGATGTTCTTTGGCCTTATGCTACTTCTAAAGACAATGAAGAAGTCAATTATTTAAACTAATTAACAATGAAAAGTTAAGTATAAACTAGCCTACATGCAATAAGTATATGTTCCTAATTCATTACAATGTAGGCTAGTTATGCAAAACATAACTCATGAGTTTCCATACCTCTTTCCCTTGATGTAGTTACCTTCATCAAATGGATGTGTTTTCTATTAACTTCTTTCTTTAGACTAACTTGATCTTTGTAGTAATTTTTGACTCTCTTAAGTTTGAGAGCCTCTAATTTCTAGGCATCTAATTTGATTGCAGTCTTTTGGCAAAGAGCATAAACCTCCTCCATGGAGAAGTTTCTATTTTCTACTGCCAATATTCTCATCTCAGTGTTCACTCTAGCAAGCTACTCCTATTTTTCATGGATGAAATCTATCATCTATTGCTTTTGTGCATCAACATTTTGCAAGCAATGATTCTCTTTGGTCAATTGTACATTCTCCTAGTGGGTCTAATCCAAGGCCTTCTAAATTTTATGTTGATTAGCACTTGCCAAGGATTAATAGAACACCATTATCTCCATCGCACCATCAACCCCTTTCAATCTTATGTGAAGCTATTCAAGACCTTCAACCTTTATTAGTGCTAGGTTGAGGAATGTAGGATCAGCAATTTGGGCTCTTAGTTTATCAACCTCCACAACCAAGTGTTTATTTAGATCTTTGGTTATTTTGAGTTGCCCCTCCAAAATGATGTTATTACCCCTTACTTCCAGTAGCTCCAACTAGGTTGCAATTATGTTGTCTAAAAGGTTGAAGACATATGAAATTGATTGCCCAATTCCCACCAATCGATCTAGCAATTACTCATGCTATGTTGTGCTCAACTTATCACTTACTATTCCTATATATGTCTACACATCTTTAAGTGCAGAGATGCATGGTACAACACTGCAGGTGCATTTAGTATTTTGGCAATTCTATCAGTGACCACTTTTGCTATTGTCTCCTACCCTTGGTGTTGCATCACCAAAACTATTGCCCCCTTGCCCTCCTCCAAGCGCGCTGAAAAAGCAACAATATTCCCAAAGATTTTTGGGGATTTCTACTATTACGAGAGGGATATCATTGCCTCTTGGGTACTAGGATTTGATCTTGTAGGAAACTTCATTCTTTGAATAGAAAAGATTAATCCACCTCCCTCCATCTAGATAATTATTTAAGCGAGTTCATTTAGGTGACTCATTACTGGCTAATACATAAATGGATCACCACCACTTATTCCTGCTTATTTCTCTTACTCACTCAAGAGTCATTCTTAATGTTTGTGCAACTATTGAAAAGTTACAATGATGTCTAAGACTATTTGTTGAGTGGCTGGTGGAGGTGATGGTTGCTACTCCTCTTCTTAGATGAGTTTTGTAGGGACTTTATCCTCCATCATCTTCATCTAGTTAATGAATGGAGCACATCAAACTTTGTCATTTGTATAGCGGGTTATTCCTCCCTTCTAACATAGTTTTTTGATGAGGCATGGAAAAGGGAGTACCTTTCATCCATGTTCGTTCTCCTTGAAGCACTTTTCTATCTCAAGATAGATTAGCTATGGAAGGTTGATAGGGAATCTACCACTTAGAGAAGCATACACATGGGAGAAGAAGGCAGTGATCTTGGTTGGCCTTACCATTGGATTAAGGTGAAAGATCAAAATCTTGTAGTATATTCTCTCCATCAATGTTAGTGCACTATATTCTTTACAATTGGTGCCATAACACCACTGTATCAATTCTTTCTTGATGCTTAGGTCAACTTGTATTAGAATCTCAATGAGATTCACCCATTTTCTACAACCCAAGTATCTATGAAATGGCCTACATCAAGTAGGACAATAAAATGTTCTTGATCCTAACCATTGAACCAACCTGCCTATTATTCCAAAATAAGAACATCTCTTCCATGTACCACTCCCCATTGGAGGTGATGATGGACCACATGGGAGAGGTCTTTAGTTGATCTTGTACTTATTGAGGTGCTTGCTCCAAGAAATAACCAAAATTTAACTCTTGAAGCATCATTTTTTGAACCTACTTTGATTTTATCAACTTAAGTCAAGCTTCTATCAAGGTCACCTCAAGGTTTGCTTATGGAGTTGGTGTCTCATTCCAATGGGATTGCTCTATTGCTGCTACTTATTCTAGACTCTGATAGATAGATTTCACTTTGGGCTCCTCCTTAAGAGGTCCCATAGCATGGGCTACTACTTATTATGCTTGGGCCTATTCTTGGTCCCTTCCTATTCATGAAAATTTATTCCATGGCTATGATGATTCTCCTTCCTATGTGTGCTTTCCATTTGGTGCCATCTATGGTTACAACACATCCAAGGATTAGTATATATAATGTGTAACTTATAATGTTTTGATACCTCATCTCCTTAGTTAGTTATACTTAGGCTAAGGTTGGACCATGAAATATTGGTTATTTTATTATTATTTTATTAATTTTTAAGTTCAAAGTATTACCAAAGCTAGTTCGAAGGGTTTAACATTTGTAATTTGATGTTTTCATGTTGGTTTCTTTGTTAAATATTTATGGGAATGAGAAACATTTAGAAAAATTTTTTGTCAAAAAATTCAAGTTTTTAGCCTCCATAACTAAGAGCTTACCTCCGATAGCTCTAAGGTTGAACAACAAAGTGATTTGGACAAACAATTAGGATGATATGGCTTCTGGAAGATTTTGGGCTATGAAAACTACAAAAACTCTAGCATTTAAAAGGATGGATGTGTATCTATATACTAGTTTTTTATTACATTGATGAGGTTCCATAGATGGGGTCTCATATACATAGGGGATCCATCGACAGGTACCCATTTACGAAGGATGTAAGCAAAAGTTTTCAACTTGAAATTATCAAAAAATACACAAAATTTTCTAATACAAGTGGGATCCATGGAGTTCCAAAAAAACCAAGAATTTGATGGAATCATTGAAAAATAAAAAATTGAAAATTTGGATGGATAATGTATTCATTGAAGAAATTTCCTTAAGGAGCACATAGTTGGATGCATTAGATGGGGTGCATGAAGGTATAGATTGCAAAAATGTTGAAGGATGAGGTACTTAACTAACCCAACCAAGAGATATGCAAGTGGGTCCTCCCCATAGCAAGCACATTCTCTTTTTTCCCTTTCATAACCTCAAGCTAAGAAATTTGTGGGCCCCGTAGGTGATTAATAATTATGAAAGTTAAGGACCAAAACCTGAAAGAGTCTACAAAGTTTAGGCATGTCAAACCAGGACATCGAATAAGAACATGGATACCAATAGTGAGGTGAACCATGGAAAGCATGAATGAAGTTCTCAATTAAGGTCACATGAAGTCCCTTGTGAATTTTTTGGTTAAATGACCTAATAAACTCCATCCTTAGTCTAGACCAAAACCAACCACATTCAATGACTTCGCATCGCCACTCTGAGACAAGTCCATCTCCTTAAGACAGAAGAGAGCTCCCATAGAGCAAACACCATTCCTTATATAGAAGAAAGAGAAGAAATAAGTGAGAAATGACCTTAGTTAGAGGGGACCTTTAGTCATGAGTAACATGTCCTTCTATTTCTATAACCAATGCTTATAGTCTGTTATTTTGTCTAAGGGGTGTACTTTGAATTTCCATCATCATTTTTTCTTCTTTATTAATTTTTTTTGTTTTTGTTTTGTATTCTTTTTTAGATGAAAACCACATCATGTAAAGAATTACTCAACTTCCTATTATTAGTCAACACAAAACTATAAGAAATCCATGAAAACACTCATGCACCCAAGTAAGTAGAAGGGTAAAAAGAGTATTGAATCCCCTTGAAGTCACACCCTATTCAAACCCTTGAATTCTTTCCAAGTCTAGAAACTACCAAGGTCACAAGTTCATTAAATTTTTACTTAATGAGAAGGAACCTAATACTTCCAAAACAAGAAAAAGCATAGAGTTTGTGGATGGCTAGATGTCATGGACTCACTGCTTGTTCTATGAAAAAGAAACTATGTCTTAGTTGTTAGTGCAAAAATTTAAAAATAGAAATCAAAAATTAGCAATCAAAAATAATAAGTACAAACCACCATTAACAATAGCTACAACACCACTATGTCCTATTCACACAAATCAGTTTATTAGTAGAAATTTAGAAAATCACACCGAAAATAAACAAAATTATACAAGTGTGAAATATTCAAGAAAAAGCAAACATACCAATGATAGTGTAAAATAAAAAAATTATGTAAAATAGGAAAAAGTATAAAAAAAGGTATAAAATAAACAAAGTGTAAAACAAAAAATAGAAAAACTAAGGATCTACATAAGTGGTTAGCATGAATGGCCATCTCCCCCATGACTAAGTTGGAAGGAGGAGATCTGAATGATTAAGTGAGGTTATTCATCTGATAAGGCATTTGTTGCACTAGCTTTCTTGGGCTCATGGAAAGGTTTTATTTTTTGAATTCTGACCAAATATTTCTTATTTGGGATTTTAGATTTTTAGATTATCATGGGCCCGGAAGGAAATATTTCATCAATTTTATAAGGCCCCTCCCACAATGTTTGAAATTTAGTTCATTGTGGAACATGTGTGGGGTTCAAGTAGAGAACATTATCTCAAGGTTAAAAATTGACTTTCCTTATTTTTAGGTCATGTGATTACTTGTTGAATGCCTTTTTCCCTTTATTATAGGACCATCAATCAATTTTCATCTAGCATGTTAAGATTAATCAATCATTCTCTTTGTGTTGGACTTAGGTCAAGATCTAGACCACATGGTATTGAAAGTGTATAGAGCTCATATTGAATAGGAAATATTGGTAGTTTCCCATATACAAACTCATAGGAAAAGTAGCCTATAGGGAGTTTTCATGTTAAGTGGTAGGCCTAGAGGATGTCGTTGAGTTTTATGCTCTAGTCTCTCCTATATTTGCTAACAATTCTTATTAAGATCTTTGTAATCTCCTTGTTAGTAACCTCTACTTGACCATTGGCTTGGGGGTGGTAAGGTGTTGTTAATTTATGTTCAACCCCCAAGCATTGAATGAGCTCTTGTGAAATGGATTCCATGTTAAAAATCAATGCACATGGCATCCCAAACCTTTCCATTGGACATGGGTGTGATGCAACCCATGAAGTCTATTCCCCATATGTCAAAGCATTCTAGTGGTTGTATCCATTGTTAAGGTTTCTCCATTCTCGTGGTTATCCCACAATCTCATTGATAGTGTTCACAAGATTAAACAAGTTGGTGGGCATCCTTGAGATTATTTGCCAATAGTACCCTACCATCAGGATTTAAATGGTCATATATCTCCTTGCATAGTGGCCTCTACAAGGGCCCTCATGAGCATCTTGAAGAATGCATAGTTGATTAGTATTAGTGACATACCAATGAACCAAGTCATCAACACACACCTTGTAAAGGCGTCCATTGATTTTCTTGAAGTGCTTGGAATAATGAAATTTTTTTTATTTTTTCCTATGGTCCAGATCTTATGGCATCTCCTAAGTGAGAAGATAAGTGAGGATGCCATCATGTCATTATGGTTCTGTAGGCACTTGGTCATTAACTACTCTAGCAAGAAGAAGTTCATCAAAAAAATGATCAAAGAGTGGATTTTTCTTCTCTTTGTTATTCCATCTTAACCAAGAGAGATGATTGATGACCACATTCTTAGTTCCCTTTCAATTTACTGTCGTAAGATCAAATTCCTACAAGATAACTAGCCACCATATGACACGAGGGCTTACTATTGGCTTATTCATCAGGAAGAAAATGGTGCTATGGTTAGTGTACATAAACACTTTATATCCAAGCACATAGTTCCTAAACTTTTCCAAAGCATACACCACTACCATTGGTTCTTTCTTTGTTGTGGTGTAATTGAGCTATGCACCCACAATGCTTCATCTCATGTAATGGATATAATATGGATGTTTTTGATCAGTTAACTATGTTAGCATGGCTCCCAATGCATAATTTGATGTATCCATCATGATATGAAACATTTTGAACTAGCCTAGTGCTTGTATAATTAGAGTTTCTATGAGTTTCTCCTTCAACTATTGGAATGTATTTTCACATTTCTTGATCCTAAAAAATGAAGCATCTTTCTTTGTTAGCTCAATCAATGGTTTTACAATGTTAGAGAAATTCTTTATAAATTGCCAGTAGTAACTAGTATATCCAAAAAATAACTAGAAATCTTTAACTATTTCTAGTTGATGAGTTATTCCTTGGATGACCCTTATCTTTTCAGGGTCTATCTTAATCCCTAGTTGTGAGATTTTGTGCCCCAAGACTATACTCTCTAAGATCATTAGATGGCTCTTTTGCTAATTTGAGCTGTAGGTTTATCTCCACACATCTTTTTAATACTTGCTTAAGGTAGTCCAAGGCTTGCTCAAATGTAGCATCATAAGTGAAAAAGTCATCCATGAAGACTTTCACCCCACTACTAATTTGTTGCTAACATATGTTCAAGATCAAACATTGGAATGTAGAGAAGTATTATACATGCCAGAAGGCATCTTTTGATATGCAAAAGTCATCTAAGAACTCATGAATGTAGTTTTGGCTTGATCTTCTGGTGAAATTTGAATTTGGTTATAGCCACTAATCATCCAAAAAGCTATAATAGTAATGTCTAGAAATTTGTTCTAATACTTGATTGACAAATGAAAATAGAAAATGATCTTTGAATTTTTCCATGTTCAATAGCCTAAAATGAATACAAATCCACCACTTACCATCTTTCTTTGGCACGATCATGAGTGGGCTGACCCACTCACTATACACAATAGGATAGATGAACCCTACCTTGAGGAGTTCTATTTCATCCTTGATGATTTGCTTTAATTTAGGGTTCAACTACTGCTATGGCTACTTCCTTGGCTTCATGGTCTCATTGATATAGATACAATGCTAGTAGATTTGTGGATCAATCCTAGTGAGTTTAGGATATGACCAACCAAAGGCTATTGGTCATCTGTTAATCACTTTTAATATTTTTTTTTTTGCTCAAGAGCAAGTTTAGCATTGATTATAACTAGCTTTCCATTTTTCAAATATGCATATTCTAGGCCAGCAATTAGCGTTTTTACCTCTAAGGGCTCTTATTTAAAATTTTAGGGATTTTCAACTCTCCCTAATAGGTATCATCATTTTCATCATTAGAGAGTTGGCAATGAACTTGCTCCAATTCATCCATGCCTATGACATAGGCACATGTCAGGCTCTTAGTCAATTTCATGCAAATTATGCTACTCTCAAAATTAGTTATTAGCCATTGTGTATGTTGGCACATTTTAAGCCATTTCATGGAGCAGGAGTTTCAGTCTATTTTAATAGAAGGGAAAGAGAATAAAAATAAAATAAAATATGTATAAAGATTCATATGAGTTATACGGTGATGAAATACATATTTTATTTTTAACCTTATACATTGGCCAAAGAGTGTAATATTTCGGCATATTACGCGATGCTTATTGGGAACGGGTTTAATTCAACCAGTTATGGATTCAGAGATGGTTCAGCAGCGGTGGTGGACGTGGAAATTGGTTACACAAGCATATTCACGAATAAACATTAACGGAGAATGGGGTCGCTCCTGCTTTTCACGCAGGCTAGGATAGATTCAAATTAAAATCAATAAACAGAGATACCAATATTTGATCCTGTAGCAAGAAGAAGCAGTATACTGTGCCAAATAATTTCAGAAATAGAGGCGCATCTTGTGATATAATCTAGCATAGTTTAGGGATTGGAGAAAAATTTTCTAAAAGATGGAAAGATGGTACACTTACTCTCAAAACGACGTTGTGGTTCTCACCAATATGGCAACTAAAAAAATGAAATTATGAAAGCTATGCTTGCCGATAAAAAAATGTTAAGAACCACCAGGGATAACCTCATATTCCGCTTTGGAATTTCGTCAAATGCTTGCCGCATAAGGTTCCATTTTTCTGTTTTCATAGTAAGCCTAATTTTGCGGCCAGGGTATGTAACAGTAAGCGGTTTAATAGTTTTTTTGAAGTAACAGGTTACAACAAAATAAACGAAATAGGGCTAAAACGCAGGCGGTGGACGCAACAGTCAGTAACAGATAGGGCATCATTTCTTCAACCATATGTGGCGGAAACATCATGGACACCGCAAACATTGCCACACTTACTGCATTGTTGGCGTTTCAATGCCCTAAGTACCGCATTGGTAGCCATGCTATGTGGATCAACAGCGTAGGAAACCAAGCCAGAGGTCCAGATTTTTCTTTTCTTCTCTACCGTGCTTGCACCTGTGCCTGCGGTTATGGGTGATTATCGGTAGAAAATACTAAACGTTCTCAAGGACAAGGAAGGTGTCCGCTTTCTTTGTTGGAGACAGGTGGTGACCGTAGACGCACCCACACCATTGGCACTTAATGCACCATACTTGAACGCGACCCACGTATAGAAGCAGGTCATCATCACCGAGGGTTTGCAGTTCCAAGCCATTTCACTGCTAACTTGGAAGAGATGGCAACTGCTACTGAACCGTGTGTAGAAGTGGTTCCAACTACCATCGTATTTTTGGGAGGTTCACTGGGCGAGACAAGTTCGGTGGAGCATAAGTTGTAGAGATGAGCTATGCGTAGGAAAAGCTATCGAGCAGCTAGTTTAACTGTCCACGATATTTCGATTAACTTTGGAAAATTATTTAAGGCCTTCAATTTTGAAAAGTATATTTTCTTTCATCGACCATCCCCTGAATCAATTTTATATTCAGTTTTATTCATTTGTGATGATCTAGTTTCCTCACTAAGACATAGGAATTTCTTGTGTAAAAATGAAACATTTCTAAAGCCTCAACTTAATGGAGATGAAAATTGGATGTAAATATTGGATACCTCTATATAAAAATATATTCAAAGACAAAAATTCATGGGATATTTACCCAATATCATACATGAACTAGACACTTGTCAGCTGTAGATTTTTTATCTATATCATGGTTACAACCACCCAAGATATTTTGTAACTTACCTAACTTGTTGGGCAAGTAATCTCCTAATTGGTTGGCCAAGTTACTTGGGAGAGAAGTTAGGTAAGATATTTTTAAGTATGTAACCATATTTGAACCCTTTAAGAAAAAGAAGGGGGAAGTAAAAAAAAGAAAGAAGACACTTAAGACATCCTATTTTTGGGAGAAGACTTGATACTACACTTTGGAAGGCTACTAGCTAGCACTTGGGCTCTCACTTGGAGACACACTTTGGA
>MNCI01034026.1:691164-773212 GCA_015680685.1 Gnetum montanum | reverse complement strand
AAATGCATAGCTCACAGGACCATGACAAAGAGGCTGAAATCTTTATTCTAGCAAGCCATCTTACAAGCAATCGTCACAATTTCTTCTTTTCAAAGCTCTTCTTAAGACCCCAAGTGTGTCTCCAAGTAAGAGCCCAAGTGCTAACTAGTAGCCTTCCAAAGTGTGATGTATGAGATTAGTTCCCAATATGTTTTTTATCTCCTTCTCCCCTAAAGCCTTTTTATAGGGTTCAAAGGTAGGTAGGGAAGTTACATATTCAAAAATATCTCCCCTAACTTCTCTCCCAAGTAACTTGGCCAACCAATTAGGAGATTACTTGCCCAACAAGTTAGGAGGTTACTTGCCCAACAAGTTAGGTAAGTTACAACAATTTTGGGTGGTTGCAACCACAAAAGAGATAAAACTGCTATGGTTGACAAGTGTCCCATGTAGTTGCCAAGTGTCTTCATTCAGTTGCCAAGTGTCTTCATGGAGATAAACAAGTTGTAGGTGACAAGTGTCCCATGCAAGTGACAAGTGGCCTTTCAGTCGCCAAGTGTCTTCATTCAGTTGACAAGTGGCCATTGTGGAGACAATATCATAGAAAATTAAAATACAATCACTAAGTTGCATAGAAATACAAGCTATAGTTGCAACTTACTCCATACATATATATCCTCTTTATTTTGCTTTTTTGGCAATATAGGAGGTGACGGTTGGATGGTATTATAAAATCATGTAATCTAACCCTCAAAAATACACAAACATTTTTCCCACAGGGCCTTTGTTTATCAGAGATTTGCTATTTGATTTGTTCTTTGTGAAGTAAAAATAAAAATATTGAAGCCTAGGTCCTCTAATCCTGATCTCTCCTTACGATAGCGTCCAAGAGTGTGCACTCCTGAAAGAACAATGATCCCCTGGTCAGTTATTTCCATTCGGTAAAAGGATATCCCTCAAATGACTGGCACCTTTGGTTGCATCGGCAGATGTCCCTCTTCTAGCTGATCCTGCTCAAACTTGTCCAGTCTCCCCGGGTGGAAAGGAATGTCAAGGCCTCTAGTAAGCTCAATAGCAACAGATCGCAGCCACGTGTTTCTGTCCTCCATCTCCCTCAAGTCGCACGCCACCTATGCATCCCACAGCCAGATCTACCCGATCTATGCAACCCGCGGCCAGATCTAGTCACGGCCGAAGCCATGGTCGTGCACACGATAGAGGCCACTCCCTATTTTTAGATACTGTCCATCCACCCACCGCAGCCGCTGTCCTCCGCTGATGCATAGCCCTCCCCTTCTGTTTCTGCCTCCCGCACGACAGCCAGCGACGACGCATAGACAGACGTGCGAGCCAACATCAACGACAGCAAAAGGCAACTCGGCTCCAGCAGCAGCGGCGCTCGTGGCAGTAGCAGCAACAGTCAAAGGATGATCCTCTGCGTTGGTGCCCATTAGCAAGGGTTTTAAGGGTTTTTTTTGTTAGTTCTGGAACAGAGGGCATGGCAGCAACGATGTTATGTGCAGCCGTGGCAGTGGCCGAAGTGCAAGTGGCGGCGGTGGATCGGTTCCATATCTTTGTTGCGACTGAATGATTAAGTCTACCCATACTTAGACTTAGACTCTGGATATGGGTCCAATTTCTGACAAACTGAAGATTATTATTGAAATCCCTGTCTATGGAGCTGGCTACAACAGTGATGATCTAGGGCACAGTATTTGTCACAGATCCACTGTCGTGGAAACCTTCATTGTCGTCTGCACAAATGACCGTAATCCCATGTCTGACAACATGAAATGAACCCACAGAGATGGGATCCAACAACCTCCCTGCACATTCTAGTAGGCCTTGTATACTGCAAGTCTTTCAAATGAAGCTCCTCCTCTGCCATCTCCTACTACCAAACTTTTGTAGCGATTGACTGGGATCAATACCTTTATCTTGCCATTTCAATAGTTCTATTGAAATATTTTGAAGGTTTCAATCATCTCATATCTCTATTCTATGAAATGGCTAAAATGTGCCAACAACACATACTCACATTAACTACTGAGTTTATTTGGAGGTATCTGGTCCTTGGTGTTGCCAAAGACCAACAGGCACCTAAATCCTATTCGAGGACACTCGTTGGCAGTCGTGTCCCAAACGGTTTCCAATAGTGTACCCTCTTTTTTTATGGCTACTACTTATAGGCACATTCAAATATATACCTCATTTGCACAATACCTACATGCGGAAATGGATGTTGTTTTCATGGACCAAATTTTTTGCATCTAGTTGCATCCTATATCACTATATGTGATGTAGGGAACTTGTTTCTTCTTGATGTTTCTGAATGCATTTTCCTTGAAAATTTCTAAGGAAAGGTCTATGATATGCCCATTCTTGCATCAATAGTACTTAGCCACATCCTTTCGATAATGATTGAAAAATCCCCCTTAAAGTTCTTAACTTTGATTACTAGAAAATTGATAGGATAAGACCACCTAAAGATAGTGGCCATAATATCTTCTACCAATTCCAATGAAACAGTGATGAACTAGTTTGTCAATTCTAATTTGATATTGCTCTTCTTGAGAGGTGGTAAGTTCCAAGCAATATACATCTAATGGGAGATCATATTAAGACCAGAACTTGAATCTAGAAGAGCTTTGCATACTTCATTCCTAGCAATCTACAAATAGATAAGGGGACTTCTAGGATCAACTAATTTCTTGGGAAGGTTTCTAGTCCAAATCTAGTTGGATATCACATGCGTTAACATAATAGTGTGGATGTAAGAAGGCATTTGGTTTAAAGGGCTCTCAATTTGATGATTTGTAGAGGATGAGAAAGGAGCAAGGTGACTAGCTGCATGAATATGTGAGGGCTTAGGAGGACTTCTGGATTAGAAGAATGGTCATTTATGAGATATAGGTTCCAAATCACTCGATTGATTAACCAGCTGTAGATTAACGATCCTTGTAGCATTACATTATTGTGGCTAAGTTGGAAGCTCATGTTGAATGTATGGAGCTAGTAGTAGTTGTGTTGAGGGTGGAGGAATAAGTGCATGCACATGAGGAGGATATGGATGAAATGTGAATCCCCCCTAGGAATTGGAGAATGAGTTTGGTAATATTCAAGAAGGTGGTAGTAATGCTAGAAAGAAGAAACATGACTAGAAGAGTCACATTAAGATAGGGGTCGCTAAACATAGTATCCATATAAATCAAGCAACCTGTAAGGATACTGATACCATGGTGATGGCATCCCCCATGACTATGGTTGCTACCACTATTGATACTACTAATATGATTGTGGTGTAGTTCCACTTGGAGAATAAGGTTGTTGCTAGTGGAACTACTTGGGATTGCCTTAAGGATAAGATAATCTTCTGGGTGCATGTCTTTTTGATAGTCATGGATTCAAAGCATACACCCAAGATTCCTTAAGTGTGACACAATATGGCAACATCCCTTAAGATGTTCATAGTGATAGATTTCACACCCATCATCATCATCTAATTTAGTCTCTACAATGTCTTATACTATAGTAGCTTTGCCTTGTCCCTTTGGTAGGCATGTTTAGCATCTCTTTGCCTCTTGCAGTCATGATCACTACTCTGCTCTCTTGATTTTTTAATGGTTTTTAGAGAAGTTTGAAATTTTTCATCCAACAAATCTCACATATTATCGATCTTGGCTAAAATTTCAAACATAGATTTTTGAATCAACAAAGTCTTTTGTTACACCACCTCATTAAGAGGTGACTCCTCATTGTCAAAAAAGCATACCTATTTCTTTCTAATGAAAGGGTCCCTATTATATTCTTTTTCACCTTTTCATTTTTTTAACTCTCCTTATTCTTTTGCTACCTACTCAATCAGCCTTTATATCTGATGAGTTGCTAATTCTGATAGTCTTCAATGGGCATAAACTTCAAGGATCTTCCATGTTTTTGAGCAAAGCCCATTTATGATGTGGTGAAGTTGTTCCAACTAAGAGTAATCATGGCTAGGGCATCAATGTAATAATGAATAATATCTACTCATGATAGCATCCAAGGGTTCATGTGTTTCTTGTTTCTAGCCTTGGATTTACCTTCATAGGTTTGACACTCTAGGGTATATCCGATACTTATCATTAAATAGTTCTAGCATTGTTCTCCATTGATGGATTGATTCTAGTTCTAGAAATTAGTACTAGATTTTTGCTTCCTTAATGAGCATTCTAGCAAAAATCTTGAGCTTTTTCCAATCATTTTAAATATTTTGTAAAGCATAGTCATGTGAAAGGCTTATAGATATGTTTAAGAATCTAAGTTTTATCCTCAAATATGGAAATATTATTCATGTCTAGATGATTGATTTAGCTATCTTTCACATGCCTGGTAGGAACTCTAACAGCCTCTACAATGTTAAAAATATTTCAAGTGTTCAGTAGAGGTTCATCATCATGATCTTTATGATGCCTATGATGTCCTCTATCATTTCTTCATTCATGGTGGTCTTTGCAATTATCATTGTTATCCCACCACTTTGTAGCGATCGAAAATGTTGGCGGCTGGAAAACACTAAGGGGTCGGCGGCCGTTAACAGTCTCAACCCCGTATCCGCGAGTGGGCCGTGCTAGATGGAATGGATATGGGGCACCCTGAATGGTCTGGTCAATCAGACAGGGACTTAGTCGATGTCTATATAACCTTTTGCAAGGTGTGATTTGAAAGAGAATTTTATGGCATAAAAACGATACTTTAAACATAAACGATGTAGGTAACAATGTAAAATGTGATGATAAACAAGAAAGTAAAGTAGAATGCAGTTAGAAAAATGCATTGCTTCGAAGCTATAACTTTGCTCTGTTAAGGTGGATACAATTAGTTGCATAGTGCTAAGAAGTGCAGAGATCCTGAGAGTGACCAAGATGTGTAGAGAAAGATGGTTGTGTGCTTTAGCACAGACCCAGGCGTTAACAATGCGAAGTACTACCAAGGTGGTAGAAAAGAGCAAAAAAAAATGCCAATAGAGAGTGCTAACTGTTTACAGTGTCAAACAGAAAGCTTATAATTCTCAAGGTTACAGTGCTAGCCTTTTTTTCTTGTCAGCCAAAAAAATCGTTAGCCGACCAAAATGCCAAAGAAATATCAGACTAAATTGCCAAAAGAGTAGAAGGCAGAAAACCAGAATCTCAAAAAAATTTCCTTTGAATGTTGCTCATTGGGGTATTTATAGGACCAAGGACATGTGAAAGGGGTGGTTTGGATGCCACATTCCTTGGGCCCACGTTGACTTGTCTGCACTGCACGTGCCTACATGACCGTTGGACATGCATGACCATTATAATTACGAGCCTGCCATGTTGTAATTGCGCCATCAGCATCTGGAGATGTGTGCCAACTGTGCAATTAGGTGAAGTGCATTGATGTTGCACAACCACCCATAATGCTTTTATGTGCTTTGTAGCGTAGCATGTTCAGTGTAGCATAGCATCTTGTCGCGTGTTTCACTACATGTGTGTTGCATATTTGCTATGCTATGTAGCGTAGAGGCTAGCCTTAGTTGTAAAAACTTTGCCAATCTACAAACTTACCTTTTGCACTACAAGACTTGTGAACTTTCTGATCCTACCCTTTGAGCTACCTTTTTTCACTTCTGTAGAATTGCTATGCCTCGCTGCACCATGTAGCTCAGCATAGCATAGCAGCAGACATGGTCCGCCACTTTTTGACGGAAGGAGACATTGCCAAATGACTTGAAGTTGGATGAGGGGACCGACCGTCTAGCTTTTGCTATGTTGTGCTATGCTACATAGCATAGTGTAGCATAGCACTTCATTCTGCAGTTGTTTTCTGAAGCTTGCTATACTACATAGCGAGGCATAGTGTAGCGTAGAAAACTTTGTGACTTAGAAAACTTGCTGATTGTTTTGCTCATTCTGAGCACCGCCAACAGTTCCATGCATCGACTAGGTGAAATACTCAGGTGGGTAGGCTGGAGAATCTGTTTAGCCTATTGACATCTGGGGTAGAAAACTTGCCAAATTGGATATTCCGAAAATTAGACCATCCATCTCCTGAAGAACTACCATGATGTTGCACAAATTGCGAAGGCCTGGCAAAGCAAGCATGCCTTTGGATTTTGGGGTGTTTCATTGGCCCCTCTTTGTCGATGTCTAGAGGATGGGCTCGATAGACATTGACAAAGAATATGAAACACCATGGAAGAAAAACACTAACATTATTGTTCAGTGATTGTCGAGACGTCGCTTGGCTATGCTTGAGAGTGTTGCATTGGAAGGAAAAGGCAAAGTAGGGAGGACGGAGGCACAGGAGAAGGATAAATATGAGGTTTAGCGAAGTCCCTCGTCAGAGTTCTCATGAGGGAGTCATTTGCATTTTTATCTTTGCTTTCGCTGATCTTTGACCTTCCATAGGATAGGTGTCTTTCCCATGATAAGTTGTGTTACATCCATGTAGGGTTTTGACCTGCCTACAGATGCTTCCCATGCGACGAGCTATGTTACGCACGTCATGGAATTTTCACTGATGCTTCCCATGTGACGAGTTGTATTATGCACACCATGGAATTTGCACTCTGAAGTAGCTAGGCTAGTCAAGACACTCACTTTGTGACGCTGTAGCATTTGCTGCTGTGGCAAGACATACCCTCGGCCAACGAGGGCAATGGTCTTGCTAGCTGCAAACGTTGTTGAAGCTTTTGGACATTATTGCTGGTGCATGATGTCCAAAGTAGAAAGGCCAATAGTGGCCTTGGTAGCATCGGCGTGGAGGAACTAGCCTCGAAGGCGTCGAGAGTCACTGTGAGTGCGAATGCTCTAGAATCCCTGCCCAAGGCATGCATTCTCAGTTCAGCTATGGGATCAGCTACCACATAGCCAAACCCCATTGGTAGGGGGGATGGAGGATAGCAATATTGTGGCTAGCCCATAATACTATTGGAACTCCAACAGCAGGCACTGACCAAGGAACTATCGTCAAGGTGATGGGCCATGGCAACAGTAGGTCCAAAGGGCTAGTGCGATGTCATACGACATCTCTGGAGGGTCAGCACAATGCTAAGGGTGGCAATGTCATGTATGTTCTAGATTGTATCCCCATTGCATCGTGCACTACGTTCTGGAGCTGCAACACTCCACCCCTGCATCATCACTGTGCATGCTCGTTCGATGTGTACTCGGCACAGATGCATGCTAGGGATGTGATGCGAACCCAGTTTAAGATCCTAGTAGACTATGCACTGGGTTAGGATCCCAGCAGACCGTACATGCTAGTTGAACATCATAGTGGACATGCCATGCTAGTTTATAGTCATAGCGGACTAGCTGTGCTAGTTTAACGTCATAGTGGACGGTCGTCGCCAATTTAACGTCGTAGCTACTTGTTGTTGCCAGTTTATCGTTGTAGTGGACGCTGCTTGTTGTTACTAGTTTATCATCATAGTGGATGCTGCTTGTTGCTGCCATGCTTCAGATGTAGTGTGAATTGAGGTACGAGTGATTCACCGAGTTGGCAAACTCGTTGCCATCCATGTTTTCCAGCTTGAAGGCTCCATTCTCAAAGGCTTTAGTGACCACGTAAGGGCATTCCTAGTTGGTTGAGAATTTTCTCATGTGCTCACGAATAGCCTTGAGGACAAGGTCTCCCTTCTATACTGGTCACCGATGCAGGTCTGCACAGTGCTTTTACTGCTGCTTGCTCTGGTAGTGCTCTATGTGGCTCAGCGTCTGTGTGCGCTCCTCCTCTATTAAGTTGAGGTCGATGATCCGAGACTCATTGCTCTAGGCTTCGCTCATGATGTTAGATAGGATCATCCAAAGTGATGGTACTTGCAACTTAAGAGGCAACACATCTTCAGATCCATAAATAAGGTTATAAGGAGTCTTACTTGCCGTGGTTCTGCATGTTATCCTATAGGCCCATAGAACGTAGAGGATTTACTCGTGCCACTACCTCTTGCTATTGCTAAGCATCTGCCTCAAAAATTTGATGATGGACTTATTTGTAGCCTCTGCCTATCCGTTTGCCTATGGGTAATAGGGGGAGAAGAATGATTGCTTAATGCCAGGGTTGCTGGAGAAGGTTCAGGTTTCTGTACTATTGAAGTATGGCCCATTGTCGGTCATAATAGTTATTGGAAGCCCAAATCTCATTACGATGTTGTCCAAGATGAAGTGGTAGATTTGCTGAGACATCGTCTTTCTCAGGGAAATAGCTTCCACCCAAAGTACTCAGTGGAAATGATAATGAAACTATGTCCTATGGAGGACTTAGGCATGATAGATCCTATGAGGTCTAGTTCCCATCGTTGGAAAGGCCATGTGATCTGCGTTGGGTGTAGGTTCATGGGTGAGACATGTATGAGATTTGCATATCTCTAGCATGTGTCACATGTCTTAACTTTTGACAAGCAGTCACGCTTCATGTGGGGCCTATAGTATCCTAGGTGTCTAATTTTCATAGCCATAGCCCTAGATGCTATGTGTCCACCACACAATCCTTCATGCACTTCATTAACTACCTTCTACACCTACTTCCCACCTATGTATGCCAACAATATCCTATCATAAGAACATTGACATAGGGCATCATTTCCCATGAGTGAATATTGCCAGGAACGCTTATGGATTGCATCTCTCTAGGTAGATGTTAGTCCACTTAGGGGTTCACCGTGTTGTAGGTAGGCTTTAATGTTGGCGTACCATTCTTGAGTATTCATGACACTAATAGAGGCCACGTGTCCCACCTAAGTGATAGGCTTAGTACATTCGATAATTGAAGTCAGCAGATTTGCAAACGAATGTGGTGAAATGTTTAGTGCTAGGGTGGCTAAGGAATCTACCATGGTGTTCTTGTTTCGTGGCACGTGTTGCACATTTATGGTTGAAAATTGCTTAAGTAGGCTTTTTTCCAGATCACAATAGGGTTGCAGATGCGTAGTTTTGCAGGTGTAGACCTAAGTGATTTGATTCACAACTAGTTATGAATCTCTATGAATTGCCAGGTGTTGTATGCATAGTGCTTGGATAGCTAAGAGGCCTCTGAGTAACCCCTCATACTCTGCCACATTTTTGGTGCAGCGGAACACAAAGCGATAAGTAGATGGGTGCATTTCCCTAGAGGGGAACGTGATGACAGCAGCTGCACTACCTCCTCACGCGGTTGAGGTGCGGTCGAAGTGTAAAGTAGCTTTGAGATGTGATGAGATAATGTTGATAATGCCAACGTGCTTATTCAGAAATTCAGGATCTATAGTTGCTTTGTCGTCGATGGGCAAGGCTGTGAGTTGGGTCACTATGGCTTGACCCTTCGTCGACGATTGACATGCGTAGTGTAAATCAAACTCTATGGTTATTGCTTTCCATCGGGCTATCCGGCTTCTTTCATATAGGTTGTTAGTGATAGCCCAAAGTATGTTGCTTTTGCAAAGGATGTTAGTTGTACTGCGAAATAGGTAATGCCTCCACTTTTTTAATGCAAACACTAAGGCAAGGAAATTCCTCTCCACTTCATTGTATTTCTCCTCGTGCACTATTAGTGCATGACTCAAATAATACACTGGTATGTCAAATCTGTTGTCTCTTTTTTGACATAGCAGTGTCGTGATAGATGTGTCGGAGGTGGCAATGTAGATGAAGAAGGGTTTATTCCTCTATGGTGGATGCACAGTTGGGAGGTATAAAAGCTCCTTCTTCAGGTCGTCGAAGACCTGTTGACACTGGGTTATCCATTTGAAGTTAACCCCTTTCTTTAGAAGATGTTGCATGCGGTGTAACTTGTCAGTTAAACTTGCTATAACCCTTCGAATGAATTGCACCCTACCATGCAACCCACATAACTCCTTAAGGTTTGTGGAGGTGTCATGTTGATGATGGCCTTGACTTTGTTAGGGTCCACCCGTCTTTCGGCCTCCGATACCACAAACCCTAGCATGCATCTGTTTTTCACCCCGAAGATGCACTTCTTAGGATTTAGGCGCAAGTTGTGCATTTAACAACACTTGAGGACTAACCCTAGATCATGTCGGTGATCAGCTACCTCCTTGGACTTGACTGCTATATCATCCACGTAGTCGTTTAATGTTTCTAGGATGTAGTCGCTAAAGATGTAGGTCATGGCTTGCTGGTAGGTTGCTCCAGCATTCTTGAGCCTGAAAGGCATTGTAGTGACCAAAAATATCGGTGGCTGGAAGAACGTCGAGGGTCTGCAAACGTGACAGTTCCAACCCCATATCCGTGGGAGGGCAGTGCTGGGTATGTGCAGATACGGGATGCCCTGAACGGTCTGGTCAATTAGACAGGGAATTACATCGGCATCAATATAGCCTTTTACAACGTAAATAATGTGGAATGTGAGATAATGCTTACGGGTAAATAAAGCAGGGGAGAAACTATAAAAATATACCAGTAATACGAAATAATGCTTAAAGGTGAATAAAACAGAAAATAATATAAAGAAATGAGACAACAAATGAGAGATAATGTAAAGTATGATTAGAAACATGCACTGCTCTAAAGCTACAAACTCGTCTGGTCAAGGTGGATACAATCGGCTACACAGCGTGACTGAGTACAGAAATCCCAAGAGTAACCAAGATGTGTCGAGTAAAAAGAGCTATGCACTTGGATGCGTACTCACGTACAAATAATGTGGAGCTCTACCAAGGTGTTAGAACGGAGACGAGAACCTCTCGTCGGCTGAGAGAGAGTCGTTGTTTATAGCTTTAGATAGATGAATTTGATATTACAATGCTAGAGAGAAGGGAGATCTTTGTTTTAGAATTTCAAAGTTTCTACCACTTGGAAGCTATTTTCTTCAAGAAAGATGCGAACTCTTTTACAGTTGCCAACTTTAAAGATTGTGGACTTTTCCAAATTGCGAGTACCTCTAAAAATTTCAAACCTGTTATATGCTATTTATAGGGATATTTATAGGGTTGAAGGTAAGTGGAAAGGGGTAGTTTTTTGAATGCTACGTGCCACAGGCTTGCCTTATCTTACTGGAACCACTCGAGTCATCTATGACCATTGGGCCTACAAGATTGTTGCAATGCGAACCTGCCATGCAATAACTATGATCCTACCACATCGTAATCATGCCATCAGTGTCTAGGGACGTGTGCTAACAGTCTCATTAGGTGGAGTGCATTGATGTCATGCAACCACCTACATGCCTTGTTGTGCTTTGTGACATAGCATGCTTGGCGTAGCGTAGCACCTTGTCGCTCGTTCTACTCTCTGTTACATGCTTACTATGCTATGCTATGCTACGTAGCGTAGCGTAGTGTAGCAACTTGCCTTAGTCGCAAGAGTTTTGCTGATTTGCAAACTTTCTCCTACGATGCAAGTCTTACGAACTCTATTGACTCCACCTTTCGAACTACCTTCTATCTCTTCCATAGGATTGCTATGCCTTGTTGCACCATGTAGCTCAGCATAGCATAGCAGCAGACATGGTCTGCCACTTCCTGACGAAAAAGATCACTGCAGAACTTGAAATTGGGCAAGGGAAGTGGGTAGTGAAGTCGTTGCCATGCTACACTGTGTGACGTCGCGTAGCGTAGCACTTCGTTTCACCATCGTCTTTTGAAGCTTGCTACGCTACATAGCATAGTGCAGTGTAGCAGGCTTCGTGACTTATAAAACTTGCCAAACTGTTTCTTGCACATCCAGAATGTTGCCATGCACCATTTTTGAGTAGGCTACTGGCTATTTAGGCTACTTTGGTGGGCAGGCAGGATGGTACAGAACCTGTCCATGCTAAAAGAAGAAAATTTGCCAAACTAGCCAACCTCGTGTCAGAACGTTCTTCTCTCGATGAACTACCATCGTGCTATGCGGACTGCAAGAGCCTAGTGAAGAAAGGATGACCCTGCATTTTTTAGGGTGTTTCATTGCCCCCTCTTTGTCAACGTCTAGAGAATAGGCTCGATGGATGTTGGCAAAGAATACGAAACACCGTAATAGGTGAAATGCTAAGGTTGTCACTTGGTGAGTGCTAAGACGTCGCTTGGCCGTGCCTAAGAGTGTTGCATTGGTTTTGCGGCAGTTAAGGTAGAGAGCAAAGATGATTTTTAGCTAAGTCCCTCATCGAAGTGCTCTGAGGGGCTTGTTTGCATTTTCATCTTTGGTTGGCGCTATTCTTCAACCTCCTATAGGCATGTGTCCCCTCCGCAGCATGAGTTGCGTTATATCCGTGGAGGGTTCTGACTTGTCTACTACAGCCTTCCGCACGGCGAGCTGTGTTACACATGTGTCAAAATTTGCACTCTGAAGTAGCTGAGCTAGTCGAGGCACTCACTTCATGATGCTGTAACGTTTATTGCTTTAGCAAGATGCGCTTATGGGGATAAGGTCTTGCTAGCTGCTGGCATTTTTGTTACTCTTGGGCATTGTTGCTAGTGTGAGATGCCCAAAGCAGGGAGGCCAATAGTGATCTTGGCAGCGCCGGCATGGGGGAGCTGATCTCCAAGGTGCCAAGAGCTATTGTGGACACAGATGCACTGGAATCCCTGCCAAAGGAATGTGTGCTCAGTTCAGCTATGGGATCAGCTACCACATAGCTGAATATTACACGAGCCGAAACGTTGGTGGGGAACTGAAGAGCAACAATATTACGGCTAGGCCACAATACTGTCAGCACCTCAGAAGTGGGAACGAGCCCAGGAACTACCGTCAGGGTGGTGGGCTATGGTGATGATAGGTTCAAAGGGCCCGTGTGACATCATACGACGTCTTTGAAGGATCATCATGACACTGAGAGTGGCAGCGCGTATGCCCCGAACCGTGTTCTTCTTTCGTTGAGAACTGCATCCTGGAGCTACAACGTCCCACCCACGCATTGGTATCACGTCCCTTCGTTCGATGTGTATCTGGTGGTTGTAACGATGGAAAACCTTAGTCACTAGAAATACCAAATGAAAGTCCATGTACACAGTTTTAACCCCAAATCTGTGCGAGGGCTGTGCTGGAGGAAGAAACGAATCCGAGGTTCCCTGAACGGTCTTGTCAATTAGATATGGACTTACTTAATCAGTAAAATTTCTATAATAATTTGATGGCAAAATGACGACTCTTTATGAGATGTAATATTGTTAATCTCAAAAGAAACAATTGAAAACGATGCAAATGATTTAGAGCGATTTCCAAATCCGTATAAATGAGACGCAAGGAATCGGACTTGTAGAGAGTATGACCACAAGATCTGAGATTTAATTTATGAATACAATATGTTGGATATAATGATTACAGGCAGGCTTCGATTTGGATGAAGCACATACCAGCAGCAAGAAAGAAGATGGAACAAGAAAGTGTCAATCTACCTTGTTCTAGCCAATCTGGGCGTAAGGAAGTCAAACCCCGAGGGTAGAATATCTGTCAGCCGACTATTTCTGATCCAGGGTTCTTGCCAATCAACTCTGATACTCTCACGATTGCTGATCTTCTTTTGCTCTCTTGCCCACTTTGAAGGAGGAAAATTTTTTCCAACCCCCCTGATCTTCATCAACTAGAGCATTTATAAGGTTAGGCTCAAGAGGTAAACGTGATTTAAGTGACGCATGTCTTGAACTCATAAGATGCCATTGACCCAATGTGTTGTCATTGAAGCTTACAACACTATGTTGCGTAGCGTGTCATAAACTACTCTTGTTTGGACTTTGGCAACAGACTGTCCTTTGATTACACTATAATACGCTAGAGAGCGTATTGTGCCCTATGAACTGCTGATGTCTAAATTGTACTATTGTTACTTGCATTACACTAAATAACGCATCATAGCGTAATGCAGTGTAAAATAATTAAACTACAAAAGTTGAAGTATTGTTGTCACACTTCCTCTGTTTCTGATCAATCTCTTTTGGGGTTTTATTACATTGCACTGCGTAACGCAGCGTAATGGGCCCCCTTAGCCATTTTTTGATGTTGTGGTAGACTGTCTTTGATATTACGCTGCATATCGCAGCGTTACGCTATGTTGCGTAATGTAGCGTAATGTACTAAATGTTGATATTTTGAAACATAGGAAACTCGCAAAGTCGAAGGCTTGCTGTTGTGGACCCATCATTTTGTTCTATCTCCTAAAGTTCATCTGTATTGTGCCACGTCTTGTCGAGACTCCCTACCTGGGTCGCTAGATTTTGCTGAACCGTCAAGGCCTTGAAAATTTTATGGTGTTTCAATGGCCCCTCTTTGTTGATGTTTAGAGGGCTTGCCCGAAAGATGTCGACAAAGAATATGAAACACTAGAGAGGTAAAGGCACCAACAGTGTCCATCAGATATTGCTCAAATGTCACTTTGTCAAACCTGGAAGTGCAAAGGTAAGGTAGGGAAGAAAGCATAGAAGGGATTTTACAAGAGTAAGAGGTGGGAGGTTCGGGAAAGACTCAAGCACGTGAACATGAAACTTTTTGCAAACAAGTCATAGCGTCCTTCCACAAATGTATTTATGAGAGGTTACACCATCATACTGTATATGGAGGACTTGCACGGGCGAGTTGTGTTACACCCGTGTGGCCTGGATGAGCTGTATTACATCCATTTTGCCAAACTTCCCCTATTTTTTTAATTACATTCCACTTAGGTGAGTTGCATTACGCTAGTTCATGGAAACAAAGATGTGAAAGATTTTTCTTGAATATTCACGCTCTGTACAAGCAAAGCAAGAGGTAACAGTGGTCATGAGGACACAGGGAGGGGAAAACAAAGTAATGCATCCAATGGAGGAAGAGGTAGGGTTTGCACTCCTAAGTGGCCAGGCTAGTCTGAGCAATTGCTTCAAGATGTTACGACACCTTACTTTCTAATGAATGTACTCTCGATCAATGTTGTCGTAGCAAGTAACCTAAAAAACATAACAAAGAGCAGAGTGCAGAAGCAATCGTCCTAATCGCTAAGGAGGGAGGCTGTTGAAATAAGCACCATCCAAAGCGAAAAGGAGAGCACAAGCCATGAAACAAGGATCATAACAAGTAGCAAGGATCCCAATGTTGATGCTGTGGTTCATGAAACCATCGTCGATAGCCAGATTAATGTTGCTCCAATGATTAGACAAAGAATAAGTCAGATGAATCTGCTAGGCCAGAGTTTGGTGACGGTGATGGATGGAGGCTGCCGAGACTACGGATGACCATAGTTTCTTCAGGGCCCCAAGCGGCGAAGTTGATCCTAGAAGCTACAGCTACAAAGTGGCTGTCGTAGCAACATCTCCGAGGGGTCAGTAGTATGCCTTTCAGCATGTCTGAGGAATCAATAGGATGCCGGTGGGGTAACGACGTTGCATTTGTCCCAATGCCTTACCCATTCCATCTGGTAGTGATGCTATGTAAGAATGACCATGCTCGCTTGCCTCATGGAATGCTCGGCAGATTCCAGTTTTGAGTCCTGGTTGAATATTGTTGCTGGTTTTAAGCCTCAGCAGGCCGTGGTCTCGATTTAACATCTGGGCAAACTTCAATCTACTAGTTTTACGCTGTAGCGGATAGTGGAAGAGCTAGTTTATGGTCCCAGCAGACCATGATGTGGATGCCAGTTTTATGTTGTGACCCAAGGACAAGTCTATGTTGGTTTAGTGTCTCAGCAAACGTATGCTTACCTTGCCAGTTTCACATCATGGCCGACGGTTAGAAACTTTACAAGTTTAGCATCTTGGTAGATGCGTGCAAGAAGTGCCAGTTTTATGTCGTAGCGAACGTGTACAACTTTGCCAGTTTTACATCGTAGCAGACGTTTGTTACCTTACGTTTGAGCTAAGTCGATGTTTAGATGTAATACCATTTCAAGTACAGATGATTCACTGGGTTTGAGTGCTCTTTGTCGTCAATGTCCGCTAACTTGAATGCTCCATTGTCATATGTGCCAATGACCAAGAAAGGGCCTTCCTAGTTTGCAAAGAACTTGCCTACTAGTTCACAGATGGCCTTGAGAAATAAATCTCCTTTTTTGATCGATCGTTGATGCAGGTTGTGCTGATGCTTCTGTCTCTGTTTATCCTAATAGCTCTTGATGGTGTCGAGCGTTTGGATGCATTTCTCCTCCACCGAGTCTAAATCCACAATTCTAGACTCATTGTGTTGAGTCTCATTTATAACTATGGATAGGACCATCTACAATGAGGAAACCTATAATTCCAAGGGTAGCACTACTTCGGACCCATAGACTAGGCTATGGGCGTCCTGTCTGTAGCTATTCTGCACGTTGTACGATACACCCATAGCACGTAGAGGATTTTTTCATGCCACCATTTTTTGTTATTACTGAGCATCTTCTTAAGTAGATTTATAATCACCTTGTTTGTCACTTCTACTTGACCATTTTCTTGCGGGTAATAAGGTGAAGAAAAAGATTACTTGATACCAAGGTTATCGCAAAAAGATTTGGTTTCTGTGCTACTAAATTGTGGTCCATTGTTAGTCACAATAGTCATAGGGAGCCCAAATCTAGTTACAATATTTTCTAAGATGAAATGGAAAACCTATTAAGATGTGATCTTCCGTAGGGGGATTGCTTCAATCTACTTTGTAAAATACTCAGTGGTGGTGATAATGAAGCTATGTCCTATAGAAAATTCATGATGGGACCTATGATATCTAGTCTCCATCATTGGAATGGCCAAGTAATCTAAGTAGTGTGTAATTCGGTTGGTGACACGTGTATTAGATTTGCATATTGCTGGCACATATCACACGTCTTGACTTTGGTAAGGCAGTCTCTTTCCATGTACGACCAATAGTACCCCAGGCGTCTGATTTTAGCGACCATGGCTCATGGGGCTATGTGTCCTCCACATAGCCCCTTGTGGACCTTGCTAACTATTCGTCGTGCTTGATCATTGTCGATGCAGGTGAGCAATATCCCATCAAAGGAGTGTCTACAGAGAGTACTGTCTCCAATGATTACGTATTTCCTGGCACATTTATGCACCGTGTCCTTTTATGCATGTGTTAGCTCATGTGGTGGTTCACCATGCAAAAGGTAAGTCTTAATGTTGTCATACCATTCTAGCATTTCTCTTGCGTTTAATGAAGAAATATGTGCGGCCTGGATGATAGGATTTGTACATTCCATCATCTGAGCGGGCCAAGCCACAAACAAGCGTGGTGGCACATTCAGTGCCAGGGTGGCCAGTGCATCAGCCACAACATTTTCATTACGAGGCATGTGCCAGGCATTGACTATCACAAATTGTTTCAGGAGATCTTTAGCCATATCACAGTAGGGCTATAGATGTATAGCTTTGTAGGCATAAACCTCTATGATTTTATTGATGACTAGCATCGAATCACCTCGGATCACCAGGTGTTGAACGTTGAGTTCTCTAGCTGCCAATAATCCTCTGAGGAGTCCCTCATACTCTTCCACATTGTTTGTACAAGGGAAGGTTAGGTGGTAAGCCAATGGACACACATCCTCAGGGCCAAGTGTAATATCAACGGTAGCACTGCCATCTCTAGTAGTCAAAGCTCCGTCAAAGTCTAACGTCACTTCGAGGTCTGTTGATACAGGGCTTAAACTATGTACATGCTCATCTAGGAATTCTGGCTCTATCGTAGCTTGATCTTTAGTGGGCAATGTCGCTAGCTGGTCAGCTATAGCCTGACCTTTGGTGGACGATTGGGCACCATAATGTAAATCAAATTCAGCTATGATAGCCTTCCCATGAGCTATCCTGCTACTCTCATATAGGTTTTTTGAGATAGCTCGCAGAACATTACTTTTATAGATTATGTTAACCTAACTACGGAAAAGATAATGCCTACATTTTTTAAGTGCGAAGACTAATGCTAAATAGTTACGCTCTACTTCATTGTACCTTGTCTCGTACGCAAATAGGGCATGACTGAGGTAATAGATAGGGGCTTCTGACCCATCATTCCTTTTTTGGCACAGTAACGCAGCTATGGACACGTCTGAGCTAGCTAGATAAACGTAAAAAGGTTGATCCCTTTGCGGCAGGAATACCATTGGCAAATGTTGTAGCTCCTTTTTTAAATCTTTGAATGTACGTTAGCAGTCATCAGTCCATTCGAAATTAACACCCTTATTAAGAAGGTGTTGCATGGGATGTAATTTATCTGTTAATTTCGAAATGAACCGCCTAATGAACTATAGTCTGCGTTGCAACCCACATAGTTCTTTGAGGTTTGTAGATGGTGTTAAATCAACAATGGCTTTAACTTTTTCGGGGTCGACTCAGATGCCAGTCTCTAATACCACAAACCCCAACATGCATTCAGTTTTGACTCCGAATATGCATTTCTTTGGGTTAAGCTGCAAGTCATGCTTGAGACATCATTTAAGGACTAACTCTAGGTCTTTTGAATGATCTTCAAAATTTATAGACTTGACAGCTATGTCATCTACGTAGTCGTTCAATCTCCCTAAAAGGTAGTCGCTAAAGATGTATGTCATGGCCCGTTGATACGTTGCCCTAGCATTTTTTAGCCCAAAAGGCATCATAGTGTAACAGAAGGTCCCCTAGGGTGTCATGAATGTTGTGGTCAATTAATACTCCAGGTTGACGTGAATTTGATTATAACCTGAGAAACCATCCATAAAGGATAGAAGTGTGTGACCAACTGTTGTGTCGATTAGTTGGTCGATACTTGGTAGCAGGAAATTGTCCTTAATCGTAGCTTTGTTCAGGTCTCGAAAGTCTATGCAAATGCGTATACCTCCCGTTTTCTTAGAAACAACTACAATGTTGGACACCCAATCTGAGTAATCAACCATGCGAATGAAACCAGCTTGATATAGCTTGGTGATTTCATTACGCACTGTTAACGTGATTTCTGGCTTAATATTTCATGCCTTCTGTCTAACTTCTTTGATGCGTGGGTCTAAAATTATGTTATGCTGTATTAATCTCGATTCTAATCCTGGCATGTCTTCATATGACCATGCAAATACAACAATGTTGTTTTAGAGCACTTACGTTATGCCACTCTGTGTCTATTGGTCTAAAAGGGAACTAACTCTAAGAGTTTTATTCTTACCTTTGAACTTAACCATAGGGACCTCATTGAGAGGATCCTTGATCACATCACCAACCTCCAGGTCTAGAGTTCGGGCTAAATGTTCTAGCTAATTTGGGAATATTTCCGATGTTTCTATGGTTGCGTCACAAGGGGTAGGTTCTGTTTCTATCAGCGTGTAGTTAAACTGTCTAATGGCCTCTCCATATGGGCCTATTAAGGCTAATGGTGCAGATAAAGCTGCATCCATTTGCGAATCGCCCTGTAAAAAACATCAAAAAGGAAGTTGTTACATTTTTTTCTGCTAATCAGTTGAATGATAAGAGTTTGTTTTTTGTCTTTTTAGCATTAAAGAGGCTTCCAATTTAAGGTCTTAGTGGACCGTTACAAATATGTTCAGTCTATAAGATAATAACGAGCTCGGCTTCCTAGATGTTGGCGTATGAAATGAAATGAAAAGTGCAACGTGGCATGTCTAGTGTGTTGTGAAATTTGAATTTCTGTACAAACTGTAGTTAATGTGGCCAGATTAAGAGATGATAAATGTATTAGTTTAGGGTCATTTTGGACCGCAATCTACATGATATCTACGAAATTAATGCCTCGATCTTTGTGTCTCATGTCATACTAACACCGATGTTTTGGGAAATTTCTGTATTGATCGGACAGAAAGAAAAATTAGTTTTAAGCATTTTGTTTATAAACCGATGGTTCATACTCGAGATAGGTTATAGATATCACGAATTTGGATTTTGGCTATAGTAGAAGTGGGGCAGAAGTAAGGCGTAAATAGGAGATTTTGCCAAAACTCATTCGATTGCAGCCATGACACCAAAGGTCAAGGGAAAGAATGCTAAACTAGCCAGGATTGATGAACTGCAAGAGATTCTATAGCGGGATTCGCTGGCCAGAGTCGAGGCTCGGGAAGTTACTCCTCTTAACCGGTAAGTCATCGTTCATCCTTTTGCACTATTATTGTATTTTTTGCAGCGTCATAGTTTTCTATTGTTTCCCTGAATGTATATGTTACGTTGAGCATTAATATATGTTTACGTGGGCTGAGCTATTGTGGTTTGCAATATTTCCTTCGTCTTTGCTATTGGAAATGAACCTCATATTGTTACGAGGGTTTAGGTAATGTTGGATAATACTAGACAAACGTTGTGTATAATCGAAAGACCTAGGTATTATATTTGTAGGTAGTGTAATCAGGGTTTTGTTTTACTTTTCTTTATTCCTGTAATAGTTTCATGTTACACTGGAGTAATACGTAGTGTTGCCTTCATCACCGTTGTCAGAGACAAACCTTGAGCTGTTGCAAGGGTTTGGGTGATTCTGGCTATGCGTTTTCAGTGAGATCTGTAATTTTCTGGGAATCAGGCGAACCCTATTATAGCATGATGAATGTTTATGTTCAAATTCTTTGTCTAATAGTAACATGTTTGCATTGTACAGTATTATGTTAAAGCTCATCCTAATTATTTTGGACATCGTGGGCGTTCTGTGCTGCATGCATGTTCCCATGGCCAATGTTCCTCCTCCTCATGCTCATATAAAGGGGGAGGCGGTATGGTTCCGAAGAGGTGCACGAGGGTTCCTACAGTTTTTTCTTCATAACTACAGTGTAATTGTCTAGTCGCATCTACTAGGCGATGTAGCTGCCACTATTTTGGAGACACTACTGGTCGGTTCAACGCAGGGTGTCTTGGGGTTCTTGACAGATGGCAGAATTGAGACTACGTAGGTGCAAGACTGCGAACAAAGCATCAAAGGTCTGAGGCGTTTGAGTTGGATCTAGGAGGTGCCCAAATTTAACTGCTATCACTCCTACAATACTCTGTTTGTGGCCCGTCACCTCACAACCTATTTCTAGAGCCCACCTGGTATTGTGTATTACGCTGGCGGGTAAGAATCTAAATTTTTGTCATTTCGATGTGTGTCAATACGCTAACTGTTGTCTAAATTTACGTTGAGCGTAAAGAATTTGCCCATTTTCTATGATGTAGATTCTTTATCAATGACAGCGGTCTCTTGGGCGATAATGATACCTTGTCATTGACTGAAAGGGCTATTAGTGAATTTACTACTATTAGCAACGTATGGGCCGCTGTCATGGAACAACTAGCATTTGAAATTCTAGAATACCTAACCCACTATGCCGACTTCTTTGCTAGATGTAAAAATCTCGGATGGCTGGATAAGGAATGGACCTTGGATCCTCCCGTCACTGTTGCCGACATGCGAAGGAAAATCCCTCCATTTCCTTTGCCATTTGGACCTGGTAAACTTCGTTATGATGATGAATTGTGTCAATGTTATTAGTTAGCGATGATGCGTGAAGCTATCTTATTTCATTTTTTTCAATCTTAGCTTAGCTATTGTTTTATGTGTGCAATCAGGGAATCACGGGAGATTACGATCATGGCTTCCAGTCGCGACGTGAGCAATATCTTTTTCCGCTACGGTGACATAAAGGAGGCACAATGCTGGCTTGGCCATAGAGCATCCCTTGTTGTTTTGACCAATAACCTTCGGGAGGCTGGACTAATGGACTTGTTCTTGGCCATAACCCTTGATTTTACTGCAGGCAAAATGTTGACCTTAGTCAACTCCTTCAATGAAGAAACTGAGCGTCTCTGCGTACGCGTGCGNTGTTCTATAGTGAGGAATCTCCCTTGGGAGAGTATCTTGAGGAAGGCCTGGGCTCGGAAAAGGGGGTAAATGGTGTTGGCCACTGCCAACTCAATCCCATCGGCAGGAATCCCTTTGACCTCCTTCCNAGTGGCCAACACCATTTACCCCCTTTTCCGAGCCCAGGCCTTCCTCAAGATACTCTCCCAAGGGAGATTCCTCACTATAGAACAAGCCTGCATTATGTGAGAGGTCATGGAGGATGGGACACGATTCAACTGGGCCAGCTATTTTTTCGAAGGCCTGTGCGTTGAAATGGTCAAGCTTCACAAGAAGCTTGAGTCCTCTTTCAATGTGCATTTTGCCTTTTTCATAGCTTGCTTCCAGTGCTTTGCCAAGTTTCTGGTTGTCCAACAAGATGGAGTCTGGATGCAGTAGGACCATGACCAGATTTCTAAACCATGGATTTCCCATATTTTCGGCACTGTCCGGTCGTAGGACCCTCCTGAAGGGATCGGGGAGTCGTTATCTATAATGACTAGGGACATCACGGCATCTCGAACGTGGGGTCTAGACAACGTGGGTGGGGCACTCCCTTCCTATACTGGTGATGCATGGAGGGGGAAGTGCCTAGTGGCTAAGATAGTGGACTCGTCGGTGCCTCGGAAGAAGCCTCGTTTGACCGAGGAGTCTGCCGAGCCAACAAGTAGTGCAAGGCAGAAGATGCAGGTCAAGTTTCAGAGGAGTAATCCTCCAGCAGGTAAGCAAAGGAATGTGCTAATGGTTACATTCATGTTGCGTATAGACACTTTTATGTCAAAATTTATTGAACTAAAACAAAATTTTGTGTTAACTAAGAACGTTATGTGATAGCGAAGGAGAAGGTTGTAGAAAGGTTAACCCCTGAAACAGGGGCTATGGTTTTGCGGCATGAGGAAGAGACCCCAGCCTTGGAAGAAGAGGCTGCAGTAGTCAACTAGGCGAGTAGTGTGTAGGTTCTTGAGCACGAGAAGGGAGCAATAGTGGAAGATGCCGAAGTACCTTCGGCCCAAACAAGAAGAGGTAAATGATTTGTGACTCTGTTAGGCTAACTTTTATAGTGTACTCGACTCTATGCAAAGTTATACTGATCATTGTAATCTTTTAATTATGTCTTCATATGGAACTTGTTCTGCATAATAGGTGACCAGGACGTGCACATGTCAACGATGGCGACTCGATCCTGGGGCGAATTTCCTGATAAATTTTCCTTTATAGAAGGGATCGTCCAAGACATGATTGGTCGTTTGGAGCAAATCGACCCGAAAGTGGGTACATCATGATCATTATGCAGAAGTTGTTCCATCGTGGTATTATGTTATCTAATTATGCCTAATCGTCATGCTATGTTATTAGGAGCTTGACTCAGGTGGGATCCATCAAAGCCTATTGATCTAGATACCTGCGAACCCTCCTCGGAAGAGACCATCATGCTGCACAGCATTTATGATGAACTGCATAAATGTGTAGTACACTCAACCCACTCCTTGTGGGAATGTCAAAGCGTAAACGAGGATCTTTGGAAGAGATTGCAAAGGTCGGAGAAAGAGAGAGCGACTCTAGGTGATGAAGTGGGGGACTTGAGGTCTCGAAATGAATTCCTACAAGCTCAGGGGATGGGCAATGAGGACTGGAGGACGGCTATTATAGACTACACTCGTTATTGGATAGTCATCCAAAATAGCATCCAGACTAGCCATGAACTGGTCATGCAGCAGATGCAAATGGACCTCCTAGCTCAAAAGAATCAAGACTAGAAGGACTATAGCACAAGAGAGCAAGAATGGGGGAAGATGCAAAAAGATCATAAACATGTCTATAAGCAGGACTGCGCTACCTACCATCAATACTTTAGGGACTCTACCATGGAGGCTCAGTCTCTTTGACTATTCCTTGACGTTATTGGTGCTTCCAGTGCATTTGAAAAGTTCTAAGAGCAAGTGATGATGAGTGCCTCTCTAGAAAGAGAAATGACTCTTCCTGGAGGGGAGACAATTATCCCTTCCTTCTTCCCTGAACCACCTCGCTGGACTCCTGTGGAAAAAGAGAAGATGAAGGCCAGAGCTAATCTAGGAGACAGGGTTTAGTCTGAGCTTACCGAGGATGAGATTATGCAATGTCTGTG
Organism: Gnetum montanum; assembly: GCA_015680685.1. Classification (NCBI taxonomy): domain Eukaryota; kingdom Viridiplantae; phylum Streptophyta; class Gnetopsida; order Gnetales; family Gnetaceae; genus Gnetum; species Gnetum montanum. The sequence goes on along the minus strand of MNCI01034026.1, from coordinate 749,473 downwards.
GATTGGCTTAGAACAAATTCCATTTGCTACTAATGTAGGACCGTCATAGGTGAGTGTTTGTTTTATTATGTCTTTTTTCATTCCTAGTTTTGATCATGATGTTAGTATATGTGTTATGTATAATTGCAAGAATGACTTGAGGAGGTTCCTCAGCGAGATGAACGTAACGTGGATGAAGGTCCTCACGAAGGGAGTTTGCAAGAGACAGAGCACAATGGTGGTGATCAACGCCATTGCAAACAACTTCATATAGAAGAGCCTGATAGGGAGGGCCACCTTCATGAAGAAATGCCACCTGAAAAAGGTGGCCCCTATGAGGATGATTTTCTCGGGGTGGAGATTGAGCTAAGGGACACGAGTGACAGTGGGGACAAAGGAGATGCATAATGTGGCTGTATTGGCCCTAGTCTATTTTTTTATTTTTATGATGGAAAAGAAAATATTTTTTCTTTGACATTTTAATGCAAACTTGGTCTAAGTTGATGTCCTTTTGCTGTTGCTGTTCTCATTTTATGCAAAGTGTAAATGAGTAGGTTTTGATGTTATGAGAAATGGCAGATAGTTTTAAGCGTATAGCGTAAATGAAGTTACTAGTTTAAAGTCATTGCGGGCTACTAGATAAATTGGGTGCAAAGCGTAAATAAGGCAACTAGTCTTGGGCCATTTCGGGCCTTTGACTAGTTCAAGCATAAACTGTGATTTAAATAGGTAGTTTAAGGTCATTGTGGGCCATGGGTAGTTTTAGGCCATTTTGGGCCATGTATAGTTTCAGGCCATTTCGGGCCATGGGTATGTGGTGAAAGGATAGCGTAAATGTCACTAAGTCACAAATTTTAAGCCTTGGTAGGCTGTGATTAGTTTAATGCCATTTCGGGCCTTTGACAGTTTTAAGGCCATTTCGGGCCTTGTATAGTTTTAGGCCATTTCGGGCCATGTATAGCATTTGTGTAACTTCGCCATTTTTAGAAGATGGGGCCAAGGGTATAGAGGCGATGGGTTTAGGCTTGGGAAACCCCAGCGTAAGACGATCCTTGGTCGTACTAGTTGTCATACATCCTTCTCCTTTTCCGTTAAGTTGGGATTGGGAGTTTGACTTGGAGGTTTGCCCTTCTGTAGGAGGGGCTGTCAATGGTTTTGGCACCCTGATGACAAAGGGGGCCTTAGGCATAGGCGTGGGCTGGGCCACGGCTTTACCAACGGTGGGTTGTTGAGAATTTTTCTGAAAAGGGGCTCGAAGGATAAAAGGTTTTCATGGAGCACCACTTGTCGATGCTATTGAATCCATTATTTGGAAAGAGCAAAGATGCGTTCGTAGCATGAAAGGTTGTTTCGACTATGCCTGATTATTGCCCTCTGCTCCTACCACGTTAATTATGTACCCTACATTATTTGCATTTAACGGGTCTTGGTACACATGTAGGGCTTGGTTTTCCAGGTGAGCTGGACTACTGCTATCTAAGATCAGGTCACCTTGATCGATCATGCATTGAATGTCATCTTTCAATGCCCAACAGTAATCCGTGTCATGACCATACAATTGATGGTAGTCGTAGAATTGATCTAGCCTAAAGTTCTTGGGAACGAGTGGTTCATTAGGTTGGGCCAAGGAGGGTTTCTTGAGTAATTCACAATGATGCTTGTGACATTTTAGGGCCTCCTCGAACACCGCCTTGTGTCGGATGTGACCGATTCCCAGTAATTGCTTCAAAATTTCTGAAGGCTTCATAGGTAGAGTTACATAATTTGAGTGGTCCTTACACTCAAATCTTGGCCTCGGTTGTGGGGGTGTTTCAGGGGTGGAAGGAACTTCTTGATTGGGGCCATTTGAGCTAGCTATCGGCTCGGCTGGCTTCACAGTTGTTTTCTTGTTGTTGTTGTTTTTCTTCTTGGCCCCCTCAGCAACCGTCGCTACTGTCGTTGTCACGGCTTTTCCTTTGTCCTTACCCTTGTTGTGGACGTTTTTGTAGACTACATACGTTGGCTCTTTACTAGCCTCCGCCGTGTCTTGGATGCTCTTAGTTTGAGCAAAGGCTTGGCTGAGGAAATAGGGAGAGAGATAATACAGCTTAGACTTGATGAAGTCGTTGACCGCTCCCTTGAAGATTTCCAGTAGATGAGCTTCCGCGATGGCTTCGTAGATTTCATTCAAGGTAGCACTCCAACACTGTATAAAATTTTGGACCAACTCGAGTGGGTCTTGTTTAACTCCCATGAGCTGGTCTAGTGTGACTTCTGGCTTCAAGTTGTATTTGAAACAAGTCACAAACTGGGTTAACAGCTCTTCCAAGGTTGAGATGGAAGCGCATGGAAGTGCCCAATACCAATCCAAAGCTTTACCTATTAAGGACATAGTAAAGACATGGATTATAGTATGCGGCCATATTTGCAGTAATAAGGACTCTAACCTGAAAGTGATGAGGTGGGCGTTGGGTTCACCTTCCCCATTGTATTTTGTAAAATGGGGAAGGGGCATCCCAGGTGACAACAACAGGACTGGGATTACCGGGCTAATAGGATCGTCATGGTAGAAATCCATGACTTGTATCGTGTCAGAGCCAGCTGCCTTGAGACGCTTGACCTCTTCTGTAAGGATCTGAATGAGCTGGAAGGTTTGGTCCAGACCCGTAGACGATGAGGTCATTGGTGGGACAGTAGGAGGAGCCACACCGAGTGGCAAGATGGAAGCAGTGGCTTGGCCGATGGTCGGTGCTATCGGAATAGTCCCTATAGGCAGCATTGATTATGGCATCCACCATCCGGTGGTTGGTGCGGATGGGGCAACCACCATCGACTGTGCCATTGGGTATGCCGTTTGTATAATCGGGGGTATGGGTAGCGATCCTGCAACTGGGTTTAGCACTTGTAGGCCTGGCTTTGATGGTGGGGATGGTGGTGCATTTACATAGGATGTGTAACAAGAGACATGTTGGGAGCCCACCATGCTGTGGTGGCAGGCTCTGTCGTGTGAATTGGGAGTGTAGTCAAGGTTGTAGGTATCGCATGCACATGCGGTGGCACAAGCGCAGGTGTACGATGGGATGGGTTAGGCGGTTGCTCCAGCTGATGAATGACTTTTGATGGACCTTCGGCCAGAAGTATAGTTGGAGAAAGAAAATGTAGATGCAATGAGTGCGAGACTTGATTAGTATTGGATAAGGTTAAAGGCGTGGTAACCATGAACAATGGATTTATGCATGATGTCGTGGAGGGAGGGGCCATGGTGAAATCAGCATGACTGCCTCCCTCAGAGTGGGATTCTAGATCATCTTGCCCATTGTACTGCCTGAAATCGTCGGTCTCCAGCTGGAAGGGAAAACAGAGGCCGTGGGATCGCGAGATGGGTACAGAAGACCATGCCTTCACTTGAGGGTGAGCTGGAATGCAACGGAGGCAGAGTACCTTGGGTGGTCTTCACACGGATCAGACAAGGATTTCCCCACGCGTACGCAAAATGCTATACGCTGGGTTATGCATAAACGACGTGCAGGCGTAAATAGCGAAAACAGTGTAAAACGTAAACAAATGCAAACGAAGCGTGAGCGTAAACAGACGTAAATGATGCGTGGGCCAAATTGACGTAAAACTGTAAAAGAACTTATGTAGCAAATGAAACAATGGTATTACAGAGTCAGAGTATAGTGCACCGGTCTAACGTAGTTGTGTGGAAACACAAGGCGGACGAAAGCCCCGGCGTACACAGGGATGACTCGGTCGGTTTGCAGGGTGAGCGGAGCGTAAGAGACTAGATCCGCAGCGTGCAGGGCTTCCCAGCGTAAGAAAGTTTTCTGCTCTTTTGCCTAGCGTAAATGTTCTCTGGTTTGAAAGTTTTCTGCTCTTTTGCCTAGCGTAAATGTTCTCTGGTCTGCTCCGGGATTTTGCCAACCGTCTGGATGAAGTGGAAAAATCAGGGTTTTATACCGGTTGTTACGTTAAACTCAGGATGGGAGACACGTGGCACGTTGACCAGGTGCATATAATTTACAAATGTACAAAATATTACATCTGCCAGCCGTATACGCTGGGTGTATATGCCGTATCAGCTCAGCGTGTACGCTGGGCGTATATGCTGAATGAGGCGGGCGTATGAATGTGGGTGGTCTGCTGGGCGTATACGCAGACAGATGTTGGGCATGTACACTGGGCGTATATGCTGAAGGCTGCCACTTGCTTCAATCCTTGCTCTTCGGTGTTATCTTCATGCTGTCATTGAAAGTTCTGTCGTCGAGCGTGTGCACTTGCAGTAGCCGGGCGTGCACGCCAGAGCCGGGCGTATACGCTGGATGTATACGCGGAGGTTTTGGGCGTATACACTGCAGGTGTTGACTGGGGCGTATACGCTGAACGTATACACTAGGCATGTACGCTGGCACAAAATACTTAGTAAGAACCAAGAATTTCGAGCTCTGAAAGTACCTTGTATGACAACTCATGTAGCCGAGGTCGTCCGCGGGTCTCAGGGACCTGCTTGGCGTCGGATAAGTACTAAGCTCCAAATTTTGTGGTGTTTCATTGGCCTCTCTTTGTTGACGTTTGGAGGAATCGACCCGAGAAGCATCGACAAAGAAGTGCAAAACACCACAAGCAACTCGATAGAGACGTTGTCTGCTGCCACTTGGACGAGACGTCATCGCACCGTGTTCAGTAGTATAGAGGATTGGGAAAGGGGAATTTTGTATCTGGGAGGTCAGGAAGATTGCGGGGATTGATGATTGGTCCAGGAGATTAATTAGGGGAAAGGGGATGCTCTGATGTGAGGCATGTCGATCCTTGTCAATAGCCATTGTTTAGCAGACTCGGAGTTTAGACATGCGAGGTGTGTCTTTTGGCGGAACAAGACTCTTGATTAGTGTGCAAGAGAACTTGTTGATGGGACCAAAGCTACCCGAGGATGTGTTGCATTCTTTGGGAGAACAGGGCCCATGTTTAGTGTTCAGGGGAACCTGTTGGCGGGGAGCCAAAGCCATGCAACTAGATGCTTTTTGACTATTTTGGGCACGAGTACTTGGTTTTGAGACGACTGCCTTCCCGCCTGGGGCTTACATGGGAAGTGCCTGAGGTCTCTCTCCTTTTTTTGACGTAAACTTTGCTCTGTTTGTGTACTCGTGCGTAGGTGTTGTACTATGTGGCATGTCGCAGCATGCAACAGTGTGCTCAATGTTTTGAATGTACTGGGTGTGTCAAGGGTGTGGTTGAATGGAAATTGGGGAATGAATGGGGATGTACTAGTGAACGGTTTGATTTAGTCCTGCCAGGTATGCTACGAACATTGTCTTATCTTGCTGCTTACGACGGAGTGCATCTTTGTACGGAACTTCTGGGTGTCATCCTGCAAACGTAACGCCCAGGAGACAAGAAAACCGTGAGCGAATAGACGAGCTTAGACTTACATGGTGGCTGATGGCACAGGGGTGCTGAAGGACGGCAGGCACTGTGTGTAGATGACAGCAATATTGATGACGAGCGATGCAGTGAGGCTGATGGATGATCATGGCGGCAGATTGATGTGCCGGATGTGGATTTGCGAATTTATAGTCTTGGCAGACTATTATGAGTTAGTTTTATGTCATAACCCGTTGGACATTGCCTGTTTAGCGTTGTGGCAAACGGTACGTTGCCAGTTTTTAGTCTTAGCGAACTATGAAGAGGCAAGCTAGTTTATAGTCTTGGCGGACCCTGATGGTTGTGACGGCGGTAGTTTACCCTTATGCCGGACGGGTGGTAGTTTATTGTCAATGCGGAAACTGTGGTATTAGTTTTAAGTCATAATCCAGGACTGTTCTGTGGTATCAGTTTATAGTTGTAATTCCAGGACTTCACTGTGGTATCAGTTTATAGTAGTAATTCCAGGACTTCGCTGTGGTATCAGTTTATAGTCGTAATTCCAGGACTTCGCTGTGGTATCAGTTTATAGTCATAATTCCAAGACTTCCACGTACCTGAGTTTGTGTTTAGACATAGAACGGTTTTAGGTACAAATGATTTGTCGGATTAGTGAGCTTGTTCCCTTCCATGTCGGCCAGCTTGAATGCACCGTTATCGAATGCTTTGATGACCACGTCAGGCCCTTCCCAGTTGGCTAAGAATTTGTCCAGGTGTTCCTGAACAACTTTGAGTACGAGATCGCCTTCGTGGATTGGGCGTCTATTGATGTCATACCGATGTCGCTGTCGTTGTTGCTTTTGGTACCATTAGATCTGATCAAGCGCGCGTATGCGTTCCTCTTCCGCCGATTCGAGGTCAATGATATGGAGATCATTATTTTTCCCATCGTCGAGGAGTCTAGAGAGTGTGATCCTTAATGATGGTACCAGTAATTCTAAAGGTAAAACAGCTTCTGAACCGTAAACGAGACTGTATGGAGTTTTACCTGTTGACGTTCGGTGAGTAGTGCGGTAGGCCCATAATGCATATGTTAATTGCTCGTGCCATTTCCTTTTGCTTTGGGTTAGCATTTTCTTAAGTATCGTTATGATCGTCTTATTGGTTGCTTCTGCTTGTCCATTGCTTTGAGGATAGTAAGGGGAGAAAAACGAATGCTTGATCCCCAGACGGTCGCAAAAGGTTTTTGTTTCGGCACTACTAAATTGCGGCCCGTTGTCAGTGATAATTGTCAAAGGGATGCCAAAGCGGGTTACAATGTTTTCTAGAATAAAGTTGCACACGTGTTTAGAAGTCGTTTTTCGAAGGGGAGCTGCTTCTACCCACTTCATGAAGTATTTTGTCGCGGTTATAATGAAGCTGTGCCCTACAGAAGATGAGGGTGTTATCGGGCCGATAAGGTCCAATCCCCACTTCTGAAAAGGCCATGTTATTTGTGCTGTGTGCAGTTCGTTTGGTGGTACATGTATTAGGTTACTATGTTTTTGACAAATATTACATGTTTTGACTTTGGAGAGACAATCGTGTTCCATGTGTGGCCAATAGTAGCCTAAACGTCTTATTTTCGTGGCCATGGCTTTTGGTGCTATGTGTCCTCCACATAGTCCCTCATGTACTTGATCAACAATCGTTTGGGCATCAGCACTACTTACGCATATTAGCAATATACCTTCGTAGGATCGACGACACAATGTATCCCCTACCAAGGTGTACTGCCTAGAACGTTTTCGTACGGCGTCCTTTTGCGCATTTGTTAGATGTCATGGGGCTTCGCCGCGTAGAAGGTACTCTTTTATGTCATCATACCATTCTATCGCGTGTGTTGTACTAACAGATGTGATCGGCAATGTGTCGGAGGTTATTGGTTCATCGCAGTTGATTACGGAGCTTGGCAAGGCATAGAACATGTCGGGCGATATATTTAACGCTAGTGTGGCTAACGCGTCTGCGATGGTGTTATCGTTTCGAGAGACGTGTTGCACATCAATGTTTTCGAATTGTTTCATTAAATGTTTCGCCAAGTCACAGTATGGTTGTAAATGTTGGGCTTTGCATGTGTAAATGTCTGTAACTTGGTTTAGGACCAGTTGTGAATCCCCTCTGACTACCAGGCGTGTGATGTCCGAAGCCAGTGCTGCTGTGAGACCTCTAAGGAGACCTTCGTACTCTGCTATGTTGTTAGTACAGTGAAAATTGAAGCGATAGGCAAAGGGTCGGATCTCCCCGGAGGGATAAGTGATGACAGCGGCCGCACTTCCTCCTCAAGAGGTGGATGCTCCATCGAAGTTTAAGATGGCATCGTAGTCATCAGGCACCATGTCTATTGTGCTTATACTTTCATCCGGGAATTCAGGATCTATGGTTGCTTGTTCATGCATTGGTGATGCGGCCATTTGATTCACTAGGGCTTGACCTTTGACTAATGATTATGCTACGTAGTACAGGTCGAACTCAGCTATCATGGCTTTCCATCGGGCTATTCGACTCGTTTCGTATATGTTCCCTGTTATGGCTCTCAGTACATTGTCCTTGCAAATTACGTAGACTTGATTGCGGAAGAGGTAGTGTCGCCATTTCCTTAGAGAAAAGACCAAAGCTAAACATGACCTCTCCATGTCATTATATTTCTTTTCATGGGAAACTAAGGCGTGGCTCAAGTAGTATACAAGAACTTCGGTTCCGTCATCTCGTTTCTGGTAGAGCATAGACGCAATGGACGATTTTGAAGTGGCAAGGTAGATGTAAAACGGTTTGTTGTTTCGGGGCAGGTAGACAGTAGGCAGTCGGGTAAGTGCTGTTTGATATTTTTGAAGGCTTCCTGGCAGTACGGAGTCCATTCAAAATTGACATTTTTGTGCAACAGGTAGTTCATAGGTTTTAGTTTGTTTGTCAATTTTTCTACGAAATGCCTGATGAACTGCAATCTACCTTGTAGACCTTGAAGTTCGGTAAGGTTACTAGGTGGTTTCAGGTTGGTAATGGCCTTGACCTTATTTGGGTCCACTTGTATCCCTGCTTCAGAGGCTATGAATCTGAGCATCTTGCCTGTTTTAACACCGAAGACGCATTTTTTGGGGTTAAGCCTTAGCTCATATTTTAGACAACGTTTTAAGACTAGGTCAAGGTCTTGTACATGTTGCTTGGTTGTTTTTGACTTAACCACGATGTCATCCACATAGTCATTGAGCGATCGTAACATATAATCGCTAAAAATAAACGTCATGGCTCTTTGATAAGTGGCCCCAGCGTTTTTGAGACCAAAGGGCATCATTGTGTAACAAAACGTTCCCCATGGGGTCATGAAGGTTGTTCGAAGTTGATGTTCAGGGTTGATGCGTATCTAGTTGTATCCCGAAAAACCATCCATAAAATACAGTAAGGCATGTCTGGCAGTCGAGTCAATGAGTTGATCGATGCTGGGTAAAGGAAATTCATCTTTTATGGTTACTACGTTTAGATCTCGGAAGTCGATGCATAAGCGAATGCTTCCGTTTTTCTTCGGGACGATGGCCATGTTGGATACCCATTCGGCGTAATCAACAGCCCGTATGAAACCAGCTTGATAAAGCTTGGTGATCTCATTGCAGACTGCCAATGCCACCTCGGGTCTAACTTTTCGTGCTTTTTGTTTTATCGATCTCAGTTTGGGGTCCAAAATAATATTGTGTTGGACAATTCTAGGATCTAGCCCAGGCATGTCCGTATAAGACCAAGCAAATGCTTTCATGTTTTCCCTAAGTACGTTCTGGATGTCTTGTGCCAAGTGTGGTTGTAGTAGTGTACTTAATTTTAATATTTTGATTTCCCCATCGGGCATGGTAATGGGTGTTTTAGCTAACGGATCTTCAGTGATGTTTTCGGCCTCTATGTCAAGAAATTTCTTCATGCCTCCGTAGTCATCTGTTGTTTGCTGTGTTGAGGCTATGACCACGTCGTCCATTAGTGGACTTGAGTTGATGAAATTTATGTCAAAGTCCCATGTAATTATGTCGTATGGTCCGTCGACGGTTAACGGTGCGGTTGAGCGCTGGCAGTCCATTGAGCTTATCCCTGCCAATAAACTGAGAGTTGCATGAGCAAAGGGATTGTTCCGTGTCTTTTGACAATTTTAAACTATGTGTACATGTATAGCAGTGGATTATCATCACACCTGGACGTATGGCAGTTTTATGCCTTCCCGGGCAGTGAGTGGCAGTTTAAGGCCTTACCGGGCCATGGGCGGATGGGGAAATGGCAGTTTAAGGCAGTACCGGACAAATGGCTATTAAACCGGCGTAAACGTTTAAAACGTGGTCCGCAGAGGAACCAGGATGTAATAATCCCTGTTTTTAATGAATTTTTCGTTACATTTTATCGTTTTGGACAGATTTTGGTGAAAAATAGGCAAGAAAGGCAAAAAAGGCGAAAACGAGGCAACAGAGGAGTAAGCGGCGGTAGCGTCAGCGTCAGTGTCATTGGGCGCTATATAAAGGGAAGGGGGGTCCATTTTTTTTCTATTTTGAAAGCAACAGCGTAGAGTGTAACCCGAGCGAGCATAAGCGTAAGCGTGCAACTGCTAAAGCGTAAGTGTAAACCACCATACCCTAGCGTAAGCATAACCCGGAACCTGAGCGTAGACGCCGAAGGTTGAACCCAGCGTAGACACCAAGGCTTGAACTTCTTAACGCCAGTGTAGTTACTCAGCGTGAACGCAGATCGCTAGCTTAGACGCTCTGAAATGGCCAAGGGCAAGGAAGTGGAGGGTCAGGGAAGGAAGGGTCCTGCCTTAACCTTCCCCGAAGAGACAGAGGCCATGCTGCAGAGCCTACCTAGGACGAAGGTGCCGACGTGGTCCGTGACGTCCTAGAGGTAAGCCTTGATCCCTGCTTCTATTTTTGTTTGTGCTTTCTAGCGTAGACGACCCCGGCGTATACGCCAAGCGTAGCAGGTTTGCGAGGGTTTTTAGCGTATACGCCGGTGTAATTATGCAGCGTAGACGGTGTCATCCATTTTATTAGCATCCTTTTGTTATTCAGCATAACTGTGAAGCTTTTAGACATGCTAGTACCAGCGTAAATTATGTTTTGCGACGGCGTATATGCTAAGGGTTTCTTCAGCGTATACGCTGTACATGCCTGGTCTTTTCGGCTTGCTGGTTCTCTGTTGACACTGATAGCGGATTCGGGCGTATACACCAAGGGTTTCTTCAACGTATACGCTGCGCATGAGGGGTTTGGGTTCCAGCGTAGACGCTGAGTTTTGTAGCGTATAAGCTATGTAAGTTCGCCCGGCGTATACGCTCTATGTTCAGCATATACACCAAGCTTGAATCATGCCAAGTGCCAAGTTTGCTTGTCGTATACGCTGAGTTCAGCGTATACGCTGAGCATGAATCACGGGCGTGTATGCTGTGTACAGCGTATACGTTGGGCGTAAGTTGTATTTTCGTGCTGTAGTTTGGCTGGCGTATACGCTGTGTTCAGTGTATACGCTGAGCAAAAAACAGTTAGTTGATTTTTTGATTTTTTGCCGATTTGTGATGTAAACGGTCGTTTTATGACATTGTGATTGGTTGCAGGGACAACAAACGCTTTCTTATTGTGGTTGAACTCGTCGGGGTTCTGACCTGGGCTAGCCCCATTAAGGAAGGTGATCTGCCCCCGAATCTATTCATGGATGGCAAGGGGGTCTGGTTCAGGGAAGGTGTTGGAGAATTTCTGGCTTTCTTGTTAACTAATTTTGAAGTGGCTATGTGGTCGTATTTTGATGAAGTGACCGCACGGAGTGTGGTTGATGCAATACTGCCGGGGGCCGCCGAAGGTGTCATGGTCTTCATGGAAGACATTGATGAGGGGACGTTTGTTGATGAGGATGGCACTACCCACGGGCCCAAGTCAACCTGCCCGTTAACGCGTGTGTGGGCATTGCTGCCACCAGGGTTGGATTACATCAACAATACATTGTTTATAGCTGCCCGTGCACACACCCTATTCCAGAATCCTCCTAGCATAGTGTACAGGGTAACCAGGTGAGACCATTTGACTTTATTGCTTCATCGATCATCGTTTGATGTTAGTTTTTTGTTTTAAAATGCATTTATTTGCAGGCCAAAGACCAACCCAGATGGGACTCTGATTGAGGATGAAGGGATAGCCCTCGCTCGCATCACTCTGGAGGCCTTTATGACGGGCCCCACTCTTCGCGGGGCCATACTAGCTCAGACGAAGGGTTCAATGGTCCATTTCCATAACCAGTTTTCTAGGGCCTTTGCGATGTGTAAGGCTCGTGGGTGGCTCCATGAAGACTGGACAGATCAGGGGCCAGTCTTTCCTCATAGCTTTGGCAGCACTTCCAGATCTGCTACTAACTGTGAGTAGTAGCATGTATTAAATACTTTAGTGGATTTGTTCAACTGTTTTGGGGTCAGGAGGTTGATGTGGTCATTTTAATTTGCTTTAACAGTTGATGTACCTTCTGGTGGGGATCCCGTGACAACAAGCCGAACTGAGACAACTTTATCAATGAAGTTCGGGGAGGTAGCAAAAGCGCAGAAGTGGCTGCGTAAGCGTGCTCCGCCCTCCCTCACCCATTGCTTGGATGATGCAAGCCTCCTAGAACTTTTTATGATGCCAAGCCCTAATGTCTCAATTGGGGAAATGATCGAGATCTTGGACTCTTTCAATCAGTCTGTCTCTCAGTACAGCACTCGGATTAAGGGTGTCAAGGTGGTGTTTCATCTATCGTCTGTATTCTTTTCTAACTTGTTTGGCATGCCAGCAGATGGCCTACCCATAGTGTTCGACAAGTCTCACAAAGAGCTCCAAATGATCCATGAACTGGAGTCTTGGCTTGGTGTGACGAAAAGCACCAAGGGGTTCCCAATGCAGGGGAAGGTAAAGGTTGTTGAGGTGAACGAACTGTATCCCCTGTTTCGGGCATGGGTGTTTCCCAAAACCCTTTCTCAGGTGCAGAGTTTTGGGGTGGAGGCAGTACGCATCATGTGGACTATTTTGGACACTGGCTTGCAGTACAATTGGGCTCAATTTTTGTTGGCGGGCCTGCATAAAGAGATAGTGCGGTTGCGCTCAAACATCGAAGCACAATTGCACTTCACTTTTGCCTTCTTCGTCGGCTATCTTCGCCGTTTTGCCGAGTTTCTTGTGGTACGTGTGGACAACAAGTTTGTCCTACGGGATCGGGGTCAACTATCCCGCCTGTGGGTCAAACACTTGTACGCGACCGCCAAGTCGCAGGATGCCCCTGAAGGTATCGATGAGTCCGTGTCTGTTACCACAGGAGGATCATCTGGCGGTTCCATCCACACACGGGACAGTCTGGGGTTAGAGCCAGATGATGTACCTCTAACCGCTAGGCAGCCTAAGCTGGTCATTAAGGAAACCATTGGCAAAGCCAAGTCAAAGTTGAAAAGACCCGAACGCACCATGGAGGAAGTTGCCGAGATAAACCAGCCATGCGTGAAGCGGTTACGCTTCAAGATACCTGGTAAGCGAAGCGCGTCTGCTTGTTATTGTATCGCTTTCATTTATTTATAACCCTTACCGCAATTACTCATGTGTTGTTATTGTTTTTGATTTGATGAAGTGAGGAAGCAGGCCTTAGAAACCATCAGAGAGGAGGAGGATATGCGTACCGAGAAAAAAAATGAGGAGGGAAGCCCAGAGAAGAGCCAAGGTGGGGGAACGGAGCTATTAACAGAGAGGACTACTGATCCTGAACCTTTAGATTACCCGGATGCTATCAACCAAATGTTCAGTATCTTCCTCAAGGGTGACTTGGATTTGGGCGATCCCCCAAAAGGTGACAAGGATCAGGGTATGTCTTTGCTTTTAGTTGGTTTTTATTATATTAATTGCGGCTCCTAGATTTTATTTATTTTCATGTTTTTGGCTTAGACGAAGGCAGCGGTACTAGGACGGTACGGTTGGACGTTCCCATGAAGACGGTCCCCCCTGAGGGGACCGCTGAGGTTAGTTCTTCCCGTACCCGTCAGCCGCTTATTTGGTCAGAGATGCCAAATAAGTCGGATTTTGTGGATGGGATCGCGGAAGAAGTCATTGAACATCTCCAGGAAGTCCATCCTGATATAGGTATGAATCATTTAAAGATTAGGAGCTTCGTGTCTTATGTGTACCATTTTAATGTTCGTGTTTTCTGCGTGGGTAGGCGCTAAACTAAGATGGGATCCCTCTGAGGGCATCAGTATAGAAAGCCTAACTACACTCTCCCCAGAAGTGGAACAGGTGCCAAGGCCTGTTTATGAAGGAGTTGCAGAAAGCCTTGCACACAATGCCAAGTCGTTGTGGACTTGTAGGCGTTCTGTTGAACAGTTGTGGCTACAAGTACAGGCAAAGGAAAAGGAAGTCTTTGCCGTAACAGAGGAGCGTGACGATTTAAAGGCTCGATATGAGTTTGCCGCTGCTAGACTAAGTGGAGATCGTTCTTGGCGAACCTCAGAGATTACGTACACCAGGTATTGGAACCTTCTGAACTATCATGCGTCACTGACTCGGAGAATGGCAGAATGCAAAGCTCAAATTGATCTCCTGAATCTTAAGTGTCAAGATTGGAAGGCTTTTGCTTCCAAGGTTTGCAAGTGGGATCAGGATGAGAAGAACCATAAACATTAGTACAAGAAGTCGCTAAAAGAGGTATCTATTGAAAAGCGGCAACTGGAGATGTTTGTGGAGGGTTTGGGTTTGCGTTCTGCCTTTGATACCTTTGCCCAAAACACAATTGTGGAAATGGAATCGCCTAAGAGGGTCATCACAACTACTTCTGGGGAGGTGTCGGTAGGTGAATTTTCTCTGAAACATCCTACCTGGTTAGCGGTTGACAAAGGCAAGGTTTTGGCAAACGTTGATTTAGGCCTGGACGGAACAGATTAGGCCAGCGTTCCAGAGGAAGAAATCCTTCGTCGGCTGGAGTTTGGCTTAGGGGGATCCCCTATGGTAAACGTTTTGTCTTTATGAAGTTAATTTACTGGATAATGTTTAAAATGTTTAGCATCTGCTTATTTTTGTGTTGGTTGTTTGTTTTTGGTGTTCTCAGCACGAGGGTGGCGATGATACTCACGAGGTTGGCCCCAGTGGAGCAGGGGCCCCTGACACTGGTGGTTCTAAAGGAGGTGATCCTCCTATCATGGACACTTAGTGTTTTTTTAGTTTTTGTGGTTTTTGCTGTTTGACACAGGAATTGTAATTAAAAAATGTTGAACACAACAGGAACGATTGTAAAATGTGGCATGAATAAAATATTTTTTTGTTTTGTTTTGAATCTGGAAGTATACACGACACGATATTAACTATTTTTTGACTTTGTCTTTCTATTTTAAATGTAATGCACTGAAGTGATGATAAACGGTACGTAAAAAGGAAACAAGATACGTGCTAGTTTAAGGCTGTTTCGGGCCCGATTGTAAATGAGTAAGTGCCTCGGTTGACCAGTCATCCCTGACCATGGCTAGTTTAACGTCATTGCGGACATGATAGTTTAACGTCATTTCAGATTAGGAGTGTTGTAAAAAAAAATTTGTTTTTGCTGTCCATTATTATATCTTTCTGTTTTTGGGTTTTATCGTAGTTTAGCGTCATTTCGGACGAGTTATAGTTTAACGTCATTTCGGACTGTTCGTAGTTTAACGTCATTCCGGACGTAGTAGCATTTCATTTTAGTTGTTTCTTGATTTTCTTCATTTTTTTGTCAGGGAGTGTATCGACCGGTATGATTTTGTATTCTCCGTCTCCTTCACTGATCACGTTGAATGGCAATTCAGTCCAGGAGACGTCCGTTAGAATGTTTTCGGTATCAATACTTTTAGGTGCTTCGATGTCGGTCGTTGTTTCTATGTTGGTTTTTTCATGAGGTGACGCATGTACAGTGTTAAACGCAGGTATTTCGGTTTCAGGCTCTTGTCCCGTATTCGAAGGTTCACTACCCACCAGTTGCGTTTTGTTTGAGTCCTTTTGACCAAGCTTATCGAGTTCAACCTCGGAGCCTCGGTCCCCGTCTGTGTGCGATGAAATGAGGGGAGAGGCTGCTTCCCCATGTATGACGATTTCACCACCCTCGTAGGGTAGGCAAATCTCCTGATGTATAGGGGAGGACACAGCTCTTAGTTGGGCCAACCAGGGTCTTCCTAATATTAGGTTGAATCCCAGCATTTCATCGACGACAAGGAAGTCAGCAGATGTGGGGAACTGGTCTCCCACTACAAAGTCTAGGGTTATCGTGCCCTTGACTAATACGTGTGACCCGCTGAAGGACTTTAAGCATGTCGTTGTGGTGGGTTTGATCAAGTTGGTGAGCCCCAATTTTTCAATGATAGGATATGGTATGACGTTGGTGGCTACCCCATCATCTACATGCACCCTATGTATTTTGAATTGGTTTACATGTATAGTTATAAACATAGGGATTATTGTTGTCTCGCCTGTCTTCTTGTCTACTTTGATGCTATCATCGTGGAAGCTCAAGGGCTTAGGATTGACCCCGTGAGATGGGTACGTTACCGCGTGGATGGCGGGTTCATTGGGGGGCAAGTCCTCACTGACCGGGATCGATGCGAGCATGCGCACCAGAGCTTCCCGATGAGTCTGGGACGTTAGTACCAAGTCATACAAGCTTAACGAGGTGTTTTTCTGTTTTAGGGCTTGAGTAACTTGTGTCAAGGCCGTTGCAAAATCTCTACTGTCAGGGACATTTTTTTTAGCAGTGACTGGGTCCATTGGACCCAATAGTTTTATTTCGCGTTTTGGTGATTTGTAGTTATTGTTAAGACCTGCCGTTTTATACGGTTCTTGTGTTTCAGATGACTCACCATTGCTATCCGTGTTCGGTCAACCGTTGGATGATGACATGGGCATAGAGTTAAGTGGAGTTGGTTTGGGTGGTCCCATGGCTAGCCATTGGCTTTCCTTCTCCATGCGCTCACGTGTAAGCCTATCTGCCAGGCGTTCTCGTGTGTTACGCGGAGGTGGAATTGGCCTCGGAGCTTGGGATTGCCCTGGGACCTTTACTACGTATGGAGCCGGACGGGGTTGCGGGTGGACGATGGGATATGATTGGGCAGAAATCTGTCCAGGTATCCTGATGACGTACGGGATTGGTCTTGGTGGAGGTTGGACCTCCGTAGTTGCAACGGCGGGTGGTACTTGGACTACGAAAGGGGTAGGCCAAGAATGAGGGGTTGGTGTATCCGCGGGATTGAGCGGAGGGATGTGCACCACGTATGGTTTTTGGCGCGTCGGGATGTTGGGGGAGGGCATGGTTGAGGGCACTCGGACTACGTATGGCCACTGCGGGGCGTGGGATGGTTGATATGCAGGTGCAGAGGTAGCGGGAGGAATCTGAACCATGAACGGCTTGCCAAGTGTTTCCTGCTTATTTTCGAGGTAGATGGTGTTGATGCGGGGTGTGTCGGAATCGTCGTCACAATAGATTGTGTCAATTACGTACGCTGCCTCTTTAGTATTCAGGGGGTCTTTGTACACCCCCATGGTTTGATTTTGCGGTTGGACAAGGTTAGCCCCGTCAAAAGTGATTTTACCATCATCAATCATCCACTGGATATCCTGTTTCATGGTGAAGCAGTAATCCGTTTCGTGCCCATTACGTTGATGGTAGTCGCAGAAGCGATCCATCCTAAATCCTTTGGGCACGGGCGGCTCATCCGGCGTTGCTAGGCTCAGGTTCTATATGAGTTGGCAGAATCGTTCGTGCCTTTGGATGGCCGCAGGGGATAATTGCTTATGTTGCATCAACCTAGCCTTTAAGAGTTGGTCAAAGAGCTGGGACGGTTTCATCGGTAAAGGCGTGTACTGAGAGGGTTCCTTCCTCTCGAAATTACGTGCACGGTTCATCAGGTTCTGTGACGATGACTCTGGGGTTGTTGTGGGAGCGGGCTGATAGTAATTAGTGGTGATTACGGGCGGTCTTTGTTGATGTGTGGTGTTCGTTTGCTAGGTTCCGGCTATTGCTGCTATAGTTGTCTTGGCCTTCTCTTTATCCTTTTTAGTATGTTGATTTTTGAAGGCTAAGTATGCCGGGTCATGGCTATTTTGAGCTTTCTCCTCTATGTTTCTGATCTGTAAAAATGCCTGATTCACATCACATGCGTTGAGGTAATAAAGTTTGGACTTAAAGAAATCGTTGACAGCCCCCTTCAGAATTGTAAGCAAATAGGTTGGAGAGATTGGTTCATGCAGCTCGTTGACAGCCGCACTCCATCTCTGAATAAACTTCTGCGCAGGTTCAAGTGGTGCTTGCTTGATCTGCATGAGGCTGTCCAGCGTGGCCTCGGGTTTCAAGTTGTACTTGAACCGGGTCACAAACTGGCATAAAAGATCGTCCAAAGAGAAAATAAAGTTCCTAGGCAGGGCTCGGTACCAGTCGAGTGCTCTCCCTGTGAGAGACATGGGAAATACTCAGAGGATGGAGTGGGGCCAAGCCTGGAGCAGCGTGTATTCTAGCCGAAATGTTATAAGGTGCACGTTGGGATCGGTCTCCCCATTGTACTTGGTTAATGTGGACAATGGGACACCTTTAGGTAAGGTTAGAGGTGGGACCGAAGAGCTGATAGGGTCATCGTTATAGAAATCCACTACCTTTAACTCTCCCTCAGTGGCCGTTTTGAGGCGTTTTACCTCTTCAGTAAGCTCTTGCATTATCTTTTTGGCGTCCGCCCAGTCTTGGGCACTCGGTGATGCAGCGGCTTGGGCTTGCGGTATACTGTACAAGCTAGATTGTTGCATGTTAGGTTGAAGGGCTGAAAGTTGCACGGTCGATGGTTGGGCTTGCGAAAAATTCACAGTGGGTGGTGCTAAGGATGACACGTTGTAGGGAAAATGTTGTTGTTGTTGTTGCTGCAGCTAGGGTTGTGCTTGGGGCACATTTGCCGGTGGGACTGTGTGGGGTGGTGCGTGGTGATGGGGGACCTGGTGCGGTGGCGTTCCTCTTGCCAGCCATTGCCCCACCACGTTATGGGCGGGGACTCCCTATTGGGTCACGGCTGTTTGGGGAACTGTATATGCTTGGACGTGTAGTATGAAGTGGGCAGATGTAGATGCCGGAATCACGTGTGGCATCCCTATCACCCTTGGTGGGAGTGTTGGCCCCAGGTTATTGAAAGGTGGCGGCACTTGTGAGGATGGGCCCGCAGGGTAGTAGGGGTGACCGCGAGTGGGAAGGTGTCAAGTTGGTGATCACTCGGAAGAGGGACGTGGACTAGTGCTGCTGTTTCCGGCGGTGGCTGTTGAGCCTGGATGAATCTAAGGTGTTGCAAGAGCATGAGTTCCCCTGTGCCAGGATGGAAGATGGGGTTGACCTGTGCTTGAGGGCTTAAGGTATGATACAACTCTCCTTGCTTGGATTGAGCGGCAAATCCATCCTCATCCTTTGGTTGGGGCTCCAGTGCGGGCTGGTCCAACGAATTGTGCCTTTGAAGGAGGAGGTGTGTGATGAGTTCCGAATATTGTTCAGGAACGGGAATTACGTCGTACGGGAAAGGGATGAACTCTCGTCCCCCCCTGTAATACAGCTCAAACTACCTCTTTACCTCCAGTTCAGCTTGATCAACAGCCAGGCCAGCTTGTATCTTAATACAGATAAAATTATATTGATCCTAGGTGATAATGTTGGAGGCTGGATCTCTCCCTTGCAGCCTTAGAGACTGGCGGGGCCCCATTGTGGGTTGCGCTCCCGGGTGTTGTGGTACAGGCTGTTGGATGGCAGTGAGGTCCATGGTGGCGGTGGTGTGAGCGGGGACAGTGGTGTTGTTAACAGGGTTCATGATGCTATGTCACAGATAGGAGTAAGTCTGGAAAGGCGGAGTTGCTCTGTAATGTGGCGTGCAGTGTATACGCTTCAAAGGACAACGTACAGTATCAGCGTATACAGCGTATACAACGTGTGCAATGTATACAGCGTATATGGGTAGCGTAGACGCTGGAAAGCGTATAAGGCGCAGGATGGGTAAAGTGAGACGGCGTAAAAGAAGAGCGTAAGACAGGGAGCAGCGTACAGCATAAAAGAGGTGATCAGCGTAACACAAGAACGTAAGATAAGTTGCAGCGTAAAGGACCACTTAGCGTAAAATTGGTGTTTAGTGTAAAACAGACGAACGTGACAAACTCAGCATAAACAAAAGCTCAGCGTAAAATAGGCCAGAGCGTAAAATAGAAGATGGTGCGAAATAGGTGAGCATACAATGGGTTGTAGCGTAAACAATTTACAGCGTACAATTCACAGCGTAAACAGTTCACAGCATGAAATGGGTTCAGCGTAAAGGCCAACTCTGGCGTAAAGACAGGCGCGTAAAACAGGTTGCAGCGTTAACAGTAGAGTGTAAAACAGATGAACGTAAAACAAAGATGTAGGAGAGTAGGTTTTTAAGAACGTAAACATTGTGCAGCGTATACACTGGACAATTGCGGGTTGGGTTTTCAAACCGGACAGCGTAAATGCTGGGGAAGTTAGGGCAGCATAACGTTAGCGGCATAGACACTTAACAGCGTATACGCTGGGAGTTGCGGGTAAGTTTCAAGGAGGCCCTCATTCTAGCGCCAATTTCTGTAGCGCCTGAAATCGTTAGTCTCCGACTGGAAGGGAAAACAGAGGCCGTGGGATTGCGGGACGGGTACAGAAGACCCTACCTTCGCCTGAGGGAGAGCTAGAATGCAACGGAGGCAGAGTACCTTGGGTGGTTCGCACGCAGATCAGACAAGGATTTCCCCGCGTGTACACAAAATGCTATATGCTGGGTTATGCGTAAACGGCGTGCAGGCGTAAACAGCGAAAATAGCGTAAAACGTAAACGGATGCAAACGAAGCGTGAGCGTAAACAGACGTAAATGATGCGTGGGCCAAATTGGCGTAAAACTGTAAAAGAACTTATGTAGCAAATGAAACAATGGTATTACAGAGTTAGAGTACAGTGCACCGGTCTAACGCAGTTGTGTGGGAACACAAGGCGGACGAAAGCCCCGACGTACACAGGGATGACTCGGTCGGTTTGCAGGGCGAGCGGAGCATAAGAGACTAGATCTGCAGCATGCAGGGCTTCCCAGCATAAGAAAGTTTTCTACTCTTTTGCCTAGCGTAAATGTTCTCTAGTCTGCTCCGGGATTTTGCCAACCATCTGGATGAAGTGGAAAAATGGGGGTTTTATACCGGTTACAAGGGTAGGTTTGCTGCTAGTTTACAGTATATGAACTCGTATTCCTATTTTTCTTTGAGTTCTTGTGGATACAAGGGCAGGTTTGCTGCTAGTTTAGCACAGAGGAAATTGTAATGTTCTCTATACTGAACATGTCCCTCAGGCTCTTTGTTTTGAAGCCTGAGGAAGCAGCGCGGTTGCACCGGACTAGTTAGTGGCTCGACCACTAGAAGCGTGACTTGCATGGTCCAAGGGTTTTCTAGGTTGGTAGTGTCAACAGTTATGGTTGATGTAACCATTTTCTACATCATTTAGAGATAAATAAGGGTAAAGATCGAAAAGGCAAAAGCGAACTAAGATAATAATCGAGGCTTTCTATCTCATAGGATTCCAAAGGAATCGTCGAAGCGACTGATCTGCACCACACAATCTTGTAAACAACCTTAGAGGTATCACGTTTATATTGATTGAAGATGGGTATAGAAAGCTTATAAGACTACCCATAAAATGCAGATCAGATATTCAGGCCCTTCTTCTAGCACCAGAAAATTGTAACGACGGAAAACGTTGGTCGCTAGAAATACCGAACGAAAGTCCGTGTACATAGTTTTAACCCCGGATCCATTCGAGGGCCGTGCTAGAGGAAGAAACAAATCCGAGGTGCCTTGAATGGTCTTCTCGATCAGATAGGGACTTACTTAATCAGTAAAATTTTTGTAATAATTTGATGGCAAAATGACGACTCTTTATGAGTAGATGTAATATTGTTAATCTCAAAAGAAACAATTGAAAACGATGCAAATGATTTAGAGCGATTGCCAAATCCGTATAAATGAGACGCAAGGAATTGGACTTGTAGAGAGTATGACCACAAGATCTGAGATTTAATTTATAAATACAATATGTTGGATACAATGATTATAGGTAGGCTTCGGTTTGGACGAAGCACATACTAGTAGCAAGAAAGAAGATGAAACAAGCAAGTGTTAATCTACCTTGTTCTAGCCAATCTGGACGTAAGGAAGTCAGATCCCAGGGGTAGAATATCTATCAGCCGACTATTTCTGATCAAGGGTTCTTGCCAATCAACTCCGATACTCTCACGATCACTGATCTTCTTTTGCTCTCTTGCCCACTTTGAAGGAGAAAAATTTTTTCCAACCCCCCTAATCTTCGTCAACTGGAGCATTTATAAGGTTAGGGTCAGGAGGAAAATGTGGTTTAAGTGACGCATGTCCTAAACTCATAAGATGTTGTTGACCCGATGTGTTGTCGTTGAAGCATGCGATGCTATGCTGCATAGCATGTCGTAAACTACTCTCGTTTGGACTTTATCAACAGACTGTCCTTTGATTACGCTGTAATATGCTAGAGAGCATATTGTGGCATATGAACTGCTGATGTCTGAATTGTACTGTTTTTACTTGCATTATGCTTCATTACACTAAATAACGCATCATAGCATAATGCAGCGTAAAATAACGAAACTGCAAAAGTTCAAGTATTGGTGCCACACTTCCTCTATTTCTGATCAATATTTTTCAGGGTTTTATTACGCCGCACTATGTAACGCAGTGTAATGGGCCTCCTTAGCCATTTTTTGATGTTGTGGTAGACTATCTTTGATATTATGCTGCATATCGTGACGTTACGCTATGTTGTGTAATGCAGCGTAATGTACTAAATGTTGAGATTTTGAAACATAGGAAACTTGCAAAGTGGAAGGCTTGTTGTCATGGACCCATCATTTTGTTCTGTCTCCTAAAGTTCATCTATACTGTGCCGCGCATTGTCGAGACTCCTTGCCTAGGTCGCTAGATTTTGCCGAGCCATCGAGGCCTCGAAAATTTTATGGTATTTCAGTGGTGGTGCATGTTGAGGGTGCGATGCAAACCCAGTTTAAGGTCTTGGTAGACCGTGTGCTAGTTTAAGGTTCCAGAAGACCACTATGCTGGTTTAAGATCCCAGCAGACTGTACATGCCAGTTTTACATTGTAGTGGACGTACAATTCCAGTTTATAGTCATAGTGGACTAACAGTGCCAGTTTTACATCGTGGTAGACGGTTGTTGCTAGTTTAACGTTGTGGAAGATGCTGCTCGGTGCTGCTAGCTTATCATCATTGCAAATGCTTCCTGGTGCAACTACTAGTTTATCGTTGTAGCGGACGATGCTTGTTGTTTCCATTGCACTTTAGACATAGTACGGCTTGAGGTACATGTGGTTCACCGGGTTGGCGAACTCCTTGCCGTCCATGTCTACCAGCTTGAAGGCTCCATTCCTGAAGGCTTTAGCGACTATGTAAGGACCTTTCAGTTGGCTGAAAACTTACTTATGTGCTTACAAATGGCCTTGAGGATGAGGTCTCCCTTCTTCACTAGCCGTCGATATAGGTCTATACAGTGCTTCTGTTGTTGTTTGTTCTAATAGTGCTCGATTCGTCTCAGTGTCTGCATGCGTTACTCCTCCACCAAGTCGAGATCGATGGTCTGTGATTTGTTATTCTAGGCTTCACTTACAACATCGAACAGGATCATCCGAAGTGAGGGTACCTGCAACTCAAGAGGCAATACAACTTCAAATCCGTAAACAAGACTATAAGGGGTCTTACTTGTTGTAGTTCTACAAGTCATTCGATAGGCCCAAAGGACGTAGAGTATTTGCTCGTGCCACCACCTCTTTCTGTTGTTAAGCATTCGCTTTAGTAAGTTGATGATGGACTTATTTGTAGACTTCACCTGCCCATTCACCTACGGATAATAAGGGGAAGAAAATGATTATTTAATGCCTAGATTACTATAGAAGGTTCAAGTTTCCATACTGCTGAACTGTGATCCATTGTCGGTCACAATAGTCATCGGGAGTCCAAACCTAGTTACGATGTTATCGAGGATGAAATGGTAGATTTGCTGAGACATCATCTTCCTCAAGGGAATAGCTTCCACCCACTTAGGAAAATACTCTTTGGCAGTGATAATGAAGCTATGCCCTATGGAGGACTTAGGTGTAATAGGCCCTATGAGGTCTAGTCCCCATCATTGGAAGAGCCACGTAATTTGGGTTGGGTGCAGGTCTGTAGGTGCTATTTGTATGAGGTTTTCATATCTCTAGCATGTGTCACATGTCTTGACTTTTGACAGGCAATCATGCTCCATGTAGGGCCAATAGTATCCTAGGCGTCTGATTTTTGCAGCCATATCCCTAGGTGCTATGTGTCCACCACACAGCCCTTCGTGAACCTCATTAACTACCTTTTGTGCCTTCTTACCATCCACGCATGCCAGCAATATCCCATCATAGGATCGTCGGCACAAGGCATCATTTCCCACGAACACGTATTGCCGAGCGCGCTTGCAGATTGCATTTCTTTGAGCCAATGTCAATCCACATAGGGGTTCACTATGCTATAAATAAGCTTTAATGTTATCATACCACTCTGGAGTGTTTGCAGTGTCGACAGAGGCTATGTGTTTCGCCTGAGTGATAAGCTCCATGCATTCTATGATCGCAATTGGCAGGTTTGCCAAGGAATGCGATGGGATGTTTAACACGAGGGTAGCTAAGGCGTCTACTGTGGTGTTCTCATTGCGTGGCATGTGTTGCACATCAGTGGTCACAAATTACTTTAGTAAGATTTTTGCTAGGTCACAGTAGGGTTGCAGGTGCGTAGCCTTGCAGGTGTAGACTTTGGTGATTTGATTCACAATAAGCTGTAAATCTCCTTGGATCACCAGGTGTTGTACATGCAGTGCGCGGGTAGTTAAGAGCCCTCTAAGTAGCCCCTTATACTCTGCGATGTTGTTGGTGCAAGGGAATGCAAAATGATAAGTGGATGGGTACATTTCCCTAGAGGGGAATGTGTTCATGCTAGCGGGGCTACCTCCTCGCGTGGTTGAGACGCCATCGAAGTGTAAGGTTTCCTCGAAATGTGACAGGATGATGATAACATTGCTAACATATTCGTTTGGGAACTTGGGATCTATGGTTGCCTGGTCATCGACTGGCGAGGCCGCAAGTTGGGTTGCTATGGCTTGGCCCTTTGTCGATGATTGACTTACATAACGTAGGTCGAACTTCGCAATTATTGCTTTCCATCAAGCTATCCTACTACTTTGGTACAGGTTGCTCAGACTATGTTAATTTTGCAAATGATGTTGGTTGTGCTATAGAATAGGTAATGTTGTCACTTTTTTAGTGCGAACACTAGGGCTAGGTAGTTCCTCTCCACCTCATTGTATTTTTCCTCGTATGCTATTAGTGCATGGCTCAGGTAATACACTGGTATCTTAGAACTGTCATCTTGCTTCTAACATAGTAGTGTTGCTATGGATGCATCAAAGGTGGCAAGGTATATGAAGAAAGGCTTGTCCCTTTGCGGCGGGTGCACCGTTGGGAGGTGCAAGAGCTTCTTCTTCAGGTTGTCGAAGGCTTGTTGACACTGGGTTGTCCACTGGAAGTCAACCCCCTTCTTTAGAAGATGTTGCATGGGGTGTAACTTGTCGGTCAACCTTGCTATAAATCTTTGAATGCATTGCACTCTACCTTATAAACCGTGTAACTCCTTAAGGTTTGTGAGAGGCGCTAGGTTGACGATGGCCTTGACTTTATCTGGGTCCACCCATATTCCAGCCTCTGATACTACAAATCCTAACATGTGTCTAGTCTTTACCCCGAAGACACACTTCTTAGGATTAAGATGTAAATTGTGCCTTTGGCAGCACTTGAGGACTAACTCTAGATCATGTGGGTGGTGGGCCGCCTCTTTGGACTTAACCTCTATATCATCCACATAATCATTTAACGTTTCTAGGATGTAGTCATTGAAAATGTAGGTCATGGCTCGCTGGTAGGTTGCTCCAGTATTCTTGAGCCTAAAAGGCATCATGGTATAGCAGAAGGTTCCCCATGGAGTCATGAAGGTTGTTGACAACTGGTGCTCTGTGTTGATGCGGATTTGGTTGTATCCGCAGAAGCCATCAATGAAGGATAGCAAAGCATGTCCAGCTATGGTGTCGATGAGTTGATTGATGCTTGGGAGTGGGAAGTTGTCTTTGAACGTTGCCTTGTTCAAGTCTCAAAAGTCTATACAGATTTGTATCCCTCTTGTTTTCTTCAAAACCACAATGATGTTGGACACCCACTCTGAATAGTCGACCGCGCGGATGAAACCTGCTCGGTATAACTTAGTGATTTCGTCCCTCATGGCTAGTGCAATTTCTAGATTAATCTTACGCACTTTTTTCTTGACTTCCCTTACGTGTAGGTCTAGGATGATGTTATGCTGAATCAGCCACGGATCCAGACCCAGCATGTCACTGTATGACCATGTGAAGACATCGATGTGATCCTGCAAAGTTTTGACTATGCCCTTATGTATTTGTGTGTCTAGGAGAGAGCTAAGTCTTAATGTCTTTACCTTTCTTCTTGACGTGGTTATGGGTATCTCGACAAGAGGATCCTTGGTTACATCCCTGACCTCTTAACCGCTATATCATCCACATAATCGTTTAACGTTTCTAGGATGTAGTCGTTGAAAATGTAGGTCATGGCTCACTGGTAGGTTGCTCCAGCATTCTTGAGCCTGAAAGGCATCATGGTATAGCAGAAGGTTCCCCATGGAGTCATGAAGGTTGTTGACAACTGGTGCTCTGTGTTGATGCGGATTTGGTTGTATCCGCAGAAGCCATCAATGAAGGATAGCAAAGCATGTCCAGCTATGGTGTCGATGAGTTGATTGATGCTTGGGAGTGGGAAGTTGTCTTTGATCGTTGCCTTGTTCAAGTCTCAAAAGTCTATACAGATTTGTATCCCTCTTTTTTTCTTCAAAACCACAATGATGTTGGACACCCACTCTGAATAGTCGACCGCGCAGATGAAACCTGCTCGGTATAGCTTAGTGATTTCATCCCTCACGGCTAGTGCAATTTCTAGATTAATCTTACGCACTTTTTTCTTAACTTCCCTTACGTGTAGATCTAGGATGATGTTATGCAGAATCGAGCCACGGATCCAGACCCGGCATGTCACCGTATGACCATGTGAAGACATCGATGTGATCCTGCAAAGTTTTGACTATGCCCTTATGTATTTGTGTGTCTAGGAGAGAGCTAAGTCTTAATGTCTTTACCTTTCTTCTTGACGTGGTTATGGGTATCTCGACAAGAGGATCATCGGTTACACCCCCGACCTCTAAATCTAGGGCATGGACCAGGTGTCTTGGCCAATCCAGGGGTGCTTCTAAGGTTGCTATAGTGTTAATCGTAGTCGACCCCCAGTCAGTCATGTCGTGGTTCAACTGTCTCACGAGCTTGCCTTGCGGCCCTGCTAACATTAGAGGCGTGGAAAGGGCACGATGGGTTTCCATCTCTTGCTTGACCTACCATCATAAGATGAAATCCTGGGTAAGGGTCATCAGAGATTGTGTGAAACATAAATCTGCAAAGCAACATTGAGATGTGACTTACTAAGTAAGGCGATGTAAAGATTGAGAGTTTACTAGTTTAAGGTTGTGATGGACTGCCAAGGCACAAGAGTTTAGAATTGTTAAAGATATGTAAATTGTTGATGTGAAGTGCAAAGTTGTGTAACCATTGATATGCGAATGCCAAACTGCTAGTTTAATGTCATTTCGGACTTCCATATTGCGACAAACAAAATCTTGATATGCAAAATAATGGTAAAAAGAATGAAATTATGACTACTAGGGGTATCAAACTACCAGTGCAGGAATGAAGACATGAAACTGTTAGGAAATATGCTAACACCTATGTCGAGTCGTACGAGGTAACTCTGATGTAAGGGTGTAGTTAGTTTAATGTCACTGTGGACTGCGAACGTTACGGGTTGGAATTACTATTTTTTTGGGTCCTGAGGAGCGCAACTATGCTAGGATTGTTAGTTTAAGGTCTTTTTGGACCTTTAATCGAAAAAAAATATTATTATATTATTTTTTTTATTTTCGGGAAGGTGAGTAATTGGCCTGAAGCATGTCAAGGTTTAAATGCTAATAGTGTCATGATGTCATGGCGAGCATGCTACACTGCACACCGCGCTCCACATTAATCGAAGAGAGAGAAAGAGAAAGTTTCCTCATTTTGCCACTACTGCCATAAATAGGGGTTGAACCTTGGTAATTTTCACATTTTCACTGTAAAAGGGCAGAATCCTCATCGGAGCACTTGGTGATTTCGGAACGCGGAGCAATTGTGTTAATCGATTAACGAGGCGAATTTCTAAAGTGAAGGTCGTAAATCTGCAAGCAAGGCCATGGCTCCTAAAACTTAGTTGTTGCTTGCAAAGGTCAGGGAGGCAAAAAAGACCCTGAGGTGTGGGCCACAAGCACATGTTCTCACGCAAGAGAGCACACCGTTGACTCAGTGAGTCTTTATATCTCCTTTACCCTTTTCATCTTGCACCTTCTGCCGCTTTCTGCTTTGGTTTTATGTCTCATTTGTTTTTCTATTTGTATTTTTTGTGGCCGTGTTATTTGATCTTTTGTGTTGCCGCGGCCTCTTTTTCTTTTGGTCGTGGCTATTGTGCAAGGGTCTCATTGTGATTACATGCAAGGTCGTTGCCGCTGTCACAGTTGTCACGACTGCGGGGCCGGGGCCCTTTAAGTTGCTTGCCCTTGGCATGCTGTGATGTAAAACCCTTAGGAGGGTTTGGTTATGCATGATGTAGCACTGCGGCACATGTTTTTGTTTGAGTATGTTGTTAGTTATTTTTCTACTACGCTAAGCTACTTGCATGTTCTTGCTACGCTAGGCTTTCGCATCTTTGCTACGCTATGGTGAACAAGGGGTTATGTTATGCTACATTCGTGTTTTGCTAAGCGTTGCTATGTTGTGCATGCATTGCATTCAAATTTGATGTCAATATTTTCTGTTTGCGTCGTGCAAGGTAGGGCCAAGGTCTAGGCTGATCGTTTTGGACCTTGAAGGGGTCCTATGTCATGTAGGCAAACCTATGGCCAACGTTCCTCCTCCCCCAATACATTTTGGAGAGCGAGCTATTTGGTTCAGGTATGGGGTGTGAGACTTCTTACAATTCCTTCTCAGACATTTTAGTCTCATGGTTTGATCCTCCTTAGATGAAGCCCAGGCATCCGGCATAATAGAGGCCATACTGCCAAGGACAAATCGGGGCATCCTGAGATACCTTTTTGATGATGTGCAAGTCAGGAGGAGGGTCTAACCAACACTCAATAGGGTTGAGGCATTTAGCCTGGATCTAGGATATGCCAGAATACCAGTGTTATCACCCGTACAACACGTTGTATCTTATGTGCCACATGACGACGTACTTTCAAAACCCACAGGGGACCGTCTATTGTGTTGGCGGGTGAGTTTCGAGTCTTTTCTTTGCTTGGTTATGCAACGTTGGCCATACTTGGCTTAGTGCTGATAGTGTGTGCTTATCACTAGGTTCTATATTGATGATGATCGGATTCATGATTAGCTGGGTGAGTTGGCCACAACGCAGCTAGCCCTATGGGAATTTGCCTTTGCTAAGAGCCTGCAGGTGGGCATGATTGCTCATTGCGGGAAGGGATACTATTTCCACCTATGCACACTTGCCACCTTCTACAATTATTGTAGGGTGAAGGGTTGGCTACAAAAAGAAGTGAAGAGAACCTTTCAAGTAGGTCGTGCTCAAAGTGGTCCTGGTGGCTGAACTCTCACTATTCCCCTCACCGTATAGACCTAGTGGATTAACAGGTGGGCACCACATGCTCAAGTGTTTTCATAGTTTTCTTTTCTTTTCTTCACATTGTTATGCTAAGTAGATTTCATGATCATTGTTGCAGGAGTGAATAAGCCTCACGGTGGTAATTGCCAAGAGGAAAGGAGGAAACATTTACTTCAAATATGGTGAAGTAGTGATGACCCAGAGCTGGTTAGAATGAGAGGCTCCAAATCCCTTGCTCAAGAAAATTCGAATGGCTGGACTTATGGATTTGTTCATGGCTCAAAATCTGGGCGTCCCTGCTACTGAGATGCTTTCCTTGGTCAACTCCTTCTCTGGGCAGGCGAACCATTTTCGTACATACGTGCGGGGTGTGCGGGTGGTCATTGACATCCATGACAAGCTATTTGCAGATTTGTTTGGCATCCTTACTGATGGCACTGATGTGATGTCAAAGGACAAGTAGGAGTTGACCCTTCAGAAGCAGCACATCGAGGAGTGGCTGAGACTCATCAAGAAGTGAAAGGGATTCCCTATGGACAAGCTTAAGGAAGGTCCTACCATGGGGATATACCTGGTCTTTCGTGCCCACACATTCCCTCAATTGCTCACCCAGGGGAAGGTCCTGGGGCTTGAGTAGGCTTAGGTAATGCGAGAAGTCATGGAGGAGGGGGCCCATTACAACTGGGCCGAATTCCTATGTAGTGGTTTGCAGGTCAAGATTTTGGGACTCTGTGAGCAAAGAGAGTCCCACTCTAACATACACTATGATTTCTACATAGGTTGTTTAAAGCGCTTCGTGGAGTTCCTAGTGATCCAGGGAATGGAGTCTGGTCTGAGCTAGATCATGACCAGATTCCTAAGCCATGGATTCGATAGGTCCTTCAGACTATGCAAGCCCAGGACCCCCCAAAAATGGTCAAGGAGTCGTTGTCTGTAACGACTAAAGATCTGGTAGTTCGTAGCGCTTGTAGCTAGGATAGTGTAGGGGAGACACCCCCTGCCATAATCAGCAACGTGACATAGGGTGAACATTTCATAGCTAAGACCGTGCCTATGGAGTTGCGATGAAAGACAGCTCCCCCAACCAGGGAAAGTTGTCATGAAGAGGAGGGGCGAAGACTACGATTCAAGCTGTGGCGAACACAACCCCCCATTGGTGAGCGTTACGTAATATTTAGTTTACTTTGCTATTGCCTGCTATTTTATGCTTCATTACGCAGTGCATCATAGCATGGCATCTATTTTGAGTTAACTTGTTTTGAACTGACGTATGCATGCCCTTTTGTGAGTAGAAGAAGAAGATGAAGAAGAAGGTGACGAGGAAGTGTCGACCCTCAGGACAAGGGCGACAAATAGAGATGTAGGGGCCTCGATTTTGGAGGAGAGGGTCCCGATCAGGAATAATGGAGCTCCTATCTCTAGGGCAGGGACTCTTTTCATTAGGGAGCCTCTTCCTATCAATGAACGGGTACCTCCCCAAAAAAGACCCTGCTCTCCTGAAAGGAAAGGCACCAGCGCATGAGGTAGGGGCTTTCATGGACTTGGTTGGGCCTTCTACCGAGCCTACGGCGATCGTCTTGCATCAGAAAGAAGAAAGACTACAGCCAATTGCTAATGAGTTAGGCTTTGTTTGTGCCTTACTGTAGTCCATTTTGGCCATTGCTGACATGCTTAGTCATGTAACAGGTGCTACTACTGATGTCTCAGGTCTTCCTCCGCCTCATACGGAGTCATGGGCTGAAGTCCCTAACAAGTTTGTGTTTGTTCACGAACTTGTTGATGACATGATCAAACGCCTTCAGTAGGCGGACCCTCATGTGCATAAGTAGGAGTGTTAACTATCCTTATGTTGCTACCTTGAAATTTTCAAGTTTGTTGATTTTGTTATGCTAACGTGATTGCAGCACTTTGTGCGCTTGAATAGCCTCTCGGCTCAAGTGGGACCTGGAACGACCTATGGAGGTAGTTGTGGTGCCTGCACTCTCACTTGACGTGACTGAGGTATCTCGTCGTATGTTTGACGAGGCTTACAGATGTGTCTTACACTCAACACTCTCTCTGTGGGAGTGTAGACGCACCAATGAGTACCTGTGGAAATGGGCCCAAAGGGCCGAGCAGAGAGAGGCTGAACTGGTCGTCGAGGTGGAGAACCTCAGGTCAAGGATCAATTTCCTTAGAAACTATAACCTTGACCCTGTTGCTTTGCAAAGGGCTTTGGACGACTACGCCAGGTTTTGGACTGTTGTTCATCAAAATGTGGAGTCCACCCATGAAATAATCAAGCAGTAGATGCAGATGGACTTGCTAGCCCAGAAGTTCCAAGATATGAAGGACATCAGCGCTAAGGTCTTCGAATGGGGGAAAACCAAAAGGGATCACAAATATACATACAAGCTAGAAAACGAAACCCATCGAAGATTGTATAAAGACGCTACTGTGGAGGCGTTCTCATACAAGATGTTCGTGAAGGCCATCGACACTTCTGAGGCCTATGCCAAGTTTAAAGAGCAGGTGAAGGTCATGGAGTCTCCTGACCTAAGGGTGAACCTTCTTACAGGAGATACCACAACCACCTCCCTTTCCTGGGAACCTCTAGAGTGGACGACCTTGGAAAGGGAGAAAGTTACCACTACGAATGTTGAGCCTAGTAGCAGGCATTGGATGGACATTTCGATAGAGAAGATTGGGCATTGCCTCAAGCTCAGTCTAGACCAGATACCTCTTGAGATTGACGTAGGCTCTCCTCAGGTTAGTTGCTTTAATTCTATGCTATAGCTAGCATTTATCACGTTCGTTGCCCTAGCTAACTACTCTATTTTTGGGATACAGGCTCTCAATGAAGGTGTGAGGCCTGTGGAGGGAGGAAATGAAGAGCTGGTAGGGGGCAACATAGGGGTGGGCGATGCATAAGTAGATGAAGTAGGGGCAAACAGTGAAGGCGATGTGAACGGAGCTAACCCATGACAACATGGGACCCCCCTTTCTTTTATTAAAAATTTTGAAAACTTTACAAACACTACCAATGGGCAAAAATTTTGAATGAAATGAAAAAATTTAGAAAGGAAATCGATTTTGTGTTAACTTATGTGTTATGTAAAGTTTTCATGCTCTCGTATGCTAGTTTTAGGCCATTTCGGGCCGTTGCTAGTTTTGGGTCATTTCAGGCCGTTGCTAGTTTTGGGCCATTTCGGGCCATTAGCATAGCATGCCGAAAGGATAGCATATTGATGAGATAAGGAAGTGGTGAATATGCAAGGATAGCAACTGGGTGGGAGGTCGCAAAGCTATTATGCTATGCGTAGCTGCCTCTTGACCTTTCATGGGTTGATCGGAACGTAAGGTCAAGGCATTTCACCTAGGCCCCCACTCATATCACTGTCCTTTGCTTGGAAGGGCAACTCATACCATGCATTTTCAATTCGAGGGTTGGCTCGTTGGACCAATCCCTTCGTTGTATGACTAATGCATACATGAACAGGTGCTTCATCTTCAAAGGTTGTAACTTCTGAACCCTATTCCATGCCTATGTTGCTAATTGCTTATGTTACCATCCTATCGCCATGGATTTCTTGGTGTATAGGTGAGGAGATAGCCCTAATTTGTGCTAAACACAATCTTTCCAAGATCAGGTTAAACCTAGGCATTTTTTTCGACTAAGACGAACGTTGCGTTTGTGGGAAATTGGTCCCCTGCTACGAAGTTTACGTGAACTGTGCCCTTCACTAGGATGTGTGCCCCATTGAAGGACCGCAGACACGACGTCGTCATTGGTTTGATCTGGTCGACCAATCCCAACTTATCTATAATAGGGAAGGAAATGACATTTATGGTAGCCCCATCATCGACATGTACACTTCTGATCCAGTGTTGGCTGACCCGAATTATGATGAAGAGAGGCACCGTAGTCACTTGACCCCCTTCGAGATCTTTCTTAATGGCATCGTTGCTGAAATTTAATTGAGGTACTACGGACTCTGTGGGTACAGAGGGGAGTATGACTGAGTGGATGGCTTTATCATTCGCTGGCATGTTTTCGTCGACCGGAATCATCGCTAACATGTGGACTAGGGCCTCGCGGTGAGCTACAGATGTCACGACTAGGTTGTACAAGCTCAACGTAGCATTTTTTGCCTTAGGGCTTGACCAACCTAGGTGAGGGCATCCAAGAAGTCTTGACTGCCCACCTATTTGACACTTTCCTCCTCCTTGATTCGTCCTAGAAGACGAATCTCTCGAGGCGAGATGGCCTCGGACCTAGGTTTGGATCTTTGTCGGCAAGGTGATGTAGGCTATGTAATCGTGTCAACCTTCATCTTTGGTGACAAAGGTGTAAATACAAGGAACGAAGGTGTAGGCTTGGAGATACTTTTGATAGTATTCCCCTTTGATGCCTCACCTACCAAGTAGGCTTCTCGCCTTGTGGGGAAAGGAGGTTGTTTAATGTTGTTGCATGGGATGGGGGCTGTCGAAGACGTTGGCCCCCTAATGATGAATGGAGCTAGAGGTGGTGAATGACAGGGTTGCGTGGCTTCACCAACAGGTGATGCAGAGGTAGATGCCCGTGGTGGGACTTTCAAGATGAAGGACAGCTGTGAACTTGGACTAACCATTGGTGGTATTGGTGCACTATGCTAAGGCACATGAATTACAAACGGCTGGAAGGGTAGCATGGGATCATTTTCAATACCGATGGTGTTGATTACGTAACCGACATTATTGGCATTGAGGGGATCTGTGTAGACATACATAGATTTATTTTCAAGGCACACTGAGTTACTTTCATCCAGCACCAGCCTTCCCAAGTTTATTAATCTTTGGATGTCATCCTACAACAATAGACAATAATTCGTGGTGTGACCACATAGTTGGTGGTAGTCACAAAACCTATCTAGCCTGAAACCCCTAGGAACCAGAGGCTCATTGAGTAGGGCCAAAGAGGGATTATTAAGGAGCTCATAGTAGCGTCAATGTCTCATGTTTTCTTCCTCTGACATCTTCTTGTGTTGGATGTATCCTTCTGCCAACAGTTGCTTCAGGAGTTCTGAAGGTTTGAGAGGCAGTGGGATGTATTTCGAACAATCTTTGCACTCGAAGTTGGGTTTAGTGTATGTAGATGTCTCAGGCGCAGGAGTGGCAGGTTGTGATGCTTGGCCCGGTTTGGGCAGAGAATTAGCCACAGGTATGGATGGTTTCTTGTTATTATTTCTTCCGCTATTGCTATGTTTGGGCTTGGCCTTAGCTACCATAGTAGTTACCATGGTTGTTGGCACCTTACCCTTGTCCTTTTTTGCAAAGCAATTCTTGTAAGTCATGTACGCCGGGTCTTTGCTCACCTCGGCTGCATCTTGTATGCTTTTCGTTTGAGCAAAAGCTTGGCTAAGAAAGCATGGAGTGAGGTAATACAATTTGGACTTGATAAAGTCATTCATCACACCCTTAAAGACAACTAAAAAGTGAGCCTCCACGATGGGCTCACGGATTTCATTAAGTGTCANTCTTCCAAAGTGGAAATGGATGAACGTGGCAACATGCAGTACCAATCTAGTGCTTTCCCAGCTAGGGACATGGCGAAGATGTGAATGATCGTATGCAGCCACTATTATAATAACAAAGACTCCGATCGGAAAGTGACGAGATGGGTATTGGAATCCCCTTCCCCATCATACTTTGTGAAGTGTGGGAGGAAAATCCCGGGTGGTAATATCAAAGTAGGGATTGCAGGGTTGACGGGGTCATCTTGATAAAAGTCCATAACTTGTACCATATCGGACCCAACAGCTTTGAGGCATTTTACTTCCTCAGTTAGGGTCTGGATGTGCTGAAATTCTTAGTCTAGACCCGACAATGTTGTAGATAGCTGAGGGATTGTAGAGGCAACTCCCACATGTGGTATGGTGGCGGTGGAAATTTGACCCATCGGGGGTGCCGTTGGGACCGCCCCCACTAAAGGTGTCATTTGCATTGTACACCACCTGGTGGGTCGTATTGTTGGAGCGGTAATAGTGGGTTGAGTCACTGGATAGGTCATTTGGGTTACTGGCTAGATAGACCATGGCCCCGTGCTAGGATGTACCATTTTCAGGGTCGAGTAGGCCTGAGGGCGAACGTAGTGAGACATCTGCGATGGTTGTAGAATAGACGAAGAAGCGAATGGGGTCCACCATGTGGATGGGCCCAGGCCCACCACAGTGGGTGGAATAGATACATAGGTAGGAATCAGCATAGGAGTTATGTGCAGTTGCAAAGTAGGTACAGTATGGATATGCGGTGGGGTAGCCGTGATAGGCATGTTGTGCACTGTGGGAGCATGCTGATAAATGGC
The DNA here is from genome assembly GCA_015680685.1 of Gnetum montanum. NCBI lineage: Eukaryota > Viridiplantae > Streptophyta > Gnetopsida > Gnetales > Gnetaceae > Gnetum > Gnetum montanum. The sequence goes on along the minus strand of MNCI01034026.1, from coordinate 713,934 downwards.
TTGCAACGGCACAGTTGCTGCAAGCGCAACCAAGGAATGGGGGTGATGATGCACTGGGAATGTAGCATGGCTACCCATTGCAGTTGTAGTTGTAGGCTACTGAAGTGTAGGCGTAATGACAAAGGGGGTGGTGACAGATAGCGGGTTGGCCCAGAAGGACTGGGTAGGCGGGACGGGAACGGGGTTGGCCTGACCTCCCTCGTCAGATTGGGAATCGAGTTCCTCCTACCCATCTTGAAAGGCATCATCCTAGTTGGACACTATGTCTTGTTGCTCCCTGAGCCTGGTCAACCAGAATAGTTGATCTAGAAGCCTTTGGTACGCTTGCGTTAAAGGCAAAGAAATGCCTCGGGTAGGAATGAATTCCTCCCTATTGCAGTAAGCAAACTCGAAGTTACGTTTTTCTTCGAGTTCATGTCAATCCAAGGGCAAATTAGCCTGCACCTTTGAACAAAGGAAACTGTAACACTCGTGTTGCTGGGCCAGTCCCTCAGGTCCTCAATTTTGGATTCTAAGAGACTGGCGTGCTTCCTGCGTTGGATTCAGCCATTGTTCGGAACCAATAGTACCTTGGACCGCGAAGGGCACCTCCGCGTTGAAGGTGTCAACGGCGGTGATGGTGAAAGCCATTGCTAAGCAAGTGATTATGCAAAAAATGCAGAAAATGCAAAAGAATAGAAGGATTAAAAAAAAGAGACAAAAGGTGGCTTTACGTCTTGCCGAAACCCAAGGGAATCGTCGGGGCGACCAATCTGTACCACACAAAGTGTAAACAACCGCAAAGGGTGTCACGTCTATGCCTATGTGTGATGAGGTATAGAGCACATGCAAGACTATAGTAAGACAAGTTTAGTTGACAAATGATCAAGAAGGCTTTATGTCCTGTAGGATCCCGAAGGGACTGTCGAGGCTACCGACCTACACCACACAAGGCATAAACAACCTCAAAGGGTGTCACATTTTCACCTATGCTGGCTAGGATGCAGAATGCATGCAGGACTACTATAAAAAGGAAAGGAAAGTTAAATCACCGTCGAAAGGCTTATTGTCTCGTAGGGTTCTGAAGGAACCATCAAGGTGACCGATCTACACCATACGATGCGTAAACAACCACAGATGGGTATCAAGTCTACGCTAATGCAAGCCAAGGTGTGGAAGGCATATGAGACTACCATAAGATGAGCAAATTAACTAGCAACTAGGTAGGCTTTATGTCTCACAGGATCCCAGGTAGGCTTTATGTCTCATAGTAAGAGTGTGAAGCTTATTTAAAAATGCAAACTACCAACGTTAAAACATGAAACCACTATAAATTACAAAACTACCGATGCGAAAGTGTGAAACTGCTAGTTTAATGTCATTACAGACTACGAACATATAATAAGGTCGAAACTGCTAGTTTAAGGTCTTTTCGGACCGTTAAAGGTGCAACTATGCTAGGATTGTTAGTTTAAGGTCTTTTAGGACCGATAACGCTACGATTGCTAGGGTTGCTAGTTTAAGGTCTTTTCGGACCCGTAAAAAAAATATATATTTTTTGTTTTTGGGAAAGCAAATAGTTGGCTTGAAGCATGTCAAGGTTTTAATGCCAACAATGCTACGATGTCATGGCAAGCATGCTATGTTGTACAGTGCACTTTGCATTAAATGGAGAGAGAGAGCGGCAAGTTTTCCTTTCTTACCATTACGGCCATAAATAGGGATTAAACCCTGGTAAGCTTGTCATTCTCACCGTAAGAGCGTAGAGCCCATATTCAAGCACAAAGTGATTTCAAAGTGTGCAGCGATTATGCAAGTAGCGAGCAAGGCAATTTCCTATATAGCGAAGAGGGGAAGTCTATAAGTGGGACGATGGCTCCTAAGAAGGATTGTACTCATCTGGCACTCTTAAAGGTCGAGGAGGAGAAGAAAATCCTAGGGCACATGACACAAGCATGTTTCGTGGCACGAGAGGACACACCATTGACTCGGTAGGCTACTATGCTTCCTCTACTATTTCGTGATTCTGTTATCATTTTTGTTTTCTACTTTCATTGTGTATCCTAGTCTTAGTCATTTGTGTTTTCCGTCATCACATTGTTTTGGCCTTTGCGTCACCGTTATTGCCATTTTGGCCATGGAAGATGCATAAACGCTATGCCATCATTGCATGTAAGGTCACTTAAACTGCCATTGCTGCGGTTGTCATAACCACAGGGGCTTGGACAATTTAAGTTCCTTAGCCTTCGAATGGTGTAGCGTAGGACCCTCAGGAGGGCTGGGCCATGTGTGATGTGATAGTGCGACACGTGTTTTGTTAAGGCATATTGTTAATCGCTCTATTAGGGCTAATTGCTCTATTGCTACGCTAGGAAGTTTTTGCTATGCTAGTGCTTTTATGTTCTTGCTACGCTATGTGCAGGAAGAGGGCTACGCTATGCTATATGTATGCACTGCTAGGTATTTGCTATGTTGCGTGCGTATTGCACTTAGACATGATACTAACGCTTGCTGGTTGTATTATGCAGGATGGGGCTAAGGCCCATTCTGATCTTATTGGAAATTACAAGGGTACTGTGTCACGTAAGCAAACCCGTGGCCAATGCTCCTCCTCCCTATATACATGTGGGGGAGCAGGGGGTATGGTTCAGGGAAGGAGCATAGGAGTTCCTACAGCACCTCCTCCAACACTTTAGTGTGATCGTTTGGACATACCTAGAGGAGGAGGAGGCGACCATCATAACAGAAGCCATACTGCCTGGAGCAAGCCAAGACATCCTGAAGATTCTAATGAATGAAGCAATCATGAGCAGGTAGGGAGAAGGATCCAGTCAACACCCCACAGGGTTGAGGCGTTTAGCCTGGATCTGGGATATGCCTGAATACAGTTACTACCATTCTTACAACACATTATTCATCGCACATTATATGGCAATCTACTTCCAAAACCCACCAGGAACTCTCTACTGTGCTAGCGGGTGAGTGTTTTGTAACCTTATTCCACTGTGTTGTGTGACGCTGGCCATATTGGCCAAATGCTAATAGTATGTTTTTTGTTACCAGGTTCTACATCAACAAAGAAAGGGTTCATGACCAACCAGGTCTACTAACTATGACACGGATAGCCCTGCAGGAGTTCTCTTCTACTGAGAACCTACGTGCAGGTGTGATTGGTCAATGTGGGGGTGAATACCACACCTACCCACACCTGTTCCCCATTCCCTACGATCAATGCAAGGGGTCTGGTTGGCTGAATGAGGGGGGGATAGAACCTTTCAAACCAATCATCGTTGAATAGGTTCTAGTTAGTCTTCCGTTGTTCCCATTACTGTACAAACCTGGTAGGCTAAAAAATAAGTGTTGCATGCTTAAGTGTCTTGCAATCTTTGGATTTTCTATGTTTTTATGCTAAACATTTCTTGCAAAAATTGTTTTAGGGGTCAAAAAGCCCCAGGAGGTGACGGTGGTAACCGTCGAGACACAAGGGGCAAATATCTACTTCAAGTACAGAGAAGTAGATACAAGTCAATGCTGGATAAACGATGCGGCTTTGAACTTCTTGGTCTAGAATATCCAAAAGGCTAGGCTTATGGATCTGTTCCTGGCCCCGAATCCAAACGTTCCTGCTACCGAGATGCTCTCCCTGGTCAACTCCTTTCCTAACAAGGCAATCCACTTCTGCATGTGCATACAGGGTGTATGGGTGGTCATTCAAATCAATGACCAGCTATTCATAGACCTCTTTGGTGTCCCTGCCGATGGTGCCCTCATGGGGTCAAAGTCAAGAAGGACATCCAAGAGTGGTTAGGGATTGCCAAGGAGCAAAATGGGATACCCATGGAGAGGCTTAAAGAAGGACCCGCCAAGGGGGTTTACCCTATCTTTCATGCTCGTGCATTCCCCCAACTACTCTCCCAAGGGAAGGTCATGGGGATTATGCAGGCCTAGGTAATGCACAAAGTTATGGAAGAGGGGGCCCATTACAACTGGGCTAGGTTTCTATGTAAAGGCTTGCAGACCAAAATCTTGGGGCTCCATAAGAAAATGGAGTCTTGTTCCAATATCCATTATGCCTTTAACATAGCCTATCTGAAGTGTTTCAGGGAGTTCCTGGTGGTTCAAGAGAATGGAGTCTGGGTCATGCAAAATCGCAACTAGATTTCTAGACCATGGATTTGCTAGATTCTCCAGACCACCTAAGCCCAAGATCTCCCAAAAGTAATTGGGGAGCTATTCTCTATGATGACTAAGGATTGGGTGGCCCGTAACATTCATGGCCAAGATAGCATAGGAGAGACGCCCCTCATCGTAGACAGTAGCGTGTCATAGGGGGAACGTCTCATAGCTAAGATTGTGGCCAAGAAGTTGCAGCAGAAGAGACCTTCTCCAACTAAGGAAACCCTTCGCATAGAGGAAGAGGAGGGGTGGAGGCTGCATCTTAAATTGTAGAGGATGCAACCCCCTATTGGTAAATCATTTTGTTTAATGCCTATGCTGGTGAGTTTAGCAATATGTATACCTTATCATAACTCATTTTGGTCATCTCTGACATGTTTATTTATGTGAAAGATGCCACCATTGATGCTACAGGACCTCCTCCGATTCACACGGAATCATGGGCTAAGGTCCCTGACAAGTTTCCATTCATGCAGGGGATCATTGACAACATGATCAGCCACCTTCAACAGGTGGACCCTGAAGTGGGTAACTAGTAGTATTAGATGCTCTTGCATTGTTACGCTAGAATTTCTTGAGCTTGCTACTTTTGCTCTACTAATGCAACTTGTATGCTCTTCATGTGATGGCAGCCTCTTAACTCAAATGGGACCCAGCACAGCCTTTGAAAGTCGGTGTCGTGTCCACATTCTCATCTGAAGTGACCAAGGTGTCTCTTCGTGCATATGATAAGGCTTGCAAATGCGCTTTCCACTCGGCACGCTCTCTATGGGAGTATAAGCGCATCAACGAGGACCTGTGGAAATGGGTCTAAAAAGCTGAGCAAGAGAAGGCCAACTTGAGTGGCGAGGTGGAGGATCTCAAGTCAAGGAATGAATTCCTCATAGCCTGTGACACTAATAATGAGGACTGACACATGGCTGTGATAGATTACACCAGATTTTGAACAGTCGCACGTCAGAATGTCAAGCAAACCCACGAAATAATAGAACAGCAGATGCAGATGGACTTGTTAGCCCAAAAGTGTTAGGATTTGAAAGATTTTAGCACCAAAGTTTATGAATGGGGGCAGTCCTAGAAAAACCATAAAAATATGTATAAACTGGAACATTCCACCAATCGTAGGCTGTACCAAGACACTTCTATGGAGGCATTTACATATAAATCATTTGTAAATGCTCTTGATGCTTCTGATGCCTATGCCAAGTTCAAAGAGCAGGTAAAGGTTACAGAATCTCCTAACTGGAAAGTGGACCTTCCCATAGGAGAGACCATGACCATCTCCTTTTCCACGAGACCACCAAGTTGGATGATCGCCGAAAGGGAGAGAGCTACTGTAGACATTGAACCAAGAAAAAGGCATTGGGTTGATATCATAGTAGAGGAGGTCTGGCATCGCCTCAGGCTCGGTTTAGACCAAATACCCTTCGAGATGAATGTAGGCCCTTCTCAGGTTAGTTGCTTGCTACTGTATTAATGCTTATGCTCTGTTGTGACTTGCATGTGTTGCTTTAGCTAACTACCTCATTCCTACGATGTAGGCTCCAGATCATGGCACAGGGCTTGTAGAGGGAAGGAATGAAGAATCAACAGAGGAAAATGCAAGGGAAGGCAATGCAAAGGGAAATGATGCAAAAGTGGATGGCGAAGATGATGCAAATAGGAACAACCCATGACAGCATGGGATTTTTTTTTTGAGATTTTTTGAAATTCTTTGTAAAATCTTGCAAACATTGTCTAAGAGACCATAATTTTGAATAAAGAGATGAATTGGTTCTCACACTAACTTGTACATTGTGTATGCATTGAATTTCATGCTAAAATTTCACTCCTCTGCGCTATTTTTAGGCCATTTCAAGCCTTTTCTAGTTTTAGGCCATTTCAGGAAGATGCTAGTTTTAGGCCATTTCGGGCCATTGTGTAATACATAAATGAAAATTTCTAGTTTTAGGCCATTTCAGGCCATTGTGTAAATGCACGAGGATGGTGCATAAATGCACATTGCTAGTTTTAGGCCATTTTGGGCCATTGTGTAATGCGTAAATGCAAATTGCTAGTTTTAGGCCGTTTCAGGCCATTCCGTAAATGTGCAAGGATAGCACGTGGGTCGGAAGCAGTGGAGTTTCTATGCTAGGTGTAGCTACTTCTTGATCCAATGCAGACGGTGCATGGGCAGGAAGTAGTGGGGTTGCTACGCTAGGCGTAGCTGCTTCTTGACCCAACGTAGGTTGAGCAAAACATAAGGTCGGGACACTCTGCTAGGGCCTTCATCTACATCAATGCCTTCTGCCTAAAAGGGTAACTCAACCCATACACCTTCATTTTGGGAACTAGCTTGCTGAGCCGGTTCCACCGCGCGGATGGTTAATGCATGTGGAGACAGGTTCTTCATTCTCAAAGGTTACAACCTCTAAGCCCTGCTCCATGCCTACGTTGTGGATTTCTTACGTTGCTACCTCGTCACTGTGGATCACCATCTCTCTACCTACATAGGGCAGGTGCATCTCCTAGTGTATGGATCAGGAGACAGTCCTAAGTTGTGCTAACCATGACCTCCTAAGGATCAAGTTAAACCCAGGCATTTCCTTGACCACGATGAATTTTGCATTTGTGGGGAATTGGTCCCCTGCTACGAAGTCTATGTGGACTATGCCCTTCACCACGACTCATGCCTCATTGAACAGCCTTAGGCATGATGTCATTGTGGGTTTGATCTGGTCAACCAAGCCCAACTTGTCCATAATAGGGAAGGGAATGACATTCGTGGCAGCCCCATCATCAATGTGTACCCTTCGGATCTAGTGTTGGCTAACTCGAATTATGATAAAAAGGGGTGCTGTAGTCACTTGACCCCTTTCAGGATCTTCCCTAATGACGTCATTGCAGAAGGTTAATTGAGGCAGTTCTGGCCCTGCAGGTGCGGAGGGGAGCATGACCAAGTAGATCGCTTCCTCTTCCATTGGCATGTCTTCGTTGAGCAGAATCACTGTTAACATGTGGATCAGAGCCTCACGGTGTGGGACGGATGTCATGATTAGGTCGTACAAGCTCAATGTAGTGTTTTTTTATCTTAGAACTTGTTTGACCTGGGTGAGGGCATCTAAGAGGTCTTGGTCATCCCTTGTTTAATGCTTTCCTCCTCTTCTATTCATCCTAGAAGATGAATTTCTTAAGGAGGGGTGACTTCATATCTGAGTTCAAACCCTTTTTGGTAGGGTGGCATGGACTGTGTGGTCATGGCAACATTCGTCTTAGGTGACAAAGGCGCAGATGTAGGGGGCGAAGACGTAGGCTTGGGAATACCTTGGACGGTACTTCCCTTCGACATCTCACCTACGAAACACACCTCCCATTTTTTAGGACGAGAAGGTTATATGGCTGTCTTGCATGGGATGGGGACTATCAAAGGAGTCGACCCCCTGATGATAAATGGAGCTAAAGGTGTTAACGGGCGGGGTAGCGTAGTTTTGCTAATAGGTGGTGCGGAGATGGATGCCTATGGAGGGACTCTCAAAATAAATGGCTATTACGAGCTTCGACCAGCTGCTAGTGGTGCTAGTGCACTATGCTGAGGCACACAAACCACGAATGGCTACTATAGTGGCCTAGGATCACTATCAATACTGATGGCGTTGATGACATAACCAGCATTGATAGCGTTGAGGGGATCTATGTAGACATGCATAGATTGGTTTTTAGGACGTACTAGGTTGCTTTCATCCAACACCAGTTTTCCTTGATCGATCAATCTCTAGATGTCATCCTGAAATGCCAGACAGTAATCTGTGTTGTGACCACACTGTTGGTGATAGTCACAAAACCTGTCCAGCCTCAAACCCTTAGGAACTGGGGGCTCATTGGGCAGGGCCAAAGAGGGGTTCCTAAGGAGCTCGCAGTAGCGTTGATGTCTCCTGATTCCTTCTTCTGACATTTGCTTGTGTTAGATGTGCCCCACCGCCAGTAGCTGCTTCAGAAGGTTTGATCGCTTGAGAGGAAGCAGGGTGTACTTTGAGTGACCTTTACTCTCAAAGTTGGGTTTGGTTTGTGCAGATGTCTTAGTCGTGGGTATAGCTGGTTGTGGTGCATGGCCCTACTTGGGTGTAGGATTAGCTGTGGGTGCAGCTAGCTTCTTGGCATTCTTGTTACCATTGTTACTAGGTTTGGACTTGGCCTTGGTCACCATAGTAGCCACCATGGTTATTGGGGCCTTACCCTTGTCCTTCTTTGCAAAGGTGTTTTTATAGGCAATGTAGGCTGAGTCTTTGCTTGCCTAGGCCACATCCTGTATACTCTTAGTCTAAGCAAAGGCTTACCTAAGAGTGCGAGGGGTGAGATAGTATAGTTTAGACTTGATGAAGTTATTCACTGTGCCCTTAAAGATAGCCAGCAAGTGGGCCTCCGTGATGGGCTCACGGATTTCGTTAAGGGTTGCACTCCAATGCTAAATGAACTTTTGGATTGGCTCTAGAGGGTCTTGCTTCACGCTCATCAACTGATCCCGCGTGGTTTCTAGCTTCAAGTTGTACTTGAAGCATGTAACAAACTAGATCAGAAGCTCTTCCAAAGTTGAAATAGATGAGCGTGGTAGCACACGGTACCAATCCAGGGCTTTCCTGGGTAGGGACATGGCAAAGACACGAATAATCTTCTGTGGCCATTGTTGCAATAGAAGAGATTCAGATCTAAAGGTAACAAGATGTGCATTGGGATCTCCCTCCCCATTGTACTTCATGAAGTGTGGGAGGGACATCCCTGGGGGTAACATCAGAGCAGGGATTGTAGGGCTGATAGGGTCATCTTGGTAAAATTCCATGACCTATACCTTGTCAGACCCAACAGCTTTGAGGCATTTTATTTCCTTAGTAAGGGTCTGGATGAGCTGGAACGCTTAGTCTAGACCCTACGACGTTGTGGATGGTTGGGGAACTTCGGAGATAGCTCCCACCTGTGGCATGGTAGGGGTGGTGGCATGACCCATTGGTGGTACCATTGGGATAACCTTCACAGACGGTGCTGCTTGCATTGTCCATCACCCGGCAAGTTGTGCCGGTGGGGTAGCGACCGTGAGCTGGACTGTCGGATAGACTGCTTGTGTCGTCGACGGAATAGACCATAACCCTGTGTTGGGTTGTACTATTTGTGGGGTTTGGTAGGTCTAAGGGCAAACATAATGAGACATCTGCGATGGTTGTGGAATAGGCGAAGAAGTAAATGGAGTCCACCATGTGGATAGGCCCAGGCCCACCATGGTGGGTGGAATAGATGTGAACGTAGGAATGGAAATAGAAGTTGTGTACGACTGTGAAGTAGGCACAATATGAACATGTGGTAGGGTAGCTTTGATTGGTGTATTATGTGCTACAGGAATGGACTGATGAACGGTTTGCGAAGGAATAGTGGCCGCAAACGACATAGGTGAAACAGGCGAGAAATGGCATTGAAGCACCGCGAGGTTGACATGGCTACCCATGGTAGTTGTAATCATGAGTTGCGGAGGCATAGGCATGATCACAAAGGGAGCGGTGATAGAAAACAAATTGACCTAGAAGGATTGGGTAGGAGAGATCGTGACGAGGTTAGCCTGACCTCCCCTGTCAGACTGAGAGTCACGCTCCTCTTGTCTGTCCTAGAAGAAATCCTTGTGGTTGGACATTATTTCCTATTGCTCCCTAAGCCTAGCCAACTGGATTAGCTGGTCTAGAAGCCATTGATTCATCTGTGTCAAAGGTATGGAAGTGCTAGGAGTGGGAAAAAATTTCTTCTCGCTACAGTAAGTGAACTCGAAGCTACGTTTATCTTCGAGTTCATGTACATCCAAGGGTAGATTTTCCTACACCTTTGCACAGAGGAAGTTATAGCACTTATGTTGTTGGGCCAAGCCCTCAGGTCCTTGGTTTTGGATCCTAAGGGATCGATGTGTTTCCAGCATCGGGTTCAGCGGTTGTTCAGCACCAGTAGTGCCTTGAACCATGATGGGAACTTCAACGTTGAAGGTATTAGTGGCAGTAGTTGTGGAATTCATTGTTACTACTACCACTAATGAATTGGAAATGGAAGGATAAATAGTTTTGTGGATGAGAAAGAAAAGAAATTGAAAAGCTAAATAGTTTTACAAATGAGAAAAAAAGTAGGTTGAAAAGCAATCAAAAAGAAGGCTTTATGTCTTGCTAGGTTCCTAAGGAATCGTCGAAGTGACCGATCTGTACCACATGATGCATAAACAACCACAAAAGGGTGTCACATTTACGCTAGTGCGCGATAGGGTATAGAGCGCGTTTAAGAATACTGTAAGATAGGCAAGTCAACTAGTCATAGGAGGCTTTATGTCCTGTAGGGCTCCCTAGGAACCATCAAGGTGACCGATCTGCACCACACAACGCGTAAACAATCACAGACGGGTGTCAAGTTTATACTAATGCATATCAGAAAACTAAAAGCCCCTCCTTCTAGCACCAGAAAACTATAGTGACCGAAAATGTCGGCGGCTAGAAAGCACCGAGGGATAGACGGTCGTTAACAGTCTCAACCCCATATCCACAGGAGGGCCATGCTGGATGGAATGGATACAGGGCACCCTGAATAGTCTGGTTGATCAGACAAGGACTTAGTTAGTGTCTATATAACCTTTTGCAACATGTGGTTTGAAAGCAAAGTTTATGGCATAAAAACAATACTTTAAACATAAACGATGCAGGTAACAATGTAAAATGTGATGATAAAGTAGAAAGCAAAGTAAAATGCACCACTTCGAAGCTACAACTTTGCTTTATCAAGGTGGATACAATCGATTGCATAGCACTGAGAAGTGCAGAGATCCAAAGAGTAACCAAGACGTGTAGAGCAAGACGGTTGTGTGCTTGAACGTGGACTCAGGCATTAACAATGCCAAGTACTACCAAGATGGTAGAAAAGAGCAGAAAAAAATGCCAACAGAGAGTGCTAACTGTTTATAGTGTCAAACAGAATGCTTATAATTCTCGAGGTTACAGTGCTAGCCTTTTTGCTTGTCAACAAACAAAATCGTTAGCCAACCAAAATGCCAAAGAAAAACCGGACCGAATTGCCAAAAGAGCATAAGCCAAAAATCTAGAATGCCGAAAAAAAGTCCTTTGAATGTTGCTCGTTGGGGTATTTATAGGACCAAGGGCACACGAAAGGGACAGTTTGGATGCCACATGCCTTGGGCCCACATTGACTTATCTGCACTGCATGTGCCTGCATGACCGTTGGACATGCATGACCATTGTAATTATGAGCTTGCCACGCCATAATTATGTCATCAGTGTCTGGAGACATGTGCCAATGGTGCAATTAGGTGAAGTGCATTGATGTCACACAAAAACCCATCATGCTTTGCTATGCTTTCTAGCGTAGCATGTTTGGTGTAGCATAGCATCTTCTCACGCATTTTGCTACATGTGTGTCGCATATTTGCTACGCTATCTAGCGTAGCGTAGTGTAGTGGCTGACCTTAGTCACAAAACTTTGCCAATCTGTAAACTTTACCTTTTACACTATGAGACTTACAAACTTGTTGATCCTGCCCTTTGAGTTTCCTTCTGTCACTTCCGCAGAATTGCTATGCCTTGCTATGCCATGTATCTCAGTGTAGCGTAGCAGCAGACATGGTCCGCCACTTTCTAACGAAAGGAGACATTGCCGAAAGACTTGAAGTCAGGTGAGGGGACCGTCCGTCTAGCTTTTGCTATGCTGTGCTATGCTGCATAGTGTAGCATAGCGTAGCACTTCGTTCTGCAGTCATTTTCTGAATCTTGCTACGCTACATAGCGAGGCGTAGCAAACTTTGTGACTTAGAAAACTTGCTGAACATTTTGCGCGTTCTGAGCACCGCCAATAGTTTCATGCATCAACTAGGTGAACTACTCAAGTGGGTAGGTTAGGGAATCCGTTTAGCCTGTTGACATCTGGGGCAGAAAACTTGCTGAATTAGATAGTCTGAAAATTAGAGCATCCATCTCTTGAAGAACTGTTGTGATGGTGCGCAAATTGCGAAGGCCTGGCAAAGTAAGCATGCCTTCAGATTTTGAGGTGTTTCACACTTAAAGTTCTTTTCAAATTCAGAGGAGGAAGTTGATCGAGATGAAGAGGGTGAAGAGGGAGGAGGACTACCATAATCATCATCTCTACCATTTCCTCTTTGTTTTTCATGGCCACAATCCTTAGAGTGATCATGATTATGCTTGTTTGAGTTCCTACTTCAACTTACTTTCTTAGAGCTCCCACAATCATGGGACTCACTGTTACTAGAACCTAGGTTGTTGTTCACTGATTTGGGATTTGCGTTCAACCACCTTTCACCAGAGCTAAGAGGTGGAGAGTCTATAAGTTAAAAATCCTCAAAAAGAGATTCCTCACTATTCTTTTGATTTAGTAGGAACAATGGATTAGTGAACCCTTTGACCTTCATGGATTCATATCACTTTTCTATTACCAATCTCATTTGTGTTTTTTCTTAGTGGGATAGTAGTCCTAGAAGTCATGATGTTCCATAATGTACTTACCATGAAGCTCCTTGATGCCCAACCTTGTAAGAGTTTGGAGTAGCATCTTGGAAATAGATCAATTAGGTGGCAATACAACATTTCCCTTCATGTCTCACCACTAAATTTGTTCATCTTGATGGACATAAGTGAAATTGGGTACAAACTCATCAGAATGAGTGTACACCACTCTACATTCTTATGGTATTGTTGACTTAGAATTATCTTGCATGTGAGAATAAGAAGACATTTTGTTAGAAATAATTTCTTGGTATTCTTGTAGTATAGTTTTGATTAATTATTATGATTTACCTTTGTTGGGTTTGTTTCAATGATGTTGAGTAATTTTCACTAATCCTAGACTAATAACACATGATACTAGCTAAAAATCCCTAACACTAGCATCAATGATGAGCAGTGATGTACCTCTACATTCAACCATACGAATCACTAATGTGTTCACGTGTGATCCAATTGAATTCCATGGATTTCTAGTGTTCTCATACATAGGATTCAATCTAGAAGGTTAATCTAATCATGGAATGATTGTTGTCTTCCCAACTAAACTTATGAAGCTTAGTTATATGGTTAAGTATAATTAAGGCACATGATTTTTATTATTTTATATTTTGTTCACCTAAGGTTGGTAATAGATTGAAAATAAATTGATTCACTAATTCAGCTAATTTAATTACTAATTTATAACTAACTATCCTAACATAAGCATCCAATCCCACTTTCGGTACACATCTTGAACATGTACAACACTTCTAGGTGACCAAGCATTAAGAACTACTGGGATTACCAAGTGTTATATGTATGCTCAAATTGGTCATACTTATGTGTTCTAGTCTATTTAGCCTAATTAATTATTTAAAGTATTAATCATTATAGCTTAATTAATTAATTAATTAATGAAAATAATAAATTCATAAATAAACCATTAAGCTAGTCCAAGTGCTGCAAGGTTTATCAAAAAGCTCATCTTTATTGCTGCACAAACTACAATGCTTAGGTACAATAGTGCTCAAATAAAGATCTGTACACTTCTTGACTCCCATTGCTAGCACTTAGAAAATCAGTCTATCTTTTACAAAAACAAACTACAAGAATTTTGCTAGCAACTAAAATTCAAACCTCTATTAACATGGTTGTGATGCTATATTTATAGACCTACTAGGATGCCACGTCAATGGGTACACATCAATGTGGAAAACCCTATGTCGACAAGATCCCATCAATGGGGTTGCATCAATGGCATCTCATCAACACAACTAATAGAAGACACTTCATCATACTATAAGCATAACAATCATGAAATGGTTAAGATGAAAACCAAAATAAAACTATAAGATATAACAAAAACATTAAGGCATGGGCATACTTGGCTCCTCCTCCTCTTCCTTCTCTAGGATGATGATGGTGGATGTACCTGGCACTGCCTCACTAAATAAGACATCTAGATCATGTATATCTACATTAACAAATCCCTCAACCTCTGTTTGCTTTAGGAGTACCTCTTCTACATGATTTTGTTCTACATTAGTAGTAGCTTGGGCTATCATAGCCTAATATTTATCTACAACCATAGCACATAGAAAACTGATTAACACATGAAACCATGAAGTAGCCATAAATTTTAAAACAAGAAATAGCCAGATTTAATTAAAGCATACCTACAACTCCCTACTGTGATGGATTAAGCTTAAAATTAAGATTCTTTGGGATAGGTTAGTTTGATGCTAGTGGTGCTTCCTTCATAGGCCTCTTAAGTTCCTCTCTTGTAGCCCCTTAGACCTCCCTACGTACTCGTTTGGCCTCCTATACACTCGCTAGGAACATGAGATGCTCCTCATCATCTGTGCTACCAAGAGACTCAAACTACCTGACATTAACATCCTTAGTGGTAATATATAATGTATCATCCATTTCTTCTAATGGGTTCTAAGTTTGCACCATTGGATAAATGTGTTTTATTTAAGGCTTAGAAAGTTGTCTTGTGTCCTAGGGAATCCATCGTCCATTCCTATACACCACTAGAAACTTTACAAACCTCTTCAAATAACTCACAAAAAATGCAAAGTACATGTGGATTATTGTATAGGTGTTTGCACAGAGTCTATGGATCTCCTTCTAAATCCCAATAACCAAGGCAGCTACCTAGTTGAGTTTGGTGTCATCCATGAGGACCTTCTTGAAGGTCCACCCCTATGCAATGCCAATCAACTTATTTTCCTATAATAGTTTAGGAATTTCGCAAGACCTGAATAAAGGATATGACTTCTTTGCATCAAGGTTCATGGAGGAATCCATCAAAATTCTAGAGTGGCTCTCCAAAACTTCGTTATGATGGCCTAATTCCTTCACTATTCTTGTTGGAACTTCTGTCCCATCAATAGGGACACCAAAAAAGTGATGAAAGAGGCCCACATCAATGTCCATGTTCACCTTCACATCCTAAATGATGGTGCTGAAATGATCAATCTTCTCATCGAAGGAGTCAATGAAATGCAACATCTCTATAGTAGAGATGAAAGAAATAGGTGTCATAAATACATTAAGCAAACCCACATGTTGGACGTTTGCCAAAACATATCCAGGTGTTTGTCCCATCAACCACTCCTATGCTAGTATCACCTCACCAAACTTCAAGATGAGGGTATCCTCATGACATGCTCCTGAAAGTGGTATGGTAACATCAGTAGAAGTGGAAGGCCCTCTAAAGCAACAACCAAATTTTAGCATCAACATAAGCAAGTTTAATAACTAGTCAAAGTAATAGAACAATTAGAATTTCCATAACTATGAAACATTAGAAGCTATAGCCTTTATGCTTACCTTTCCTCTTCTTCTTCAATGTGGTTTAGATGGAGGTCCTAGCTGCAAAGGTCTAATCCATAGAATTATCAACATCTTCCCACCAGTTTTGCATCATCCCATGATCCTTACAATTCTTGTATATAGGGTTTAACCTTAAAGTATATGTATCAAATTCTCCTCTTAACTTTGGTACACAATAGTTCTAATCTGAGGACTCTTGGTATATGTGTTTAAAGTAGTTTGAGCCACTACCAAGATTTGATCATTTATGATCAAGCCTTGATCATTAACCTTGGACTTGCAAGAAGTTTGTAAAACTGATGAAGTTAGGAAAGGTAGTTAAGCCAAAAACATAACAATATTATAATAACCATGCTTACCCCTATAGACAATACATGATGCTAGGTGGTTTTGGAATAATGTGTGGACTCAATCCACCACCATTAGAGTATTGGCAAAATTATACTAACTATACTATATCATCATCTAGATCTTTGTGAGGTAACATGAACTAATAGCATCTACTAATACTCCTACCAGTGGCCTGTTAGCAATGACACTAGCAACCAAACCAAATGCCCAAGACAACAAAGACTCCATTATATCCCTAGCCATATTCATAGACAAGTGTGACTATAACATTACAATGAAGTTTTGTAGAATGTAGGTAAGTAATTCCCTTATCCCAATCTAGAAAATCCTTCCCCAAAGGCATATCAGGGAGTGAGGTATTGGTCTTGGAATGACCAATGTAGCACAAAATACCCACCAACTCCATGATGATGAGGAAAAGCTTCAAGAAAACCTTACATGAAGCAAAACAAAAGCATTATGACCAATTGTCATTACTTAACAAATTTGGAAAAACATCTAGTTAGAGGTGAAATTAGCCTCTATAAAAAGCTCGAAGGTGTTTATCTAAATTATCTTAAGGAATTCCACAAGAAAACATTATTACAACCTTGCATTATGACCAATTGGAATTACTTAACTAATTTGGAAAAGCATCTAGTCAGAGGTGAAATTAGCCTCTATAAAAAACTCTAGGGTGTTTATATAAGTTGGCCTAAGAAATTCCATAAAAGCATTATTACCATCTTTTATATCCTCTTACTTTATAGCCAAAATATTATAGTCAAAACCTTATAGAAAAAACTAAGCCTTAGTCTAAAATATGCATAAACTTAGGCAAAAGCATCTAAACTATGCATAAATTTTATAAGAAAAAACATGCATAGATTTAGAAAAAGCATTTAAACTATGCATAAATTTGAAATCATTAAAATTTAAAAAAGCATATAGCCATAAGCATTCTAAAAATAGTAAAGCTTTTTCTTTTCTTTTAAAAAAATTTAAATCATAATTTTTACATATTTGCAACAAAAGCTACACATAACAATCACTTCCATCCCAAAAGGTATAATGTGCTTAAATCATAATTTTGCCTTATTTACATAGCCATAACCAAAAATTTATACAAGATCTAATTTCAGTTAGTCCACCATTAAAAAAATCTTGAAATCACAAGCTTTGTAGCCATAACCATTGCAAATAAAAATACATAGCCTTTTTTACATGGAACATAGGCAAAATTAGCAAAACTGTAGCCATCATCATTAACCCCTTTTCGCATAGGGTTAGTAAAAAATTCACCAAAAATCTATTTGAGCTTCAAATGGAGTGATTCCAAAACCATTTGAAAGCTTAAATCAAACCCTATGCGCTAGTACTTAGACAAAATTTAAAACCTTAAAATTCATAAATTTGGATAAAAACTATGAAAACTACACAAACCTCCTTTTGACATGGGCTCAATGAAAAATTTGTGAAAAAAAATTTGTTTTAAGTCCAATAAGATTGATTCCACTTTTGTTGAAAAGCTGAAGCCAACATCCACCTCACTGTAACTAAGAAATAGCCAAAACATGTGCCATTTTCTTAGAAAAAATTCATAAACATACATGAAAATCTAAAAATTTCATAGAAACCTAACTACATGACCTTAGGAAAATAACCATAACTTAATCATTTCAAAGCCAAATCGAACAAGAAAATAGCCATTGGAAAGCTCAAATGTAAGGATAAAAATATATAACATTAGATTTGAAAAATATATATCCATTTTCTTAAAAAAAATACAAAACATTGCTTGCTTTTTCTATGTAAAAAGCTAAAACCCAACTTTACATAGTCATAAAAACATAGCCAAAACAGCCAAAATGATCGATACCTATTTAAAAACACACCAAAATAATGGGATAGGATGTTTTTGAAATTTAATTTTGATGAATATTTTGGCCTAGATCTAACAAAAATGGCACTACCCCCAAATTTTGGGAAAAAAGCATAAAAATAGCAAGCTTAATTTTTTTAAAAAAAAAAGCAAAAATGACAAAATGACCATGGATCCATGTGGAAACAATCATAGTAAGAGGTGGAATTTTCTCAAATCTACACTAGCAAAGGGTTCTCAAATCATAGTAAGCAAATCAATTTACCCCCTCTGCTAGTGTAGATTTGAGAAAAATGGCCTCACATGTGGCAAGAAAAATAATAAAAACAACTAAAAAACCAAGAAAAAATATGTAGAACTGCCTACCTTGGAGCAATGAAAAATGAGACCTAGATGGAGACAAGCCTAGGTAATTCTAATAACTCCCTAGCCTACTCATATGCCCTCTAGATCCTTAGATTCTAGCTTCACCCTCCATGTTGTTTCAATGCCATGGCAGGCTCAATGTTGGGAGAGCTTGAAGATGAGAAGGATGGAGGTTCTATGCTATGTGGAAGGAAGAAAGAAATCTTCCACATTGAGAATGGGTTTCTTCTACCACAAAAATCTCTACCAAAGCTCTCCTTCAATGCGTAGTGTGCAAGAATATGAATTATGATAGAAAACTTATAAAATAGCATTAAAAACTACATCTAAACCTAAACATCCACCTCTAAACCCCAGGAGCTAATTCAATGCATCATAACTCCAAGTGCACTAAAATGAAAAAGGGGGAAACTTTCTTTAATTCTAAGATTTTTGGGAAATAGCTTCACTTTTCAAATTTTAAAATTTTTGAATTGTGGACCCCACCATATACGTTCCCTCCTATCCAAAAAAATTGCATCAACATTTTGATAGTTAAAACAATGTTTCAACATTAACTCCCATGAATCCACACTATGAATGGCATGCACAACATGGATACATGCCTCCCATTTCCCAAAATCATTAAAACATAGTTGTTTACCATTTTTAGTAACTTTCACCTACCTTTTTCAACCCTAGGATCCTAAAAAGGAGTGAAACACTATCAAAATGGAATAACTTGGGGTTCCATGTTGGGGAAACACTACCTAGCATGAAAAAAAGAGGGGTAACAGCCATTATTATCCCCCAAAACCCATCTAGCCCAATTTTGACCTTGAAGTTGACCCCACATAACCTAGAACCACTCCAAGCATCCCCAGTAGACCTAAAACCTCACCAAACCTAGTCAAACTAATCAAAACTAGTCAAAACCTTAGGATTTGGTGTTTCCACGATGAGGAAGGCTTTATCCACATTGAGAATCTCATCCCTAATGTGGAGGAAAGGGGGGAAGCCAAAAATAATCTAAATTGACTACCTATTAGCCATTTCTCAAAGCTTGGTGATGCTTAGACCTTGCTAAAACCCTCTAGAGCTTCCAAAAGCCCCAAAAGTGGTCAAATATGGTACAAAATTGTCATCCCCCTCTCCATGCTAGGGTCTTCATGCCTAGCATGGAAGAAAGAGGGAAAACTATAGGAGGCACTTAGGAGCCTCCAAACTATTGGATCTTGGTACCCAATATTGACCATCAACACCAACAACATTGGAGGTTGATATGCATGGTTAATTGGCTATTGAATTGACCTAGATCTAACTTTCTTAGTTCTTCCACACTAAGGGAGATCCTTTCAAAGCTACCCAACATTGAAACTTAGGGGGATGAAGCTACAAAATATAGTAAGGGGTCTAGGAACAAGAAACAACCTCAAAATGCCTTGTGCCTAACACTAGAACCTTCATAGCCTTTCCAAATGCTAATAGAATGTCAAAATCAATAAAAATCAACCTCCTAAGATTATTCCACACTAAGAAAGACCTTTTCCACATTGGTAATTCTAGTCCCAACATGGATAGAAGGGAGAAAGCCAAAACTATTCAAGTTTTCATGTAGTTTCAGTTCCAGAAGCAACCCAAATCTTCTAGAAGCCACTACACTTCCTAAAGTCATCTAAAATGATAAAAACTACCTCCTCTTTGTTCTCCATGCTGAGGGGGATCCTATTCATGTTGCACCTTCCACCCGCAGCATGAATGAAAGTCGAAAAGCCTAAAAACCCTCTCATAGGCTTCAAAATGATAGGATTTCAACTTTTAACATTGATAGCCAATGCCAGCAACCCTGTAGACACTTATGCATAGCCAAAAATGACTAAAGATAGTCAAAAACTCCTTCCCCCTAAGCTTCCATACTAAGCATGGAAGCCCCAACATGGGGAAAGGGGGAAAAGCTCAAAAATTTCCTAATAACCCTTTGAATAACCAAATTTTGACATTGGGTATCCACAATTGACACTGGCTATCTTAAAAGCCTGCATGCATAGCTGGAATTACTAAAAATTAGTAAAAATCAATGTTTCTCAATTCTTCCACACTAAGAACCACCTCTTCCACACTATCCAACATGGAAGAAATGGGGGAACTTTGGAAGGACTTTAAAATAGCCTCCAAAGATCTCAAACGAATGCCAAAAAGTTCTATGTGTGTCTCAGCATCATGTCTACACATCCTATGATCCTCATGCCCATCAAAATCAATCACAAATAGCTACAAAGCCTTTTCCCCCAATCTTCCACACTAATCATGGAAGCCTTAGTGTGAAAAAATAGGGAAACATCAAAAATCACTCACCAGCCTTTGAAATGACAAAATTTAAACACCAGGCATTGGTAATTAACACTAGCAACCTCAAAGACCTACATGCATGGCTAGAAATGATGCAAATAATCCAAAAGCTATTTCCCCCTAGTCTTCCATGTTGGGAACACTATCCCCAACATGGAAAAAGAGGGGAAAAGTTCAAAACCATTTAGGAAACCTCCAAACTAGCCAAACATGAGCTCAAACCTTAGTCCTTGATCCCAATAACCCTGGACGTACACATGCAAGATTGATTAAGGCCAAGACTAGCTTAGATCTAAGATTTATTGCTCTTCCACACTAGGGATCTCCTCCTACATGCATCTTAGCATGGAAACTATGGGGAAACCTATTTAGAGGTCATAAACACCTTAGAATAGCATCAAATTACCTTACACGCACTCTAGAACCCTATTAGTAGTTATTGAAGCCTTAAAAGCTCAAAAAACTGATCCCAGATGGTCAAAAAGAGTTTCCCTCTAGTCTTCCATGGTGAGCCCCCTAGCCTTACTATGGAAAAATGGGGAAGCTTAAAAACCACTTGGAAGTACTTAAGACTACCAAATTTTGACATGAAAAGCTAGCCCTTGGCCCTAGCAACTCTGAAAGTTAATATGTACTGTCGATTGTAACTCAAATTGGCCTAGATCTAGGATTCTTACTTCATCCATGTTGGAAAATGCCTCCTCCACACTATGAAGCATGGAAATTAGGGGGGGAGCTACTTTTCCACTTCTAGTGACAAGATGACACTCCTAGAAGCCAAAGATCTATGTCAAAGAAGCCTAGGACCTCATAACCTTGAGATTTGACTTATTTTAACTTATCTTGACCTCCAAAACCCATTCCCACCAATCTTCCACACTAGAACAATTTTCCAAGCATGGAAATAAGGGGGAAAGATCTTAGCTACCATTAGATAGCCTTCAAACATGCCTAGAATTAGCTGGAAACTTGCAAAATCACGATTCACAGCCCTAGGGGTCTAAAAACCTCATCAACATGCTCTTAAACCACTCTATATCCAAGGAGCAAACTTTCCCTCCATTCTTCCACACTAGGGATACTGTGCTCAACATGGAAAAATGGGGGAAAGCCATTTTGACATGTTTTGACAATCAAAATCAACTCAAACTACCTCAAATGAAGGTAGAGGATGCATAACTTCTAGATTTGGGTTCTAGCTACTTGTTTGACCTTTTTTTAAGTAACATTTTTTTCCATGTTGTTCCCCCTTTCTTCCATGTTGGCCAGTGTGGAAATAAGGGGGGAAGACTCCAGAACCTACTTTGTAACCTTTATAAACCTCTGGAGTGCCCAAATTTGATGGATCTGACCTTGCACTACCTTAGAAAGGTCCCAAAACCTTAATTTTGGACCTTTAAAAACCCAAAAACCTATTTTCCTTAGTTTAGGATTCCTATTTCCATGTTGAGCCTAGTGTGGAAGCTTTAAACCCCTTAATTTCTAGTTCCAAACAACCCAAAAATAGCCTTGATTGATGCCCAAACTTGCCTAATAGCCTTGTAACCCTAAATCATAGCATGCTAAGGCCTAAAACTAGCAAAACCAAATCATTTTTTTGACCTATATTAACCAAATTTTATCATATATAGCCGATTTTGCTTGATTTTTTCCTTATTACATAGTATTTTGGCTTATTTGTGGACTTGTGTTGCATTGTTAACCTTGTTGATCTTTTATGGCCTTTATATGGTCTTATATGTTCTTTATTTTTCTTATGCTTTATTTTCCTATGTTTGACCTTTAAATGATATCAAATAGTGGGGTTTGATCTTCCCTAACCACTATTTAACACTATGTGACCACGGTCCACTAAGGCCTTAAACTAGCATGATGGTCCACCAAGACTCTAAACTATCATCATGGCATGCCATGGCCTAAAAATGGTGAAATTGTGGCCTTTGTTGACAATTTTTAGCCTTATTTCTTATATCTCCCATTTATTTAACCCTTGCTGGCCTCTATTGCACTTTGTCGAATTGTCCTTACCTCATTAATGACCTGGGATGACCTTGTTTGCATTAGATTTATATGTGTTTGCATAATTTATAGCATTTTAGGATTATTTATTTACTTTTACCTATGTGTCACTTAATATGCTTCTGGTTGATATGTAGTGTTGGTGACCGTTTGGGACGCGACTGCCAACGAGTGCCCTCGAATAGGATTTAGGTGCCTGCTGGTCTCTGGCAACACCAAGGCCCAGACACCTCCAAATAAACTCAGTAGTTAATGTGAGTATGTGTGTGTGCTGTTGCGGTGTGCGGTTGTGAAAAATGTAACGATTACGTTATGTGTAAACTATAGATGACTTATCTTAAAGAGATT
>MNCI01034026.1:641394-689833 GCA_015680685.1 Gnetum montanum | reverse complement strand
TGCCGAATGGTGTTACATTTTTTTTAAACATTCTGCAATCTTCCCAGCAACTCCATGACCATCTCCATCTCTGCAGAAAAATTGATGATGTAGATGTGTGGAAAAGGCATTTGGTATTACGCTCTTCTTCGTATTCTGGAATAGGCTTGCGCATTTCTCTGCAATGCAACCATCACTTGGTTGGTCCAATCACTGCCCACGTGGAAGACTGGAACACGTCTTTGAGATGCAGAAACAATGCAGCAGCACTGAGATTGATGTGTATCCATTATCAAATAAATCAAGTTTCTGCAGAGATCTCATGCCAACCGGAGCAGGAATTCTTTTGCTCAAAAAGTTTTCTAACAAACTTAGGCTCAGGTTTATCCATGATGACAAATTCCCAATGGTGGCCGGTAAAGTACCGTTGATAAAATTTTAGGACAGGAGAAGGTACTGAAAAGTCTGCCCCAGCTTCTCTAAACTTGGGAGGCACAACCCTTGTGAGATGATTATCGTACATCTCCAAATTTACAAATTTTGAGTAATTTGACACTGTTTTCAGCACAGAAATCTCTTGGTTTGGACCCTCCCTTTTGCTTTGAAGCATAATTTTGCCAAGATCTAGGAATTCCAGTTTTGGTAATTGTATCATGGAGTTTCATCACCATAATCCCTACTCCGGCAGTAGGACCTTCTACCGTGGCAAAATCCCCATCATTCAAATAATCCTTGCCTTCTTCTTTTTGTTCCTCTGCAAGCAAAGGTGGTATCAAAGACGGCCTAAGATGATGATTCCAGTGAGCACTACAACGACGGCAATGGACCACATGGCCTTGTCCTTGAAAGACTGCAATTGTTCGCCTGTCTTGAATTGACCCCCAAAACGGCTGCCATCATTGCAGGTCTGCACACCAGTGCCGTAGCTCTTGAAACGGTGATATGTTCATTGCATCCTTTGCGTGGCGTTGGCTTTTATCCGCTCCCTTTTAATGCAATATTTAAATCCAAATTTTTTATTTTCCTGTTTAATCTGTATGGATATAAACTAGCTGGGCGTATTCAATGTTGAAAATCCGTCACTGCATCTTGTTGCAGGAAATTGCAGCTGCTTGATGAAGAAATCCGCACCGAAATTGAAACGCCCATGCCTCGGCTTGCAAACAAAAATTCCATGGCTAACGCCAGGAGGCAAACAAGAAACCTAAGCCTGAGCTTGGTCCTCTATTCACAATTCAAAAAAATGGCAAGGAAATGCCGACAGGGACAGAGCCGCAAGACGAAGAAAATGGATGAAGAACGAACAAGAAATTGAGAGCCGAAGAACCCCCTCGTTTAATGCAAATACGAGGGTTTCTGCATTTTGCGTTGCGTTCGCATCTCTACGATTTTTTTTATTTATTTCAATTTCAGCAACATCAAATATTTTTAAATTTCAAGCACAGCGACATCAAATGTTTCTCAGCCGAAATCGCAAACTAGAACACTCTCTTCCTTTTCAGAATGCTTATCCAAATCCTAAACAATTGCTGCTCACATTTAAAAAAATCTGAGCAATTTCCTTCACTTTAGCAGCACCATGGAAGATATCTCCTCTACAGTAAATTGTTTATTTCCACCCTTACCTCTATCAGTGGCTTGCTTTTAGGGCCAACAATTACAGAAAATAACCAATGGCATTATTAGTCTGAATACTAGGGTCAGAAAAGCATCTACCAATAATTCTCTTGGCATCAAAGACAATATTTTGGTGGTTCCATGCAAAATGATTCATGGCAGCTTGACCCACAAGCCATTTAGTGGCAGTAAAGGCAACCATGGAGGGAGTGGTTCTGTTGTTGTTTTTCCAGTTTTCAAATGTCTTTTTCACAGTATCACATAACATTATTGTGCTCTAAAAATCTGAGTCATAGCTATCCATAATTAAAAGAAATAAATGTTATCAAAGATTTTTGGACTTGCTAGAAAACTCTTCATCTTATTATGATATTCTAAGGATACCACCCTACACTCTGATACAATTGTGTTATTTCCATTAAGAAGTTTGAAAAGAGATTTCTTTTTTTTTACTTGCTGATTTTATCACGCCAACCTGTTCCATGAAATGGCCAAATGTGCCAACATGTAGGATCAAAGTATGAGTACCTGTGAGTAAATCAATTTTCCTTTGTATCTACATGAATCTCACAATGATGTTGAATGGTGTATCAACCCTGATTACATAGATCTCAGGCCTGAGAGTCTTGTAGATCACATAACCTCAATATAGAAACTTCTAAATGGACTGAAAACCTAGTCAAAACCCTTGATTTAGAGGTAGTTGACATAACCAAAGACTCTCTAGTTGATGGTCCTATCACAACACAATGATGAGGGGGAAATCCTTAAACTAAGTTTCTCATTGGAACCTCAATATGCTTAAGACATCATCAAGGTCCTACAAAATAACATTGAGGCCTTTGCCTAATCATATGAAGATATTCCAAGCATAGACCCTTGTTTAGTCCAACACAACATCATACTAGACCCTAGCATTAGAACACTTCAGCAAAAAGTATGCAAAATTAGACCTGATTTGGCCTTTGTAATTTGCAATGAGATCTCAAAGCTCTACCAAGCAAGTTTCATTAGGGCTATCAACTACATAGAATGGGTGTCCAACATAGTGGTAGTCCCTAAGAAAAATGGAAGTATGTGTAGTTGCATTAATTTCCTAGACCTAAATAAAGAAACCATCAAGGATGACTTTCATTTGCCTAGTATTGATCAACTTATCGATACTACAGTCAGACATGTCTTATTGTCCTTTATGGATGGATTCTTAGGATATAACCAAATTAGGATCAACCCAGAACATTAACTTAGCATAACCTCTATGATTCCATGGGGTACCTTTTGTTATACTATGATGCCATTTGGCCTTAAGAACACCGGAGTGACCTATCAATGAGTCATGACCTATATATTTAACGATTGCATGTTAGGTATACTTAACAATTATGTAGATGATATAGCCATTAAGTCCAAACTAGCCAATGACCATGCTAATGACCTATACCTTGTGCTTAAATTATGCCTCAAATACTAGCTTAGGCTCAATCCTAAGAAGTATGTCTTCAGTTTCAAGATCAATATGGCCTTAACCTTATTAGGATTCATACTACAAAATAGCCAATAGAGAAATTGTTAAGTATCTAAAGCAAGGATTCATGTAAATCCTAATAAGGTTAAGGCCATATCCAAATTAGTAGTGCCTACCAACCTTAAAGATCTTTGAGGATTACAAGGAAAATTATAGTTTATTCGTAGGTTTATTACTAGGCTTATAGATAAGTTATAGTCCATGCAATACTTTCTTAAGAAAGGAGTTCACTATGAGTGAACAGCTCAATGCCAAGAGGCCTTTGAAAACCTTAAGCAAGAAATAACACAACTGCCAATAGTCTATCCTCCTTAAGAGGGTAAACCATTTTACATCTACCTTATCATCTCTAATACATCAATTATCTCTCTACTCTATCAGACTATTAGAAATATGATGATGGAGAAGAAATGCCAGTGTACTACCTTAGCCATGCATACGTTGCCCATGAGGCCCAATACACTAAAGTGAAGAAATATTTTCTAGCACTAGTCTTCTCTTTGAAGAAGTGGAGATACTAACCCTTTAGAAGCCAAGTCAACATAATTTGCAAGGATAAGATACTCAAAGCCATAATGATCAACATCTACGAAAGTAGTTGTATAGCCGAATGGAAAGCCATAACCATGGAATTTCTCCTTCATTACATCTCTCAATCCTCAACAAAAGGACAAGCTATAGTTTTACAACTTATAATTTCACCTATTGATGACCAAGTAGCCATAAATCCTAAGTTTCTTGATGAGCATGTTAACACTATTAACCATTTTCCCAAGGGTTATGAGGTAGTCATGCACTTTGATGGAGCTTCAACTACCCATGGGAGCAGTTCCACTGCCATCATAACATTTTCATTAGGTGAGATCTAATCCTTCACCTATCATTTTGGGTTCCCATGTGGAAACAAAATAGTAGAGTATGATGGTTTGATCATAGGTATGATGGTAGTTCATAACCTAGGAATTAGATGCTTAGCGATTAAAGGCAATTCACAACTCATGGTTAACCAAGTAACTGAAGTTTATGAATGTAAAGCAAAACACTTACAATCATACTGTGACCTAGGAAAGTAATTGTTACAATAATTCATAGAAATTAATATCCAACATATACACCAAAATTAGAATTCCATAGCTAATGCAATTGCAACATTAGCCCTTAGTGTGATGCTAGATGTGTTTAGTAACTTTTCCACCTTAACTGTCGACAATGCTACTCCCATCACACAGAACACTGAGGATATATTTCTGGTCATCGTTCATACTACTCCTCTTAAGGAGTGATATGCCGATATCAAATTTTACCTTATGCATGGCAAATCCTCACAAGCCCCGACTACTACTTAGAAGGACATTATACACAAGTGATTAAAGTAGTATGTCATCATAGATGATAATACATTATGTCAATGATACTTTGATGGCATACTCCTAAAGTGCTTAGATAAAGTCCTAGAGGAGGTTCACAAGGGTGTTTGTGGAGGACATATAGGATGTAGAGCTATATCCACTAAGATTAGATGATTAGGCTACTATTGGACCTAAATGGAAAATGACTACCTACAGAAGGTTAAGTGGTGTGACACACGCCAATGATATAGAAACCTTATACATGTATCATCAATTGAGTTGCATACTACTCAAATAATATGGTTGTTTCAACAATGGGGATTGGATATCATTAGATCCATAATGCCTAAGTCTTCTGCAAGATATATCTTCATCATCATTGCAATCGAATATTTTATAAAGTGAATTAAGGCTATTCCCTCAAGGAAGACTACATCTGAGCAAGACTACAAATTCATCTTATATAACATTGTAGCTCGTTTTGGCATACCAATGGCCATAGTTGCAAACAATGGACCATAATCTAGTAGACAAAAAATTAAATATTTCTATCACAACCTAGGCCTTAAGCATTCTTTCTCATCACCTTATTACCCTCAAGCTAATGGACAAGCAAAAGCAAGTGACAAGGCCATCATCAACTTACTCAAAATGATGCTTGACAATAGCAAGCACAAATGGCATGAGAGGCTTGTCCATGCACTATGGGCATATAGAATGACCTATCACATGACAACTAGTATGACCCCTTATAGTATGGTTTATGGTTTTGAAGTTATTTTGCCTCTTAAATTATAGGTGTCATCACTTTGAGTAGCCATGACTAACTTCATCAACAATAAGTAGAATAAGGAGTTGCATACAATAATCCTAGATTTGGTGGAGGAGAAAATTATGTAAGAACTTACTCACATTGAGCACTATCAAGAGAGGTGAAAGTGGTAGCATCACCATAACTTAATCATGTGCAAGATTATAGAAGGTGACTTGGTCCTCAAATCCATTTGTGAGCTTGTAGATAAATTCTTAGCCAACTGAGAAGAGTCCTTTCTTATTACTAGAGCCTATGGAAATGGTGCATTCATAATAGCTAATATGGATGAAAATGAGTTATCCAATCTATTCAATCATACCTATCTAAAGTCATGCTACATGTAGTTAATAATCATCAGCAAGCAAGCCTACTTTCAATGGTTTGCTACAATCTTGAACTAGCAACATGGCCTACCATGGCCTTAAACTAGCAACTTTGGTAACCTAGATAGCCTAATTCTCATGTGGCCTATATGCATTGTAGCGTTATAATATGTAGCTGTCGGTGCCTCTCAAGTCAATCCTCTAAAGACCAATAAAGAGGGGCCATTGAAACACCACAAAAATTTACATGTTATAGCACATTTTCATCATGTAACTTTCACCCCATAAAACCCAAGATAAAACTTCATTGTAAATGTGAATATTGTAACCCATAGTGGACAATTTCACATACTTTATACTTTTGGGACTAAAAAATGCCTCATGAGTGGTCAAAGCCTCATTCCCCAAGTGAAAAAAGTCACCTAGTATCTATATTTTGGCTTGGGGGTCAGAAATTCCTTTTAAAATGTCCAAAATGGAAATTTGATGGGTTTTATGGGGGGTTTACATTTTTCTATACTAGAAACACTTACAAGGGGTAGATCTCACCAACCCTAATGTGGAGGGATGGAAAGTTTTCGCTCACCTTGGAGACTTTTCCCCCTTACATGGAGGTTGCATGCTCAACTTGGAAACCTTCCTGCCTTAATGTGGAAGTTTTCCCCTAGTGTGGAGGCTCCACCCCTAGCATGGAAATTGCATCCCCCCAATGTGAAAATCACAATAGTCAAGCTTCAACACTTCATGCATTCCAACCTTGACCAGCCACTTCAACAAGCATGGTGGAGAGGTTAGCATGGAAGATTCATCTCCAGCATGGAAGTTGTTCCCTAATTACTATTTATAGTAAATAGAATGGCCATGGGGGAAAGGCACTTCCTATAGATGGTAATCCTCCAAATTTGGGCATCCATCTCACCTAAATGAGGTAGAAATTAGTAGAGATTTAGTAGCCAATTTTTAGCCTTTGTGCAGGAAAATTATACCCAAATCATAGTCATTTTGCAACATCATTCATGGCCTAAAACCTATAAAAACTAGCCTCAAACACCATTGAGAGGTTCCACATTCTGGCACTTAAATACATTGAGCATACACACATTTTTCCAAGAAATAATTCCACACATGGAGCATTCTCAAGCACTCAAGGACTCGTGCAATCTCCCTTGTTTGCATTCTCTTGAACCCAAGTGTGAAAGCATTATCACCCTAAGACTTGTGAACTTTTTGTGTTAATGTTACACTTATGGGATTCCTAAACCCTAGCATGAAGTAATCTAGCTCCTCAATTTTCCATTTTTCTCATTCCCTAGTAGTGATCAACATCATAGATCTGAGACTACAACATTGAAGCTTTAATAGCATTGAGAGTGGTAGGACATCTAGATTGTGGACTTGACTACATTAACTTCAATAGGACCTAGACCCCCATCCAAGTAAACCACCTTCTACCCATTCAAGCACCATTTGTACACATTTCTCTAACTTATTCTTTATGTCTTCTCAATAAATTTTTAAGTTTTGGATTTTGTGTGCAAGATATATTTGTTTATTTTCTATACATTATTCAAATCTATTATTAGTTTTAGCATTTTATTTTACTTATTACCACACTTTGCGCTTTGTACATCCCTAGTTGCTCTACTGGACCAGCCAACTGCCCCAAATCCCATTTTTCATGGAGGCCCTAGGGATTCGTGGCTTAAGGATTTCTATGCACCGAATCCATCAATCTTTATTCCAATGATCAATTTTTTTGGTCGCAACACCTAGAAAATATTCTAACTATTATGGAAAGAAACTACAAGAACCTCATTAGGCTATTGACTCTATGATGCCATAAATGAAGTGGATGTGTGCATTTGCATAGGCATAGATAGATACCACATTGACGCATATGCATTGATACATCAAATCATGTGTTAACAAGGATGCGTCAATGCATGCTCATCAATGTAGCCCATTTTACGATTCATCATACCTCCACGACTAAGTGAAAACTCATCCTTGAGTGAACAAAATTAGGATTGAGCTTATTATAAAATTGGGAAGGTATGGAACCACAAACTGACTAATTGATTCATTAACTACTCTAAGTGCCCAATTGTACAAATTTACAATGATTACAAAATTGGATGTTTTGGAAAACAAAATTGAACATCCTTTCAAAACTGGATAGCAAAATTCCTATGACAGTCAAAGATAAAGGAAGATGAAATAGTTCTAGAAGCTGGAGGCTCCTAGGTTGCTGAAGGGCCTTCTCCAACTTCTAGTGCCTATGGAGGTGGAAATTGAGGCTGCAACAATGGCTATGGTTGTCTTGATATAGGTGCTACCTTTGGTGGAAGATGAAAGAAATCCAAAAATGTGCTCATGTTCTTCTCCTTACTTCAGGGATCATACACAGCCCACATAGCATCACCAATGTGAGCTAGTACAGGAACATTCTATGGACAAGGCATGACTAAGAACAACTCCTTGACATTCATGAACCAAGTAGCAAATTACTTCATTTCATGTCAAATGTTCTAAGAAGGTTCTATAGCTTGTGGTAATTGTTCATCCTTTTGGGCATCTTCTCCACTACTAATCATTGATCTATGAAGTGGGTTTGGAAAACTTCAAGCTTAGTGTTAGCTATTTCTAGCTCTTTCTTGATGTCCTTGTGGTGCTTAAACTCTACCCCATAAAAGAGATATGATGTGGCTACTTGTTTCTCTAGTTCTAACCATGGCCTTTCGACAATCAGCATTGCCAAGTTTGCATATTAGAGGTTGGCTAACTCCATATATTCTATCATCTCCTCAATGTACAACTCCTTTAGGTTGATTTCAGCTTTGTTTTAGGCATTTAATCCATCAAAGATGGGTTGCCACATGTTGCCTCTTTGTTACAATTGTTGAAGGATCTCATTCATATTTGCCTAGGCCAATTGGATTTCTTTCTCATTGACTTCCTTGAGAAGCCACCCTAGTTCCTATAGTAATTTTTAACTCATTTAAAATTTAGAATCTCATTTTTGCAGGCAACTATCTCAATGGTTAATTTTTGGCAAAGCACATGGACTTCTTCCATTGAGAGATTTCAATTTTTAGTAGTTGACCTCCTCAAGTTTATTTTCACCTTGGCAAGTTCCTCCTACTACTATTTACAAATTCCACCATTTGATCTTTCTATGTCTCAACATTTTTCAAGTAGTGATTATCCTTGCTTAGAACTAAATTCTCACTACATACTTGTGACAAGTCCTTCTTAGTGTTGTAGGCCAAGGCCTTCAATAAGGATGCATCAAAGAATACTACCTCCTTTGCGTCCTCATCCTCTTTCAATTTGTTTTGAAGATGTAGAAAAGCTTCATCCCTTGTTACTAGTTGGCTAAGAATGGTGGGATCAACTAATTAGACTCTCAATTCTATAACCTTAGTAGCCAACCATCTATTTTTAGATGTGGCTACCTCATGTTACACATTGGCAATGATGAGTTCACCTTTAGCTTTCAACAACTATGACTTGGTAGTAGTGATGTTTTTTGGGATATCAAAGATCTTCAAAAGTAGTTGATTGATCTCCACTAGTTGGTCAAGCACCTCCTCATGCTAAGCTACACTTAGCCTCCCACTTGTTGCTATGGACGTCTGCACATCTCAAAGTACAACAATGTCTAACACAATGGCTACAAAGCATTGAGTGCCTTTGCTACACTATCAACCATCACCTCTACTATTGTCTCCTATTCATGGTGCTACATCACCAAGATGGTTGCCTCCTCACTCTCCTCCAAGTACATCAAAAAAGTCGTAGCATTCCTACAAATCTCTAGGAATTTTTGTTATTCTATGATGGACACTATCACCTATTAGGAGCTTGGATTTGACTTTGCAAATTCCTGCATCCTTTATGTGGAGAATAGTAGTGTAGTGCAGTCTCTTCTAACTAGCCAATTCTTTGGGTAACTTCATTGAGGTAACTTAATGTTGGTTGGTAGACTAAAGGTATCCCACCACTTGGTCATTCCTACTACTACTACAAGCATTGCTCATAGAGCTTTTGCATATGCTCAATGGCAACTCAAGCGTTCAACATTATTTCTTAAGTTGGTGGTGGTGGTGGCCTCTCCTCTTCTTGTAGCTTGGTGGGTGCTTTGTCCTTCATTATCTCCTACCAAGATGCAAAAAAATCATGATGAAGTGCATCATTAGCATAATAGGTTATGCCTCCCATTTTGCATAATTTTCTAATGAGGCACACAAAGGGGAGTGTCTTCCTCCCATGCTCATTCTCTTTGAATCTTTTCTCAATCTCCAAGAACATGAGTTGTGAAAGCCTGATTGGAAATTTACCACTTAAAGTGACACATGCATAGGCAAAGAAAGTTGTGATTTTTCTCAGCCTTACTATTGGGTTTAGATGATAGGCTAAAATTTTAAAATAGACCTTCTCTACCTTTATGGGTGCATCATACTCCTTACAATCCACTCCATAGCACCATTGGATCCATTATTTCTTAATGTCTGGGTCCACCTATGTTAATATTTCTAGCAAGGTTTCTTTAGTATCTAGCAACCTAAGGGCCTCTAAGATGGCCTTGACTGAATAGGACACACTAATGTCCTTGATCTTGATCGTGGAATCTACTTGTCTATTATTCCAAAAGAGGTATGTCTCTCCCATATAACACTCCCCACTAGACATGAGGATAGGCCACATGGAAGAGGTTTGCAACTAATTTTTTACCTCTTCTAGTGCCAAGTCCAAGAAGGGACCAAAGTTAAGTTCTTAGAAAATTAAACTTTGGACCTCCTTAATGTGAATTTTCCTTAATTAGGCCTTGGTCAAGATGACTTTTAGTGTCAATCAAGGTCCAAGCATCTTGTCGCACTATGACTACCTAGTTTTATCTATGGGAATTTGGCAAAGAGATTCCACTTCAAGCTCCTCCCAAAGAGGTCCTATAGCATGTGTTTCCACTACTACTTCTTTGGGATATTATGGTTGATGGCCTCTTCCCCCTTTTGGTTTCCTATCCCTTGGTTAGGATAGTCCTCACTCCTACAATCTTTTGGGTCTCATTGCCATCTATAATCACAACATGACCAAGGATTAGCTTTTAATGTGTAACTTAGAGCACTTTAATACCTTGTCTCCTTGGCCAATTACACTTAGGCTAAGTTGTGATTATGGTGGATTGATTATTTTAATATTAATTTATTTGAATAACGATCATAGATCATTGTTAAGGTTTAACTCTCATGAGTTAGTGATCTTTAATGTTATTTTATTAGTTAAACCTTATGGGAGTTAGAAACATTTTTCATCAAAAAAAATATGGTTTGTGGCCCCCACAATGCAAAGCTCACCTCTGGTAGCTGTAGGATTGAAGAATAGAGTGATTTGGATAAGTAGTTAGAAAGTTATGGACTCATGAAGGCTCTAAACTCTAAAAACAGCAAAAACTCCTTTAGCGTTTGTGAGGAAATGTGAAAAAATGGATAAGTGGTGATGCATATATATAGTATTTTTACGTTGCATTGATGCATCTAGCTACATCAACGAGGATGCATCAATGCATCTGACTCTATTGATGAGGATACGTTGATGCAACCAAAAATCAAAATTTCTTCACACAAAAACGAAGTGTAGAAAAGGAGTTTTTCTATGAAATTGGAGTTTAGAAAAAGCCAAAAAAGCCTAGAATAATTGGGAATGCTTGATGAGGGCTTGGAATATGTGGCAATTGGAGATTCTTAGGATATTTGCGATGGGAAATGTAAGATTTTGAGAGAAAATGGCTAAGGGATAAGAAGTTTAATCATCCCAGCCAAGGAGTATGCAAGTGGGTCCTCCCCATAGCAGGCTCATGCCTTTAATGCCTTTGAATGCCCTCAAACCAAGGAGTCCATGGATCCCAAGGATGATTAATGATTGTGGATTGTTAAAGAACAAATCACCAAAGAAGTTATCAAAGAATTTCAACTGTTTACCAATGATCCCATCAAAATAGTCATGAAAAGAGGTAGTGAGGTGGTTTATGGAAAGCATTGGTGGATGAGAGAGATTATGGAGTAGAGTTCCCCATGGTTCTCATATGAAGTCCCTTGTGGAAGATGTGATTAATTATGACCAAAGAACTTCCTTTCTTAGTTCAAATCAAGACCATCCACTTCTAGTGACATTGCATCAACACTTTAGATGATCCCATCATCCAAGAGATAAGAACATCCCCATAGACCACTCACCATTCCTAAAGAAGAAAAAAAGAGAAGCAAGAAGTGAAAAGAGCCTTAGTTAGAGTGGTGTCTTCAAGCATGGGTAACATGTCTTTTCTACCCAATAATGAATGCTTGTAGCCTAGTATTGTGTTTAAGGGGTGTGCTTTGAATTCTCATTATTGTTTTTTTTTTTCAAATAAGAACCACACCATCCAAAGACATTTTCATGTTTATTGGTCTATGGTGAAATGGTGAGAAGTCCATGGAAATACTCACGTAACTCAAACAGTAGGTAGGTACAAAACTGAAAAATCCATTTGAAGTCACACCCTTGTCTATCCACTTAATTCATCCCAAGTTTTGAAAGTACAAAGATCACCAATTTGTTATAAGTTTTTTTGAGAAAGGGACCTCATATTTTTGAAATAAGGAAACACCATAGAGTTGAGCGAAGTGTTGGATGACATGGACTTACTACATGCTATCATGAAAAGAATCAATGTCCCATTAGTAAACATCAAAATTCTAAAAAGAAATCCAATCATTTGCAATCAAGTAATTAACGAAGTTCAAAACCATCATTAATGAGAAGCTGTAGTTGGTAACAAAGTCCTGATGGCAATAAAGAAAAATGAAGAAATGTAAGAAAAATCCAAATAAAGAAAAATAAAAAATATAGAAAAAATGGTAAAATACCAATGAAAATGAAAAACATACTAAAGATGGTGGAAAAAAAAAGTTAAAAACTAAGGAGTCACTTTGTAAAATCCTAGCATGGATAGCCATCTCCCCCACAACTAAATTGGAAGGGGGAGATCTGAAAGATTGAGCATAGTTGACCATCTATGGAGGCATTATTTCCACTGGTTGCTCTTGGTTCATGGAAAGGCTTTATTTTTTGAGTGTTGATTAATAATTTTTTATTTAGACTGTAAGGGTGGTAGATCAACATGGCCACAAATAAAAAGGTTTCATCAATAATTTAAGGGCCCTTCCACAGTATTTGAAATTTTTTTCATTTAGGAACATGCATGGGGTTCTAGTAGATCATCTTATCTCTTGGTTAAAACTTTACTTTTCTAATCTTAAGATCATATCATCATTTATTATATGCCTTGTGCACTTCATTTGATGACAGAGCTACTAATCAATTCTCATCTAGCATGTTGAGGTTCATCAATCCTTATTTTTGTGCTAGGCTCATGTCTAAGTCAAGGTTACTTGTAGTTGAAAGTGTATAGAGTTCTACTTGGATGGAAAGTATTGGGAGCTTTCTATACACAAGCTCATAGGGAGAGTAACCTATAAGAATTTTCCATATTGAATGATAGAACAAAGGACCTTTGTTGAGTTTTGAGCTCCAATCCCTCCTATACTTACTAACAATGCAAGTTAGTATTTTAGTTATCTCCCTATTTGTGACTTTGACTTGATCATTGGCTTGGAGATGGTATGGAGTTGTTAATTTATGTTCAACCCCCAAGAATTGCATGAGTTTGTGAACAGTGGCACCTGTGAAATATGTACCATTATCAAACATAAGTGTCCTTGGCACACCAAACCTACTTACAACATATTGTTGTACAAACCATACCACCGTAGATGATGTATAGTCGATGATGGTCATAGCTTCTACCCATTTCATACAATAGTCAATAGCTATAATTATATAGGCCTTTGTATTTAACATGAGATTGATGGACCTCATGAAGTCAATTACCCAAAGATCAAAAGGCTCTAGTGCTTGGATCCATTGTTGGAATCCTTCCATACAAGCAATCATCCCCCCATCACATTGGCATCTATCACAAGAGTGGACAAAGTGATGGGAATTCCTGAAGAGTATAGCAATAGTTCCATGAGGATCTTAATGTTCATTCGCCTCCCATCATAGTGGCCTCCACAAGGGTCCTTGTGTGCATCTTGGAGGTCTCAAAATTGATCTACATTAGGGACACACCATCATACCAAGCCATTTATGAAAACCCTATAAAGGTTATTATTTAACTCCATGAAGTGTTTGGCCTGATAAAGAAACTACTATTTCTTCTTGTGATCCCACCCCTATAGCATCTCTTGAGTGAGTAGATAGGATAGGATGTCCTCATAGTACTTGATTTCCTTAGGGTCTTATTCAATGACAACACCAATAAAGAGGAGTTCATCAGGAAATTGATCTGATAGTAGACTCTCCTCCTCCTTATTATCCCATTGTAACCAAAACAAGTGGTAGAAACCACATTCTTAGTTTCCTTTCTATCCATCATCATGAGATTGAACTCTTGTAGGATCACCAACTACCGTATGACACAAGGACTCACCATTAGCTTATTCATGAGGAACAAGATAACACTATGATCCATGTGCACAAATACTTTATATTCAAGCACATAGTGCTTGAATTTATTCAATGCATATACTACTACCATCAGCTCCTTTTTGGTGCTGGTGTAGTTAAGTTGTGCACCTACAATGCTTCAGCTGGCACAATGGATATAGTATGGGCATTTCTGATCATCCATCTATGTCAGCATGGTTTCCAAGGTGTAGTTTGGTGCATTTGTCATGATATGGAATGGTCTAAACTAGTATGGTACTCATAGAATGGGAGTTTCTACAAGCTTTTACTTGAGTTGTTGGAATGCATGCTCATATTTCTTGGTCCAGATAAATGGCTCATCTTTTTGTATCAGCTCCACTAATAGTTTGGTGATCTTTGAAACGTTTTCAATGAAACACCTATAATAACTAGTGTGCCCAAGGAATGACCTCACATCTTTAATAATTTCAAGCTATCTGGTGATTCCTTGGATGATCCTTATCTTTTCCAAGTCTACCTTGATGCCTTTACTAGAAATTCGATACTCCAAGACAATGCCTTCTTGGACCATTAGATGGCTCTTTTGCCAATTGAGCCTCAGGTTTGTCTCCACACATCTTTAAAGAAATTGCTCCATATGGTCCAAGGCTTGCTCGAATGTAGCCTCATAGGTGAAGAAGTCATTCATAAATACTTCCACCTCACTACTGATTTGCTGTTAGAAGATGTTGAGGACCAAATATTGGAAAATAACAAGAGTAGTACATAGACCAAAGGGCATCTTCCTGTATGAAAAAGTTCCCCAAGAACTTGCGAATGTCATTTTTACCTAGTCCTCCTATGCAATCTGGATTTGGTTATAGCCACTATAACCATCTAGAAAGTTGTAATAGCAATGCCCTGCAATTGTATCCAACACCTGGTCCATAAATGGCAAAGGAGAGTGATCTTTGTATGTAGCAATGTTTAATAGCTTGAAATCAATATATATCCTCCACTTCCCTCCTTTCTTTAGCACTATAAAAAGTGGACTAATCCACTCACTATCAGCAATGGGATAGATGAACCCTATATTAAGGAGCTGTTCAATCTCCTTCTTGATGATCTACTTGAGCTTGGGATTCAAGCATCTTTGCAACTGCCTTTTTGGTTTGATGGAGGGATTTGTATAGATCCTATGCTAGCATATCCTTAGATCAATTCTAGTGAGCTCATAATATGACCAAGAGCCATTTGTTCACAACTTCTAGTAGCTTCTTCTTTTGTTCATGAGCAAGTGTGGCATTGATGATGATCAACTTGCCATTATTTAAGAAGGCATACTCCATGCCTACTGGTAAGGCCTTTAGCTCAAGGAGCTCTTGCTTGAAAGTCTCTAGGATCTCCAACTCTTCCTAGTTGATTTCTCCTTGTTCATCAAAGAGTTGGTAATGGATATGCTCCAAGTGATCCATGCTTTTCATGCAAGATCTTATGAGGCACTTGCTTGGTTTCATGCACATTGTCGATTCAACCTCCCTTTTTGTTATCAGCCACTAGGTACCTTCGTGCTTAGTGGCTATCGTGTATAGGCACCTTTAAATTTCAACAACATCAACACAATAACTACATGCTTTAAGGGATGCACTCTTTATAGTCCATAGTCTTTGCATGCAATGACACTCTATGTCACTATACACGATGCATGGAACATGCTTTTGCTTAATCTTTCTAAATTTATTCTTCTTGGAAATTTCCAAGGAGAGATCTCAGATCACCAACCATGCATCAATTGTACTCATCCATGCCCTCCCCATGATGATAGAAAAGTCCCCCTTATCATTCTCTACATGGATCACTAGGAAATCAATAGGATATGACCAACCACAAATGATGGTCATAATGTCCTCAACCAATCCTAAAGAAATAGTGATAGATAAGGCTACCAATTCCAACCTAATATTGCTTTTTTGTTCAAAGAAGGTAGGTTCAAGGCTCTATACATCTCTTATGAAATCAAATTAACTCCCAAACTTGAGTCCAAAGAAGCTTTACATGGCTCATTTCCGGTAATCTACAAATAAATAAGAGAACTCCCAAGATCAAATCTCTTCCTAGGAAGATAGTCAACCTTAATCCAATTAGTGATCTCATGGGTCAACATGATGGTATGTAACTGAGATGTGTTTTGGTTTGAAGGAGGCTCAATAGGCATTGTAGAGGACGTAGGAGTAGGGTTCACAACCACAGGTGTCTATGAGGGCCTTGTGGAGCTATTGATTCTGAAGAAAGATCTCTTGCATGGCATAGCATTAGAACCAATTGATAAAGGAGTTAGCTATAAATATATATCCCTCGTGACATTTCTTTGCTATGGTTGTGCTGGGATCTCACCTTGCATAAATGGAGTAGGTGAAAGAGAATTTTTATATGGAGGTTTAGGAGTGGAAGGATGAGAAGGAGAAAATTAAGAAAATGAGGACTCCCCCCTTGGTAATGGTGCTCTATAATATTTAGGAGGATAGTAGTGATATTGGAAGGAAGCATGACTAGAAGAGTCATATGGAGAAATGGGGTGTTGAACATAGTACCCATAAAAATCAGGTTGGTGGTAATGGTACTACTACCTTGGAGGTGGCATACCTCATAATTTTGGGTGTTACCACTATTGATATTGCTCATGAGGTTAAGGTGGTGCTCCACTTAGATAGTAAGTTTAGTGGTGGAACTGCTACTAGTAGTTGCCTTATGGATAATGAAACCTCCTAGGTGCTTGCCATTTTTCTAGTTTGGAATTTAAGGTGTACATCCTAGATTCCTATAAGTATGACATAAGACGGAAACATCCCTTAGGATGTTCACATTAGCATGTGTCACATTTGTCATCATCTGACCCAAAATCTACAATCTCTTCAACTACTGCCGCCTTGCCCTTAGTCGTATAATGGTCACATTCAACCTCCTTTTTCTTCCTTTTATCATGACCACTACCTCCTTGATTC
The DNA here is from genome assembly GCA_015680685.1 of Gnetum montanum. NCBI lineage: Eukaryota > Viridiplantae > Streptophyta > Gnetopsida > Gnetales > Gnetaceae > Gnetum > Gnetum montanum. Next base: position 672,716 of record MNCI01034026.1, on the reverse strand, counting down.
CTAGTCTCTTCTACAATTTTGAAAATAGCTTTAAATTTTCTTCCAAGGAGTCCCACATTTTATCAACCTTAGCCAATATTTCGAAGACAGATTATTGTATCAGCAAGGTTTTTCTTTGCACCACTTCATCAAGTGGTGCCTCCTCCTCATTTTCATAGAAATGGACCTTCCTCTTGTAGAGAGATGGATCCTTGTTATACTCATCTATACTTTCTCATTTTTTCAGCTCACCCTCTTTCTTAACCACTTGCTCGATGAGCCTTTGGATCTGATGGGCCCTTAGCTCAAATAGCCTCCCTTGGACATAGATCCCAAGATTTCTTCTTGTCTTAGTTTGAAGCCCATCTATGATGTGGTGTAGCTAATCTCTTTGAGAATAGCCATGGCCTAAGCATTGGTGCAACAAGGAGTAGTACCTACCCATGGTTGTATCCAAAAATTCATGAGTGTCATGTTTCAATCATTGGATTTTCCTTTTCAAGTTGGACACTCTAGAGTATGTCTGATACTTTTCATTGAATAGTTACCCCACCTCCGAATAGATTCCAATTCCAAGGACTAGTACCAACTTTTAGCCTCTTTGATGAGTATCTATGAGAATAGTTTTAGCTATTTCTAGTCCTTTTCTATGTTCTATAAGATACAAGCATCATGAAAAGCTTGCAAATGATTTTGTGGATCTGAATTATATCCCCCTTGAACTTGGGGATATTATTCATATCCAATCATTTGATTTAGCTATGCTTCACATGCCTAGTTGGTATTTTTACAATCTTTGTAATGTTTAACATGTTTCTTGTTGCCAGTAGAGGCTCATCATAATCATAGCGGTCTTGGCGATTCCTAGCATGGCCATGATGCCTATGATTAGTTCTATTGTTTCTTATTTCTCCATGATGATCATTTTCCTATTTCTCATGCCCATAGTCTCTATCATTTCAATGGGATAGATGATCATCCCTATCCCACCATTCATCTCCATCACAGTTTTTGCTACCTCTACAACTCTAATCAAAGTTGGAGGAGGAAGATGATGAGGATGAAGATAGTGATGAGGAAGGAAAGCCAGCACCAAAGCAGTGCCTACTGCTTCCTCTTCTTTGTTCCCTACCCCATTCACCATGATTATCCTTTTCTTGGCTCTTTTCCTCGTTCTTGCCTTGGTTGCCCTCTTTCAAAGTCCCCTGATCTTGGAATCCATTCTTCCCAAAACTAGGATTATCCACAATGGACTATAAACGCTGGTTAAGGGTCTCCTCATCAAAGAGAGGAGGAGAATCAATGTATTGAAAGGTCCTTAAAAAGAAGTCCTTGCCTTCTTTATGTGTCTGCAAGCACAAGTGGGTAGGAAACTGTTTGCCTTTTGAGGCCTCATATCAAACTTCCATTTGCCAATCTTTCTTTATGTGCTTCTATGGGATGATAATCCCGATAAGCATGATCTTGCACTTTGTACTCTACATTAAGTCCTACAATGCCCAACTTGATAACATTGTTTAATAGCATTGCAAGACTAGATCAGTCAAGAGGCAACACGATGTTATCCTCCATGTCCCTCCACCATAGTTGCTAATCCTAGTGCAGGATGAAAGTGAAGTCTAGAATGTAGGCATCCAGATGAGTGTAGACCACCTTGAACTATTAAGGTGCTAGTGGTTTATTGCCTTCTTGTCACTAATTGGAGTTTCCTACAAATGGTGGTGGAGAGTCTTCCCCACGAGAGGAAGCCATATTAGTAATTCAGAAAATAGTGTGCCTTTGTTAATTTCTTTGTTTGTAACGATGTTAGCATTAAGTTCTTTTTATGACATCTATTAATGATTTCACTATCTCTTCTAGGTAGCACACTTGGTTAACTAAAGCCCCCAGGAACGGTGCCAATGATGAGCAGTGAGTAGTCCCTATGCCCAACCATACGAATCACAAGTGTTCGCTAGTGATCCAGTCGAATTCCATGGACTTTAGCTAATGATGAATGGTGAGTAGTCCTATGCCCAACCATACAAATCACACGCATTCACTAGTGATCTAGTCGAATTTTGTGGACTTTAGCTATCCAAATGCCAATAGTAAAGATAATGACTGATGGACATGATCATTGTCTTCCTAGCTACACTTGTGTAAGTGCAAGTGTATGGTTAAGTGAAGCCAAGGCACATGATTTGTATTAATTTTATACTCATATCTAATTATTCTAAGTGTGAAATAAAATAATCAATTGGAAACTAATCTAAGTAACTATCTAGTGCCTTAGTCTATTTCCTAACATAAGTATCCGGTCCCTCCTTCCATGCACATCCTAAACTCGTTACAACACTACTGGGTTACCAAGTGATAAGATTGTTGCGATTACCAAGCATTAACATTATGCTCAAGGTGGTCGTATTTATGTGTATTAATTAAGTATACTTAATTAATTAGAAACATGGAAGTAAAGTGCATGAATAATAAATTGCATAAAAGTAAACATTAATATATTTCCAAGTGTTATAAGGTATTTCAAGAATCTCATCTTTACTGTTGTCACATCAATGTGTCGAGGTACATTGGTGCTCAAATAAGGATCTATACAATCCTTGACTCCTACTGCAAGCACCTAAAAAATATTCTAATTGTTGCAGAAAGAAACTGCAAAAACTTCTCTAGGCTATTGACTCTACAATGCCATAAATGCGATGGGTGCATGCATTTATATAGGCACAGAAAAATGCCACATCAATGCATCAAATCATGCATTGATGGGGATGCATCAATGCTTGCTCGTTGATGTAGCCCATTTTGTGATTCATCACTTATGTAGGTAATGGTGTGTCGAAGGCCAACAGGGTTGATGGAGAGGATGGAGGTTTCTTTCCTATGTGTGTGATTGTACTTTTGTACTTATTTTATCAAGAGATTGATCATTTTGCTCATGGTATTGGTTTTGATAGTTGTTGAGCTATGTTCAAATATTAAGATTGATGTATATAGTGTATATGTTTTACATTTTTCTTGCTGACAATTTTGACTTAGGAAAACATGATTTTCTTATAGCATGAATTTGTAGATGCTAGTTTTCATTTTGATATCTAGGTTTAGCTTCACTTTGGAAGGCTTTGTGGGGTGTTACTCCTATCAAATTCATCTTCCACCTTAACTTCAAGAAATTGATGATGTCTTTCATGTTTCTATGTTACAAAAGTATATTAAAGATCCAAGTCATGTGATTGAGTGGCAAAGTATGTCACTTCAATCTAATGCAAGTTATATTTAGTAGCCTATTCAAATCATTGATTGTATGGAAAGAAATTTAAGTAAAGAAATGTACGTATGGTAAAATTGTGTGAAGTAGACATAGTCCTCAAGAAGTTACTTCTAGAGATTGAAAAAGATCTATGGACCAATCACTCTCAAATCTTCAAGGAGAACAATCCTTATATAGGGAGTAGCTAACATCCCTCTCTTAGGTCACCCCATTTGTGTGGTATGTTGTGTGTAAACCTTGGATGTGCATTTGGCATTAGCTATTTTGATGGGACTCTATGGTGTATTCCTACATGGTTATTACAATAATAATAGTAACTAATAAACTTAGCACCCCAAAAACTTAAGACACTCATCTCTTGGTAAAGAGTTTATAGGTTCAATTCCACCCTCTGCCCCTAGGTCCAGCAGATAATAAAGAAACCTTGTGATAGAATACTCTTATTTAATGGGAGACACCATACCAACGGTAGCGGTACTTGGCAATCATTTCAACCGCAAGCAAAAGGCAAGAGTGCGTCGTTAATTGCTGGTTACGAGGTTCACAACCTGCTCCTTCTTACTCAAGAATGGATAAGAAGAGAATAATACAGGCTCAGGCTCAGGCTCAGGCTCCGGGTGACGGTGAGGGTGTGAAGATGAAAGGGGCGTCGGATTCCTACTGCAGACTGGAGAAGCAAGAGGGTGTCTATATTCTGACACTCACAGGCCATGACGATCACAGATTGAACCCATATTCGATATCCCAAATCATTGAGGCTTTGCAAATTGTGAACGCAAATGCAGAATCTACGTCAGCCCTCATCACTACCAACGAAGGCAACTACTTCTCAAACGGCCTAGATCTGGACTGGGCTAAATCGCTGCTGCGGCTCAAAGTCAAAGAAGAAACACATGATTCACGCAACGAGTCGGTGGTGCCGCTGCTAGGGGATGAGGATTGTTCAGAAACGAGAAGGAGGAGCCTATATCCACGGCTGTTAGCAACCCTGATTGGCATCAAAGTGCCAACAATTGCAGCCATACGTGGGCATGCTGCTGCAGGTGGATTGATCTTTGCGCTGGCTCATGATTACAGGCTGATGAGGACTGACAGAGGCTTTCTCTACATGAGTGAAGTTGATGTGGGAGTACCAATTTCAGCCGATGTCATGCCCATTGTGACCAGTAAGATTGAGCGCAGGTGGCTTACACAGCTTTTGCTCAGGGGCCTCAAATACACGGCTCCCATGGCGCTTAACCTTGGCCTTGTCGATGCCAATTTTAAGAATTCTGACGAAACCCTAGCTGCCGCTTTGCAGATGGCACATGATTTTGGAACCAGGAATTGGAACAAGGATGTGTATTTGAGTATGAGATTATCTGCTTTTCCTGAAATTGCTCGGTCGCTTGGTTTCAGCCCTTCATCCAAATTGTAGACTTGGTCAGGCTTTCCTGGGAATGTTTCAAGTTCTAAACAGTAGTTCCCGTTTCATGATATTTATCATGCTATTATTCTGGCAGTTAGGAATAAATTGTAGTTTAGCATATGTGAGTATTTACTAGCTTAATTATCAATATTGAATGAATTATTTGGAGCTGATTTTGTTGGATATCAGAAGGTGGGCGACTTGCATTTTGCAAGTTGAATTCATAACAAATGTTTATCAAAGTTGTTTTCAATTGCTGGGTTGCAGGAAATATCGGATAACCATGTAAAACCTAAGGTTATCAACAGAAAAGCCTGTTTTCAATAATAATGGATGAATAAAGTGGTAAACTTTTCGGTGACTTTTTGGTTTTTATATTTTTTTTATTTCAAAATTTACACTTGATTTTAAGATGAATTATTATAGGGAGCCTACGGGTCACAAGAATACCAAATTTCGATAATCTTTAGTCACGGGTTTTTCAAATTTGCTGGTTGGGGTAGCTATTTTTTCTGTAAGCAGAAAGCAACCATCTACGATCTTCAACAGCACAATGACTTTACACTGCTGTTTGATACTGAATTATCATGCTGCTGTTAGATGCGTAACTTTATCATAGTAAAATGCACTGTAGTTTGTATGTGACGAATGGACTCGTAATTTCTGATATCAGTGATAAAAAAATCATTAATTCTTCAAAATTTAAATTTTGAGATATTAAACCTCCTTAGGAACATTACAGGAGAAATGAAACTATTTTCGTAATCTTTATAGTTTTCATAGTTTTTAAATAAAATGTATAGAGCCAATTACTTATTATAATTATCTACTTCTTTCGTTCTTGTTTCGATCTGCTATCAAGCACTTGTGGTTCATTTGAGATTGAGACATTTGAAATTATAAGAGTAGTGTTGTAACTATCTTAGTCTGTACTTCTGTTAATTTGGTTTTCTAAAAATAATTATATTTTGATTCAACATTTTCAGTTTGATCAATCCAATTGTTGGCCCACTTTACATAACATACTTTAGTAATATGACTATCAAGGTTATAGGATTGCAAGATTTTGGTCTTGCAAAACTCCAAGCAAGTCAAACAGGATCTATTTTTGAAATATAAACTTTATGTTTTTGGAAAAAGATTTCGATACCAGGGCTATATATTGGCTTCGGGTGTGGTTCTTAGGAAACGTTTATGAGATCTGAGTTGAGATGCAGGTTCGTTAAACATACGGAAAGCAAAATCAATGTTTCATTTTTAACCTCCATTATTATTTGACAACTCGGTCCTTAACGGTTGGACAATAATAAAACATTGAATATTAATTTTCACAAGGGTGTCTGAAAAATCTTTAGTTTAGATTTTATGTAAAATGCAAAAAGCTCATAAAGCTTTAATGCAGAGAAGTGAATCTTGTTAGAATGAAAATCTTCATAAGATGCAATGGTAATAAGGCTTAGAAGACAAAAAATTATGTCATTTCACATTTAGATATGCAAATCATCTTAACTACCTACGAAACGAAACAATATCATTTCATATAACTTCTAAGACAAATCTTAAAGAACCGATATCAATTCATATAACTGTAAGGCGTATCTTTAAAAACCGCATTGCAATGCACAGAAGGGACTCTTGGATGTTAAACAAAGCAATAAATTTAGACAACATCTGTAATAAAATATGTGATAATCTATCTGTATTTTTAAAAGTTCAATGACAGTAACATCATTCCTGCGGAGGAATGATTCCAATTGGTAAAGAAACAAGTCTTTCAATCATAAATTCGGTATAGCCAAGATTGCTCTCTTCGTTAATCTTTATTCCAATAACCACATGTTTTGTAACAACGTTGCAGCAACGTTGTCTGGCACCCCAAGGAATTCACTAAGATTCAATGGATATGGGGCGGAAGACTTGAGAAATATGCCTCGAGCAAGCAGAATCATAGCTTCTTAACATATATGGCAATGCACCTCACGGAGGGCAACCAACTCCAAAACGAGGACCATGCAAACAAGCACACAGACAACCTTGTAGACAACATCAGTGGGAGGGGAAACGATGCACCTACAAGGGAAGGTGCCTCTCCCCCAAATCCCTCACGATCTGGTACAAGGTGTGGCCTGGCACCGCACCAAAACTATCCAGTCTTGCCTGCTTACATATCTACGACCGTCGTGGAATCAGGGCCATGTAGTTCTCCACGGTGAGGGGGCGAATGAAGAGGACTTAGAAGAGAGTTACAACAAGAGGGTATCCTGGTGCTAGCTTGGTACCGCCAAGTTGACGTGGGTTTTCTAACACTTGAGAGTCACCCGAGGGTGCCTCAAAGTGTTCCATGGCCCTTGAACCATGGGGAGAGCCCAAGAGAACCACCACCCTGGCCGGGCGCCCCCCAGCACAAAGAAGCAACGTCCTTGGAGCGGAGCCTAGGATAACTTCAAAAATACACTTCTATATGGGTTTGGAACTTCATCAACTCCGAAGATCCGTCAAATCCCCTAACACCAGGCTTGAAGGAAGATACCAACCCCAACACCTGATACGCCCTTCCATCCAATGCCTTGCATGAAACACAAGGGTAATTGGAGGAAGCCGAAAGACTTCCCTACTCTATAACAAGCAGGAGTTGTCCAACCCAAAGGGCCAACGTCTCTAAGGCGTCCCCTAGATCCGTCCCTTCTAAGAATCTAGAGACATTTCTTCTTGCGTAAACCCATACTTATGCAAAAAGATAGCTCCTCTTCCGCAAGTCCTACCAAGTTCCTTTGTGAATGGCATCTCAAAACCCATCGATTTTTTTAATTTTTTTTATTCTTTTTTATTTTTTAAATCATTGATTTTGAGGGCTTACCAGGGCCACTACCCATGGTGAGGGACTTGGGAACATCAAACCAAGAAGGAGGACATGCTCCGAAAGAGCCATGTCTCCGCAAGCAACTCATGCTTGCCAGAACTCCATGTTCTGCTACTCGCATTCAGACCCATGGGGTCTCACCAGTGCAACCATCTAAGCACTGATTCTATGTGCACTTGTACCATGCGCATTTTTTTTTCATCATGTCTGTTTAAGCTGGTATGAAGGGAGTCAAGCATTTTCTCCCTTCCAAACAAGGTACAAGGGCAGATCTTTTGAGCTTGACCTTGCCGTCCACAGACACCAGCATCACATACCTCAATTCACCATCCAACAGTATTCCATAGCCACAATGAGAGAGAAGATCCAAAAATCTGTTTGGAAACTTCTCCAAGAGGCTATCATACAACAATCCCAAACTGTCATCAACACCTTTTGTGATTGTCCAACATCGAGAATGCCTGCTCGAATGTTAGAACAAGTGGAGGATCTATTGGGCAGCCAACCCCATGACAATCCTCCGTACACCCGCCTCATGTCAACCGTAAGCACATCATCGAATGTAACCATTATATCTTGTTCATGGAGAAGGATCAACCACACTTGCTACATACAAGCTATCCTTCCCACTCCAAGTTATGGGACAAGCACATTTTTTGAACACTAGGTCTAGGAAAGAATATAGAGTCACCTCTGAGAGCAACCAAATCATGAATTCTCCAAGGAACATCGAGGTTCCCAGAATTTGAATTTCCCCACTGTATCAAGAACGACTGCCAGTCTCATGATCAACACCTTTCATTAGATTTTTGCACTTGATGGAAGGATCCTCTTTGGGAGGTTTCTTCCATAGGTAAGTATAGTAGCCCAGCTACACCTTGCCCATAATACACGCCCAAGTAGTCAATATAGCCAACAGAACCATATCGTCGAACTGTTACTAGCTGAGGGAAGACATGGGTTCACAAGTCTTACCCAAATTCAATTTCACCTTGAGAACAACTCGAGACACCAAGCAGTTCATCCCTTTGAAATTTTATCAAAAGAGATTTATGTTTCAACTTGGGAGATTTGGGTTTTTGTTTCATACATCCCAGTCAAGCCCGTTTACATCAATTGTGGTGGACAAGGCCGCACCACTACCTATTATCATTCAACCCAAACGATAGACACAAGTCAACAACAACATTTTACCCATAGGAGGATTGGTTCCTCAAGATAGTTTTACACGGAATGGGCTTCACCAACATCAGTTACAACTCAAAACACTACACGATTCATCCTCGAAGGGTTTACAATAAGGGTGGTCTACCAGAGAACCCCAACAAGGAAGTTCCTCTAAAGCCCCCAAAAGCTGAGTGAGTACATAAGATCATGCCTTGCTTACAAGAAGGAACATCAATAGCGTGGCCTCACAAAGGAGGTTCCTTGAATTTCACCCAGGTAACAACATTCTGTCTCTGAAAACAAACCCCAAGAGTTCACAAACATGGGGCAACTGCTAGGAACAAGTCCAGAACATCAACTGCTTCTAGGTCCCAAAAAGGAGACAACCGTCTCAATACCACCTGCCTTATTATTTCAGGAATTGAAGAGGGCATCCATCAGAATGGAGAATAACCCCTCATAGAATGAAAGATTTACCAAGTAATATCATGCTCAACTCTGCTATCCCACCAAGGAGGTGAGAACACCAACATGAATTAACATTACACAAGAGACATGGGACAATACATTAGGGAGGGACTGTGTGATACATTAGTGTACATAAGGGACAGAGTACATGGGAAAATTCAGCAAGACACCATAGCCTATTAGGCACAATGAGTCCCCTATCATGGAATCACACTATAGACCACGAAAGCACCAATAAGTCCCAAACCATGAGAGCGCATCATAGCCCTCCATAGCACCAAAAGCAATCAGTCACAAGAGCCGACCAACATGCACAGCCTATTAGAAGCCCCCAATCATGAGAGCATAGGCTCAAGTGTTTTGAGCACATTCAAGCCCACCAAGCAAGGCAAGGCCACCAAGAGAAATCACAATTTCTGTATCTGTAACATCATTTATTCAAGGATGGACCACCATCCCAACATTTGCACAATTGCTCCACGATCGCATCCAACATGGAAGAGCAAGTCTAGGTGCCAATACCCAAAACTCAACTCTACTCCACCACTAGACATCGCAACATCACATTGATTTGAATTTCAATATGCCATTGTAATTCATATGGCCACAGTGAACCACCCGTTATCAAGATCAAGCACATCGAACCAATTTGTTTGTATTTCAAGCTACAAAACACCATCAATCATCTGTGGACAAGATCTTTGCCAGTCCAGAAACACAAGAGAAAGTGTTCCCAAGATTTGTCCTGTCTGAAGGACATTCACCAAAGCACACACCATCCAAGCATGCCAACATCACCAAGAGCACATCAGCCTTCATAAAAAGCTCAGAACACAATCAGCACATCAGCCTCATACACAACCATCAAGCATGATCATATAACAGAGTAATATCACTCTTGCAACATCATAAAAAGCAAGACCTCAGCAACATGCATAAAGATCAATCATGCAAAACATTGATGGATCAATTCGATACGCTCAAATAAACAATTTCATCATGAGGCACACCCAAAGAGAGCTAGCACACTCTCAGAATTCCAAGATTCATATACAACAATCATTCCTAGCAACTAAGACTAGTTTCAACCAAGATCAAAATCTCAACACAATCATATGAGTCATGGGCAATAGAGAATCGTCATCTCAACTCAAAAATAAGGTGGAAGACCGAGGTCTATCCAACAACAAGTCTGCATAAAACCGATTCTCATAACGATGAGCAACATCACGGAGGATGAGTCCACAAGAAAGACTCTCATCAAAAGAGGTGCAGTCTCAACAAGAACCAACAATAGGATGACCCACACCAGTAGTCTTCGAATCAAGGTGACCAAGAAATGTCACCAATCAAAAGAATGATGCCACAAACCCAAGGGCAACACAACCAGCTCAAATAAGGGAGCACAACTTGCAAAGATCAACAAGGGCAATCATGCCTCACGCACAAGAAGTTGTCAAACAAGACAACAAACATTTGGCTCTGGGATGGCACAAATGGCCTCAAAATGCATCCTCAACGTTCCCAACAATAAGTCGTCATACCACATAAACACCAAGCCTTGCGTTACGAACGATAGACACGACGAAGATGACAAACATGCAAAATTTGAAAGCGCAACCAAGAGGACACACATACACAAATAGACAAACATACAATCGCAAACACGAGCGTACAAAGTGTACCAGCAACTGTCTTAATCCACCCAGAACAAGGCTCACCAAGAGCACATGTCCAAAGGACCTCCATCCTGAGGTACCTAGAACCATCTTGTCCCAATTTGTATTTTCCCATACTCACTGTATCTAGGGTGAGTGGGAGTACAAGGATATCCTATCCTGCACAATTCAACAAATGACATCTCGAAACATGTCATCTGGGTGAAAACCAAAGCGAAGACTTGGTCCGATTCATCCCAGATGAATCACTGGAGACCAAAGATGAGAGCTCCTTGAGCAACAAAATTCTTAAATTGCCAATAGAACTCCTCTTTACCATATCACATACAATCACAACTAGTCCAACCACAAGTAAACAAGTGGAGGACATCACAACGCAATCGTTAACATCCTCAAGGAGAGCAACATACATCAATTGCTCACAATTTAACATCTGTACCCTCATGAAGAGCGTAGAACATTGCCATCAAGCAACTCTTCAAGAATACATAAGGATATGATCCTAGATCACCTAGGTATCAATTCGAAGGGACCATTAATCGAACAACCTCTATGGAGTAACACAACCAAAGAGCACATGCATATCACAACACAATTTCAAAAACGCTATGATACCATCTATAACAACATTGCTCTGACGTTGTTGGCACCCCAAGGAATTCACTAAGATCCAATGGATCTGGGGTGGAAGACCTGGGGAATACGCCTCATGCAAGCAAGCAACTCAAGAGTGAGTGCAAGCAAAATCACTTCTTAACATATATGGCAACGCACCTCACGGAGGGTAACCAACTCCAAAACGAGGACCATGCAAACAAGCACACACAACCTTGTAGACAACATCGGTGGAAGGGGAAACGATGCACCTACAAGGGAAGATGCCTCACCCTAGATCCCTCACGATCTGGTACAAGGTGTGGCTTGGCACCGCACCAAAATTATCCAGTCTTGGCTGCCTACATATCTACGACCGCCATAGAATCAAGGCCATGTAATTCTCCACAGTGAGAGGGGGAATGAAGAGGACTTAGAAGAGAGTTACAATAGGAGGGTATCTTGTTGCTAACTTGGTACTGCCAAGCCGGGGTGGGTTTTCTAACACTTGAGAGTCACTTGAGGGCACCTCAAAGTGTTCCATGGCCCCTGAACCATGGGGATAGCCCAGGAGAACCACCACCGGGAGACATCTCTCACATGTTTGGTGTCACTGAAATTCTCACATGCTTGGTATCATTTTGGGCGTTTAGCAAAATTGGTAAAACATCCAAGAAATTCATCTATTTTGAATATATTAACTAGAATCTAGGTAGCCCAAAAAAATAAAGGTGTTTTCGATGTATCTCGGCAACCGGTGGAACTTCAGATGTTGAATGTCCTGATCTTAAAAGTTTGGATTCCGAATACACACAATCCTGAAAAAGGAACATTTGAAGTTTTAATGCATGTTCAAATATAATGTTTAAGTTGAACCACCGTTTCACTAGAGTATGAAATGGTGTGTTTTAAATGTTGCTGATCTTGTTAAGCAGTTTGAATGTGCACGAATTTCATTACGGAAAGCATGCATTATTATTTCTCCTGACCAAACTTAGAAGCACGCAGTAAGCAACGGCCCCATGACACAACCTAGTTGCCCTTGGGTTGTATAGTAAATAAGCATGAGGAGTTTAGTCATGAAATAATTAATTTCAATAAGTTAAAAACCGCATTTCCAAAGACTCAAAGAAAGGGTTGACTAACAATACAGTACATATTCCTTAGTGTACTAACCCGGTAATATATACCCTTTATCTAAGAACATGCAGTTATGAAATAATGCTTGAAATGTTTCATAGGAGTTTTGTAACACTTTTGGACTAGAAAATGTATCAATTGGAGAAACAAAATAATATAAGCTATTAAAAAGATGTTCAATAAACAAGAATTTATTTCATACAAACCAGTACTACCTAAAGTACAGATTTGCATTTGTAACAGAAAAGGAATAATCAGGAAGAACAGAACAGGTAAAACATAACTAAGAATCTGAACAAACTTATCATTTGACAAAACACTTACGTTTCTAAAAGAACAAAGATTTTTGCATTATACATATGATAAAAGTAATAAACTAATAGCATAGCAATGACCAGTCATAAGGGGAATCAAGCATTAGAAGTGCTATGTACTAACTCAGGTCTTCATTTTTGTTTGTGTCGAGCACTCATTGCAAATGAAGACTTGACCAGTCATTCTGAACTGATAGGAGCAGGCGTAGAATTAACTGCACTGAAATTCCGAGACACCAGTTCTTGGCTTTGCTCGAATTTCCTTCCATGACACCCCAGGCATTATCTGTGCCATGTCTACACGATCAGAATACTTCATTGCAAAATTGAGAAGAGAATCCAACAATGCATCAGACAATAAATGCGGCTGCAAGCCAAGCTCAATCAATTTTGTATGCGTAGCATTGTAATAATGTTCCTCAGCTTCAACTCGAGGGTTAGGTACACTGATGGTCCTGACATTAAGCCCAAGTTTCTCACCAGCCTTGGTCACGATTTTTGAAAGGTCATTAATAGAAAAATGTTCTGTGAATTGATTGAACACTCGAAATTCTCCCACAGCTGCCGGATTCGCTATTGCGATTTCAACACACCGCACAGTGTCTCTTATATCCAAATAACCCCTAGTCTGAAATATGAACATCAATTAGAAATAGTTTACGGCAATTCAATAATGTGTTATTATTAAATGTGCAAGAGAAGAATCCATCAATTAAATGCCTGTGCCACCAGGGAAACAAGCATAAACAAAAGCAGCACAAAAAATTCGTGAATGTTATATTTTACATGCAGAAAATGATATTGACATTTTATCAACACATAATTCAATATTTGGAAAGTCTCGTTTTGTCAACTAACAAAACAAACATGTTCAGCTGTGCAACATTTCTAAAAGAAAATAGTCAAAATACAAGCATGATTCACCAGGGTCTTTTATTTTTTATTATTTTGGCATCAGAAATATGATGTTAAAATAAAAAATTGGATTTGTTTCCACTTTTCAAATAACATTTGCAGACCTTTTAAGTGGCAGATGATGTCATGAAGAAAACCAGCTACGAGGTTGAAAAGATGTGCAATAATAGCACAGTTACAAACTTGGTTGATTTGTTGTCCAGCTTCGTCACATGTGTTATTATTATGCATTCCAAATGTTAGCAAGAATACTTGGTAATTTTTTAAATGATGTTTTCAAAACACATGGCATGTACATTTTGTCATAGTGTACACAGAAGCTTGAATTGAACTCAAAACTTGATTATATCATTGGAGACTGCATCAATTGAGATTCTTTTGACTCATGTTGCTAAAGATCATCGGAGCGCTAAGAAAATCAATTGCTCTCAGGTCAAATTTGATGATATCACTGGAGATTGCCTGGAGCAATGAAGATCAATATCTTTGCTGTCTTTTTTTAATTTGAATGTATTGTGGCATGTTGCTTGGATGATAAGATGCAAATTAGAAGTAATCCTTATCGATTTTTGCTGCTAATATCGATGGCAGGTAATTAGCAGAAAAACAATTTTTTAAGTGCTTAATCTGTTAAATTTGACACCATTTTGCTTAAAATTTGGAAGCTTCTGGATGCTCTTGAGATAAGAAAGATGAATCCTGAATTAGATCTGTGAAAAGGATTGAGAGAAATGAAAGATTTAGTCTACAATATACTTTAACAACTTGTGACAACCAAAGATACATGTAAACGCAACTTTGAATGAGAAAATAACACTAAAGCTCAATGCTTTGAACATCTTTATCTTCTTTTGAACAAGCTTCATGCTTATCTTTGTGATCTTTGAAGATTTGGCCGATGATGTTTGAAGAAATTGATAGCCATTGATGAGATTTGATATTGTATTGTGAAAGATTTCAAGCAGAAATCAAGAAAATGTGAATTGTGATTATGAGAATGTGAAATCTTGTGAATAGATAGCGAAATGTGAGAGAGACTGTGAGAAACTGTGAGAATTGTAAAGCAAAAAAGTGAAAAAAGAAAACTTCTCCTTGAAACTTCTTCAAACCCTTGAGCTTTGAATGATCAAGGACAAATGGGAAAAATGAATGCCTCTCTTGTGAGATATGAGGGGAGACCTCAATTTATAAGCAAGGTTGATGCAAAGTTTTCCGTTTTTGGCATGTTATGGCACAATTATGCATTATATAAGAAATTTTCCATTTTAGGAATGTTTTACATATGTGAGCCAATCCTTGTAATTACATCATGATACAAAGGAATAAAAGACAACAAATATGAAATATAAAATGAGGAATGAGTAGAAGGATGTGTGCAAGGCTCCCATCCTTCCTACAATGTGACACATTTCTACTTTCCAATAGCTCTAGAGGAAAACATACATAAATTTCATAATGCATTATTTCTTCCTTCAAAATGTAGTACAAGATAAGTTCACATTAAATCACAAGTTTTACATCATTGCTTGTGAAACTCTCAGCAGTACTTCCTGAAACGTGCTATGATACAATTCAAGCAAATGGAAGGTAACTCTTTTCTAAACTTCATGTGTATGAAATAGAGCAACCTATGTCCAAGACATAATCGTACATTAAGGCTAGATGTGAAAGCACAAAGAATGCGTACATCATCGTAGTTGGATTTAGACTTAACTTGGATGGAGCTTTTCAAGTTTTAATTTGAATACTTATGTGATTTGATCATGTTACATGCAAACATACAATGACTGCACAGTTCGAACAACAACCAGTAAAAGGATTATCAAATCTTTATTTTTACTTTTTACTTCTCAAAACGTTATCATTCTGTGATTAGATCACTTTTTATTTTTATGCAAGGCTATGAAAGAGATTCACTTATTACCGCAGTAATGTAATTTGACTAATATGTAAACAGACGGCTAGACTCTTCATATGCAAATTACCTGACCACCCTTTCCATAAACGGTTAAAGGATGTCCAACAGCTGCTTGAATGCAGAAGCGGTTCAATGCAGTCCCAAACACACCATCATAATCAAGCCTGTTAATTAAATTTTCATGCAGTGCAGTCTCTGGAGTAATAACTCCATAAACTACTCCCTGGTTGAGATCAGTAGCTCTCAGCCCCCAAGCTTTGCAGGTAAATGCAATGTTGTGAGAATCATGAACCTTGCTTAGATGATAGAAGGAACTTGCTTGTTTAGGATATGGCAGCGTGTCAGTCCTTCCATTATGAGTAAGAGTAATGAAACCTTCCTCTATGTCAATGTTAGGTGTCCCATATTCTCCCATGGTTCCAAGCTTTACCAGATGACATTCCTTGTTGAATTCCTTTATAGCAAACAGCACATTCAATGTTCCAATTACATTATTTTGTTGAGTATATACTGCTCTCCCTCTGTCAATCATAGAGTAAGGAGCAGATCTCTGCTCTCCAAAGTGCACAACAGCTTCAGGCTCAAATGACTTAAAAGCCTCTGCAAGAAACTCAAAATCACAAATGTCACCAATAAAAAGATCAATATTCTTGCCAGTGATTTCCTTCCATTTTGACAGTCTGCTTTGAATTGAAACTATTGGTGTTAAAGAGTCAATTCCAAGCTGTTGATCAAAAAGCCTTCGCACAAGACTATCAACTATGGAAACCTGGTAACCTTTGTTTGAAAGATGCAATGCAGTAGCCCACCCACAAAAACCATCCCCTCCGATAACCATGACTTTTTTGCCTTTGCTTGTCATTTCTTTAGTAGCATTATGTGTAAAAGCCGTTTTATCTTTTTCTTTCATAGAAACAGCCTTTGTCAACAACGAATTTTTTCTCAGATCCCTCTTCTTGGACACAATACAGGACACAAAATTATGTTTCTTAGCAATCGACAGAGAATATGTCTGGCCTACCATTGCAGAAGCAAATCCATTTCTTGATCTTACTGCTGCGGTGCCATAAGGCTTAACTAGACCTACAGAATCAAATATTGACACAGCCGAGAGTGTTTGTGCCATGGAGACTAGCTGTTAACAGCATAAGATCAAAGAAAGAAAACCTAGTATTAGATTACTCGCTCTCTGAACAATCTTAACTGCATTAAATTTTTAGAAAGTAGATAGTACGTGGACACCCTTTTACCATATGTCAAAAGAAAAACTAAACTATGTTTCTAGGTACATATATTCCTCATATCGTTAAATATGATTCTTTGGTGCGGGTTGTTAACAATGTCCAAGACACACCCACACATCTCAGAAATCAGTTAAACCTTGGGTGTTCCTAGCCAAAATTCGTTTAGAACTTATCAGCAACGGGTAGGGCTACCGAATTAAACGTGGAAACCATAAAACTGCCCATTAGTATTACAGTGCATACAACAGTCTCAGACATTATGTGCAAGCATAAGATTACAAGAAATACCTGCAAGCATAGGAAAATGGAAGATTAGACAAGTTCCCGGTAGTAGCGAATATGAAACCCACGTTGCAGCGTCTGTAACCCTGCAGGAATGGTCCAAGATACAAGTTCAACTGAAGATAGATAGCTGCTGCGCAGGAAGCTTAACATCAATTTTTTCTTCACGTTAGAAGGGTAAGTAACCTCATTCTTGCTGATATCAAAAACGAATCTTGTTATATTCCTTTTAAGATGCCGAATGCCCTCAACAATCAAATCAATATATTTCTAGAATGAGATTTTCTTTATTTCTAGGAGTTCAAAGAGGATAGGATATCCAAGCTTGGATAGTCAAGCTAATACTAAGTGGCTATCGCACTCTTCACACATTTTTAGATGTATAGTGCCAACTCTCACCTAGGACAAATAGGAGGTTAAATGCATGGAGTTAAGACATGTTGGTGACATCTCCTAAAACTAATAACTCAATTGAGATCTACATTATGATTTATAAAAAAAAATTCATTAAGGGAATTTCAATGGATGATCAAGGTATATAATTTTTAACATGTGTTTTGCATATGATTTTTTTTTTATGATCAACAATTATCTACAACATATTAATACTCTTTTAGCTAAAGTGGAGGATTACTACATGTTATATGACTCTCAAATTGGCTAAAATCTATTATTTATTGTAATGGTAATATTGATGAGTAGATTACTTTGAAGCTTTAAATTTTCTTGAAAAAAGATTCTATCTTTATAATTTTAGGAATATCTTTTTCCTTTGAGCTTAATCTTACTATTTTATGGAATTATGTAGTTGATAAAATTGAAAAAAAAAATGGAAAAATAGAAAGAAAAAGAGCTCACCCTTACTACTAAAGTTTTGGTTATCAAGCAAATGTTTCAATCAACTTGTATTTATTACTCTAGTTATTGGGCTCCTTCTAAAACTTCTTATGAGAAAATTGATGGATTTCTTTGGTTTGCTAAGTAACATAGAAAAGGTTTTTCTAGAGTTGCTTAGTATATTTGTACTAGTAGCAAGAAAAATGAAAGACTTGGTCTCATTAATTGTTATAACTAGAGTATTTCTCTTGCAAAAAAAAAAAATGGATTGCAAAGTGCATTAATGGAGATAATGTTTGGATGCTCCTTTTAAGAAACAACCTTATGCAAGAAAAACCTAAGAATGATAACAGTTGGTCTTCTAACTTTTTTCACCATCTTTTTTTCCTTAGGCCATTTCTATTCCTAGTTTTAATTCTTAAACAAATTTGGAAGACATGATGCAAGCTAAGTAAATACTGGAATTATAGTCATATTATAGTTTCAAAAGATATGCTTAAGCAAATTAGCCCATGGTGGTTTCCTTTTAATGAAGGAGCTTGGGCTACTAATGCATCTAGATTATGTACCACTTGAAGCAAATTTGGTATCATTGCAATTTCTTGTGTGTGCATGATAGATGGATTACTTAGAATGAAGCTACTAACCTCTATGGTTTAAATAGAAAAGAGGACAAAGAATTTTGAAAATTTAATTTCTAATCTTGAGAATTTATTTAAAGTTGACAACAATTTACATTAGGCTTTTCTAGATTTTTTTCTTTTGGAATAATGGCATATATATTTTTTGTTTTAATTTGAAAGTTACTTATGAGATTATTAGAAAGAATGAATTATTCATAACAAATTTAATAAGGCCTAGAAAATCTAATTATCATTTCACTTTTGGATAAGGAAAATAAAAGAAAATTGGAGAGCTCCTACATTTCTTAAAATTTGTATTTTTTATAGCATCTTATTTATCAAGGTCTTCCTATCGAACACTCATCTTAAATATATGGAAAATGTTTTTCCTCGTTGTCTTCTTAATAGAAGTGAAGACTCATTTTCTCATGTTTTTTTTTTTTTTTTAGTGTCTTGTTGCTCAACATGCTTGGAAATGGACATCTAGAATTTATAACAACTTTCAACCAAGCATCAATGAAGTCCTTCTTAGTGATCAACCTATGTTGTCTACTTCATTACTTTGCACTGGAATTGTCTTTGACCACTCATTCTCTACTCTATTTGGAAGCTTTGGTGTGCAATTATTTTTGAACGATAGAGCATAACTATGACCTCTCTTCATGTATCAAATACTAGATTCTCAAAGATATTGCTATTTGGCTACAACTTTAAGCAAAACAACTCCTAATGAAAGTTACATAATTAATTTGTTTTCTATAGTATTAATTTCTTTTCGTTTTGGACATTCAAAGATGAGAAGTTTATAGCTTTTATTACTATTTATTCTTTATCTTTGATTAATGTATTCTTTTTTCTTTAGAGAAAGTTTTCTCCTTCTTTTTACAAGAAACCCTTTAGTAAGAAGTGAAAACTTATGATGATGCTTTTGAATAAGGATAAGGCTTGATTTTTTTTCTACCCCAAAGGAGAGGTTTTTTAGGATTGGTTATATGGATAAAACCCTAAAAAGGCATCCCCAAAACTATTAGGCTTTGTATTAAACTCCCTCTTTGATGATCTAATGTACTCTTAATTTTTTTAATATTATTATTCATTTCTTAAGGATCCAAAACCCCCTTAAATATACTAGTTTAGCTATATATTTGTGATATATATCTATTATTTGGCCTAGAGAATCTTTTATATTTTTCAAATTAATAAAATATTAACTTATTTTACTTAGAATTGATTTTTATATTGAAAAAAAATTCAAGACCAATGTATGTTATCTCAACCAAAATAATAATTCCTTAAAAAGTTAAATCTTATCCAAGTATTATGATAATAACCATTTATTTACATTGACAAAGTACAATTTGCTAGTAATTCGGCCTCATCATTATGACAATAAAATTATTAAATTATTTTACCATGACCAAAGAGGACTTTCTTAGATGGAGTTGGTAGTTGGCTTCTTAGCCAAAATGATAGGTGATAGGATCCTGCTGGTTTGGACCAATGAGATTTATCATATAGAATGCAATGTGATCATAAGCTTCAAAGATAATATTGAGTGGATTGCCAAGAGCACTAATTTATATTGTTTTATTTAATAAATATAACATAGATTATAATACATATGGCAAAAATGAAAACCTATGTTGCCATGGTGAGAGTTAGAGAAAATATTTATAATTTTTTTTGGATATTATATTTCTAAGAAACAAAATAAATATAAATACACATGCATTGCAATCCTTCTTAGTGACAAGTGCAATGCTCATGTCACAATCCCTTTTAGGGACAAGTGCAACACCACATACGAAATGTAATAAAATGAGTTAGTTAAAACTCAATGGCTCAACATCATGCTGTATAGTTAAGATCTTCTTGGATAAAAAATAAATCATTGTAGCTCAATAGAATGAAAAGGAAATAAATGTTTTTATTATCTTTATATTTAAGGCATCAATTGTAAAATAAGGAAAAACCATGAGCTTTATTCACCATGGAACATTAGACTTTGCATTGACCAAGAAGTTCTAGGCTATGTAAGCAAGATAACACTATGAAGAGTCTAGCCACACTTGTGAAAGTGACAAATCAAAAAGACACATAAACAAGAAAGGAAATCAACTTACCTAAGGGAGAAAGAGAAGCCAAAAGTTAAATAGAAATGAAAGTTATCACTAAGTTATGCTAAGTTATGTGTGAGGGCTCATCCTAGATATCTATGGTTTGTGCAACACAACTACACAAATTTGCTAGTGCCCAGGCATGAATGGAGGTTTGTTAGCATAGCCTAGGCAACTTGGAAGCACACTAGGAGTAAAGGAGTAAGACTAGACCTACGAAGGAGATGCATCCTACACTAATGTAAGGTAGTTGATGCACCCCCTCCTAGCACACTTCACTTGCCAATTTCAGATAAGAGCCTGAATGCTAGGGAACATATCAGAAGATTCCTGTGGTGTCCAAATAAAGCCAAAAAACATCCTATAAAGCTCAAAACATCTAAAAAACCTAGAAGTATGGTATGAAAAGTTAGGATGCAAACTTGGAAGGTTGAAATCTCAACCATATATATGAAAATTAGAAACATAGGGTGTAAAATACTTCTTGAGTCCAAGACTTATAATCAACTTACAAAATGTCAATAGACACTCATCATTCCCTCATGACAGAGTAAAGATAGTCCCATAGATTTAACACCTAAGACATGAAGTTGGGATTAGACACATGGCATGATTAATGTAGAAAAATATATTTGTACAAATATACAGATATGACTATGATACAATATAAGCCATGTTACTAAGAAGTGCCACAGAGTGATGGCTAGGAAAAGAAGCCCTCTTACGTGCTTGCTTGATATGAAAATAAGTTTGAAGAGCTAGGTATAAACATTTGAAATCTCAGAAGCTAGGCCTCATGGTCCATCACCCTTACTTATAGTTACTAATTTTGTTTATGCATTAATCCTTGCTCTTGCAAAAACACTTGTTACCATTCCTCAACATCTACTTGGAACTACTCGTGGTTCCTCCTCGCTTATGAGAGCTTACATTGGACCATGTCCAACTTGATCACCACTCAATGAAGTTTCTTCTCTAGTTCTATGCATGGTTAACCTATAGAAGCTTGGACTAATTAAAGGTACCTCCTCCATTTTGATTACACATCCTCTTCTACCTCCTTGAGTCTTTTCTCAAAGACTACGATAGCTACTTCTTGGTGAAGGATGTACATCTTTTTCAATAGATCCATCTTTTCTTTTAGGGTTGGCTCAATTGCAACCATTAGTTAGAGTTTGGCATGTAAGATGTTAAACTTCTTCTTTATCTCACACCTTGTTTCAATTACTCATTCATTGAGTAGAACTATAATTTTATGCAGTATATATACCTAAACATCTCAAGTTGCCTACTTAATTAGATGAATTTATTTGAGCTCATTAATTTTCCTAGTAGTCTTGTCTACCAATTCCTACCACAAGTTCTAATGCTCCTTCTCTGTACATAGGTATTTGTTCTAAAACTAGGCCGTGATTTAACTTTCATCTTCTAGCCTTTATACCTATTGAGAAAGAGATAGGACTTGGTTTGCATTCTCTTAGCTCATCCTCTTCCATTCATGGGACTAATGTTTTAGCATTTTGATTTATTACCCTAAGCCATCTTTTATAAATAGGATTTCTTCACCAATCTAGTATGTATGAAATAACTTAGCCTATAAGCACTCAATTTGCACCTCTAAAGTGATTGTGGAAGGTGCTAGTACCAATGGTGTAATGTGCTCAAACTATTCTTGCAATTTTCATACCTCCATTTGACTTCTTCATAGATCCCTTAGATAGAAAGTTGTTGTTGATGGCCATTTGGAACCACCAACACTTGTGTGCCTTCGGTCTTATAGCTTTGGGATCATGGGATGTGAAGGTGTTCCTCAAATAGGGTTTAGGTGCTTAATGGTCTTCTAGGAATACCAAGGCCCAAATACCTCTAAATAAACTTAGTGATTATGAAACGAACTAATCATGAGTATATGTTTGCAGTTATGAATGTTGAAATGCATGGGTTTGTGAATGAAAATGTAATTGGTTATCATAAAAGAAATTCAGCTAGCTTTGTCAAATACTGTGAGTTGAAGATTCCTATTTTGTCGAATCACTTAATCTACATAGCCCCTATAATACATTACTTGAAACAAACAAAATTTCACAAAAATACTTGAGCATAATTTTGCCAATCTACTCCTATTTCTCCCAGAGAGAAAGTCCCACAAGAAAATTAGAAATAGAGAGAGATTCAATGGATTTTAGAAAAAGAAAAGAAAGCATATTTGTGTGGAGTCTAAAACATGTAAGTAAGATAAACTGACATGAGAAAACACTTTGCAATAAAGCTATTTCAATTCAATCTATTACAAATCATTCAAACCCTCTAAGCTCAATACACAATTTCATAAAAGAAAAAATACTTTGTAAATGACAAAATACAAGCTTCTATTTGGCTAGTTAATATCGGTCAAGAGTTGCAAATAAAAGAACTTTCAAAAACATTTGACAGTTTTAAGATTGAAATATTAAGGCAATAAACTTTAAAAGAAATAAAGTTATTTTAGTCATTACAAAGTGATAAATCATGTTTTTTAATACTCCGATATTGGGGTGGCCACGATATTGGGTACACAATATTGGGTATGAGATATCACGGCCCAAGATGAGATATCGTACATTTGATATTGTAATATTACTCCTAGGTCTATAAATAAAGCGCCCAGGTGCACAATTGGAGTAAGTTTCTGGCAGTCAAGTAGTGAAACTCTTGCAGTTTGTCCATTTGAAAGTTAGAATATTTTTCCAGTGCCTGTAGCAGGAGGTCTAAGTATGAATGAATCTTTATTCAAGCATTGATGTACCTAAATACATCAGTGTGTTGGTAATAAAGATGAAATCTTTAATCTATTCCTTGCAACACTTGAGACTTTCTTTCTTATGCGTTTATATATTGTGATTTTATGCAAGTTACATTAATGTCATTAATGTAGTAGTTAATTTGATCAATCGAGAAAATTATTAAAATACACAAGCATGACCCCTTCAAACATACGTGTGACACTTGGTAGCTTAGAAATGATTAGCGTTTGACAACCCAACAGTGTTCACATAAAGTTCAGGATGTGTTCGGGAAGTGGGAATGATTACTTGTGTTAGGCTAGATTAGATCATAGTTTACTTAGTAATTAATCACTCTTACTTTCATCTTTTTTCTAGGTGAGCAATTTCATAAAAGCAAAAAATAACAAAAATCTTACACCTCAGTCACACTTAACCATACAATTGCATTTTACAAGTGGGACTAGGAAGACAATGAACGGACAACACGCATGCACTATTTAGCTCTAGTGTACTTAGTAATTATAGTCTGTAGAATTCAACTGGATCACACATGAATGCCTGTGATTTGTATGGTTGGGCATAGGGATACCTTGTCACTCATCATTGGCGCTATTGTTGGGGATTGTAATTCTTTGTGCGCTATTTAAACCAAATGAAACTTAATAATCTCATTGTTTGAACCCTAAGAGTCAAATCCTATGAAAATAAAATTAAAATTATTATCATTAAATTAAATCTCAACTACACACTATTTATTAATACAAAATGTCTTCTTCTCATAGGAGCCCATCTTCGCCCAAGACAGTTTAGGTGTCTCAACAATACTAAGTGGTATATGTTCATCCTGATGAGTATGTACTAGAATTTACCTTCATCTTGCATCAAGATGAACTGATTCAATGGTGTGATATGAAATGCAATATTGTATTGCCACTTGACCAATCTATTCCAACAATGCTCTAGCTAATGCTCACACAACATGGGCTTCAAAATTTGCATGGAGAATATGAGATGTGAGATTCCAACTCAAGGGATTATCATCCCACTAAAGTGCAAAGATTAAGTAATCATCAGCTGGAGCACCAACACAAGCTTATGAAAGGCAAGGGGTCAAATATCTTTCCACCTCTGCTTGGCCCAATTGATGAAGGTGACCACTTCTTTAGTGATTCTCCTCTCTTTGACTTTGTTCAAGGAGTCCTCAACCAGAATGTACAATCCACAATCCATAATCCAAGTTCTGGTCAAAATGGATCCAATGACAAAAATGGATCTAGAGAAGTAAGTTAAGAAAAGGGGAACAAAGGAGATCATGATCATGATCATGGTCATGAGTACCAAAGGAAGAATGATAGGCATCAACGTGGAGCAAGTTCCCCTTCTTCTTCCCCTTCATCATCATCATCTTCTTTATTATCTGGTTCAAATTATGGTCACAGAAGAAATAATCATGATGGAGGTGACTAATGGGACCAGAACAATAGAAGGGACCATCGAGACAATCATGATTGAAGACATGGGAAATTCAAAGAGGCCCATCATCAAAAAAGAAGGGCTAGTAGAGAACATTGTAGGCACCACCATCATGGCCTTGATGAACCTCTACTTGATACTTGGGGCATGTTGAATATTGTAGAGGTTGTAAGGATTCCAACAAGGCATGTGAAGGATAGCAAAATAAAGAGGCTAGATATGAACAACATCCCTTGATTCGAAGGAGGATATGATGTTGATCCATAGAATCATCTTTAGGCCTTTCAAGATGCATTTTCCTTGCAAAATATCAAGAACGAATGGCAAAAGTTGAAATTATTTTCAAGGACACTCATAAAGGAAGTAGAAAATTGGTATCGATCCTTGGAACTAGAATCAATCAGGTGGTGGAGTATGATGTTGGAATTATTCAATGACAAATATCAAATGTACTCCCAAGTATCCAATCTAAGAAAAAAAATTCAAGGGTGGAAACAAGGGAATCATGAGCCCTTGGATGCTGCTATTGGCCAATACTACTCTCTGTTGCATAGGTGTCCTAGCCATGGATACTCTCAGCTTGATTAGCTTTGCCATATCATAGACGGGTTATGGTTTGAAACCAGGAAAACCCTTGACATTTATGCTTAAGGAAGATTGATGGAGTTGAGCATCCATTAGATTCAAAAATTAATTAAGCAAGTAGCCAAGGAGGAGGGAGAACTGAGAAAACGTGAAAGTGTAGAAGAATACAATAGGGATCCTTCTATTTGAAAAAAGGAGATTCAATTTTGTGACAGTGAGGATGAATTTGCTAGAGATGAGGTGGTTAATCAGAAAACCTTGCCATTCTAGAAATTGCAATCAGAAATCACAGCTAAGGTTGATCAATTATGGGACTCGATGAACAATAGGTTTCAAGTTTTTTTAAAAATTGTTGAAGAGTCCAAGGAGCAAAGTGGTGAGCGTGAGTGTTGGAGGTGTAAGGAAGCTAAACGTGCCGTATCTAAGGGTAAGGGTAAAATGGTTGCAAATAGCAACTTAGATGATGATGGCAGGTGTGATGTCTGCTAGTATGAACATCCTAAGGAAAGTTGTCTAGTTGTATCACACTTGCAGAAATCTGGGGTGTATGCCTTACATCCACGACTTGCACAAAGGCAAATGCCCAAAAGATTGCCTTATCCACAAGGAAATCCTTGATAGTTCCACCAACCACAATAGTATTATCCAAGTGAAACTCCACTGTAACCTTATGAATTATACTAGTAGTGAAAGCAACCACAATCGTGGGAGTTACCACCTCCAAGGCAATAGTACCCTTACTAACAACCAGATTCCTACAATTACTATGTTCAGCAACCTTCATCTCCAAGGAACTCCTTTGGTCATGTTGTTGCTTACCAACCTCACCACTACCATCATGAAGCATGTCGATCATCCTATCCAAGGAGGAATGCCACCTACTACCCTCATGCATCCCCTATCCCTGCACCTACTCCTCCACCTCTTACATAGCTATCACCTGCTCTATCCATGTAGGGTGAATTACCTACACAACCATAGCAAAGGAATGCTACGAGGGCAATTAATCTACAATCAGTTAACCTATCAAGTAGGTTAGAACCATAAACAAATAAAAGATCCTTCTTTTGACCTTGCAGTCCACCAAAGCCCTTAGACACATTGGTGGTTGGTAACCCTGCTCCTCCAACTTCCTCTGTTTCCTCTCTATCCAAGTCCCCTTCAAATCAAAATCCTTCTCAAATCCATACTATAATGCTAACACATGTTGTATCCAATTGGATTTGAGCTGGTAACCTACCCAAAAAATTAGTTGATCCTTGCAAAGAAAATTACTAGGAATGAGCCTTGGAAAGCTATTCTTAACTTTGGTTTTGGTGTTAATTTGATCTCGCATGAGATGTAAATAATGTGGAACCTCCTTCTCTTGAAGAAGAGCAACATCCAATTGGAATTGGTAGACCAATCCATCACTATTCCATTGGGACTAGTTGAGGACATCATCACCACCATTTGTGGGTGGTCATATCCTGCTAATTTCCTAGTAATCAAAGTGGAGAATTGCAAGGAGGACTTTCCAATTATTATGGGAAGGGCGTGATTAAGTACTATTGATGCTAAAATGGGAATTAGAGATCTTTCCTTGGAGATATCAAAAGAAAATAAATTTGAAAAGATCGAGAAGAAGAGAGTTTCATGTATTGTGTACAATGATTCAGGGTTCCATTGTGTGCAGAAGCTATGGTCAGTAAAGTAAACATCTATCTCTGCATGCAAGTAGTGTGCACCAAAAGCTGATATTTAGAGATGTCTGTACGTAGTAGCCACAAAATGAGAGGGCACCTAGTGGCTGACAGCTAATGCTAGCACTAGTACATTATGTATGGAACCTACTAAGGGCCTAATGTATGAATATGTTGCAAGTATGGATGAACTCGAGCAAGTTCATCACCAACTCTCCGAAGGAGAAAATGATGATGTTAATTGGGGTGAGCTGGAAATTCTTGATAATTTTAAATAATATCCCCTTGAATTGAAGACACTATTGGTTGGAATGGAGTATGTATTTTTGAAAAATGGAAGGCTAGTTATTATTAATTCCAAGCTTACTACAGAACAAAAGAAAAGATTGATAAAAGTTATGGAAAAATGGTTAGTAGCCTTTGCCTGGTCATATTCCAAACTTACTGGGATAGATCCAAGAATATGCTAGCACCGAATATACATTGACCCTGCCGTCAAGCTAAAACGACAATCGTAGTGATGTTTGAATCCCAAGTTAAAATAGATTGTCAAAGAGGAGATTGAACAACTCATCAAAGCAAGATTTATCTACCCTATTGTAGATAGTGAGTGGGTCAGTCCACTCATGATCATACCAAAGAAAGACAGAAAATGGCGGGTGTGCATTGACTTCTGACTACTCAATATGGCAACTTTCAAAGATCATTTACCATTACATTTCATCGATCAAGTGCTGGACACTATTTTGGGGCATAGCTATTATAGCTTTCTGGATGGTTATAGTGGCTATAATCAAATTTGGATTGCACTAGAAGACTAGGCAAAGGTAACTTTCACCAATCCTTGGGGAAATTTTGGTTATTGTCAGATGCCATTTGGTCTATGTAATGCTGCAACCACATTTTAATGATTAGTTAGCATTTTCCAACAATAGATCAGTAGCAGGGTAGAAGTCTTTATGGATGATTTTTCTACCTACGGAGCTACATTTGAGCAAGCCCTGGACCGGCTTGACTAGGTGTTGAAGAGATGTGTCGAAACAAACCTCTGGCTCAATTGGCAAAAGAGCCATCTTATGGTCTAGGAAGGCATAGTCTTGGGGTAACATTTCAAAAGTAGGAATTGAGGTGGACCTTGAAAAAAATAAGGGTTATCCAAGGAATAACTTGCCAACTCAAAATAGTCAAAGAAGTGTGATCATTCCTTGGTCATACTGTCTACTACTGGTGCTTCATCAAGAATTTTTCCAAAATCACCAAGCCATTGGTAGAATTGACAAAGAAGGGTGCATCATTCATCTGGACCCCTACATGTGAAGTAGCATTTTAGCAATTGAATCAAAAGCTTGTTGAAACCCCCATTCTTCAAGCACTAGATTGGTCTAGACCATTTCATGTGATGATTGATGCATCAAATTATGCTTTGGGGGCAGTGCTTATGCATAGGGATGATCAAAAATGTCCATATTACATTCACTGCATAAGCCAAAGCATTGCAAGTGCACAACTAAACTACACCACCATAGAAAAGGAGTTGATGTTAGTGGTGTTCACCTTAGAGAAGTTCAGGCACTATGTGCTTGGCTACAAAGTGTTCATGCACATAGATCATAGCACCATCCAATTTTTGATGAAGAAACCAGCGGTGAGCCCCCGTGTCATACAGTGGCTCATGATTATTCAGGAGTTCAATTTCACAATGGTAGATTAAAAAGGTGTGGAGAATGTGGTCACGAATCACTTATCATGACTAAGATGGGATGACAAGGAGAAAGAAAACCCTTTATATGATTAATTCCCTGATGAATCTCTGCTTGTAGGTGTTATTAATGTGCAAATACCCGATGAACCAAAATGGTATGAAACCATCCTCACTTATCTGCTCAAGCAAGAATTTTCACAAGGGTTGGACACTAGAAAGAAATAATAGTTTCTTCATTGGGTCAAGCATTTCATGGAGATTAATGAAAACCTTTATAAAGTTTGTCCCAATGGCCTGGTACATTAGTGTGTCCCTGATACAGATCAACTGCAGATTCTCTAGGATGCTCACGAAGGTCCTTGTGGGGGCCATTATGCTAGAAGATGCATGTCCATAAAAATCCTCATGGTGGGGTATTATTAGCCAACAATCTTTAGGGATACACCCCAATTCATCCGTGCTTGTGATCATTGCTAGAGGGATGGTGGAATGATAGTTTGAATGGAGGGGCCACAACAATGGATACAACCTCTTAAGCCATTCAATATTTGGGGCATTAACTTTATGGGTCCCATTGCACCTTTATCAAATGAAAAGACATATATAATAGTTGTAGCTAACTATTGTACCAAGTGGGCAAAAGCAACAGTTGTCACTAACTGTACATCCACCATTGCTGCTCGGTTTGTACAACAAAACATTGTAAACAAGTTTGGTGTACCTCGTGCATTAATTTATGATAATGGAACTCATTTTATAGGTGCCACTTTCTAGAAACTGATGCAACACTTGGGGGTTGAACATAAACTCACAACACCATATCACCCCCAAGCCAATGGTCAAGCTGAGGTCACTAATCAGAAGATTACAAAAATCTTAATGTGTACCATTAGCAAATACCGAAGGGACTGGAACACTAAATTAAATGATGCTCTTTGGGCCTATCGCTCTACATGGAAGCTTCCCATAGGATATTCTCCCTATGAGCTTGTGTAAGGAAAACTACCAACATTGCCCATCCAATTCAAGCTCTGTACACTCTCTATAGCCTATGACCTTGACCTAAATATATGTCTAGCCCAGAAAGAATGATTGATGAACCTTAACTTGCTAGACAAAAATTGGTTAATGGCCCTATCATCCAAAGAAATACAGAATGCATTCAACAAGAAATTCCATGACCTCAAAATAAGAAAATTCAAGTTTCAACCAAGAGACAAGGTTCTCTATTGGAATCCTGCACATGTACCCCAATGAACCAAATTTCAAACATTATGGGAAGGACCTTACATCATAGATGAGACTTTTCCATCTAGGGCCATGATCATCTACAAACTTGATAGCCCAAATAAGAAAAAATTAGTCAACATTCAACAAATAAAACCTTTCCATGAGCCCAAGCCAACCAACTCAACAAACACCTTGCTAGATGGACAAGCACACCCAGTCTTTCGGATCTCTTCCTCCCAACTTAGTCATGGGAGAGATGGCCACCCATACTAACACCTCTTGTGGCTCCTCAGTCTTTTGACCTTTTTTGTTTTACACATTTTTGATTTTATAACTTTTTGTTTTCATCTTCTTTATTTTACATCTTTGTTTTACATATTTGTATTTTTAAGGTATTGATCTTCTCTTAGTCTTTAGTTTACACCATTGTTAATATATTCAATATCTATTGTCTACTATTTTACTTTGTTTTATGATTATGTTTGCTTGTGTTTGATGTGTTTCTCTACGTTTTCTATTAATAAGATGGTAGGTACAATGGTAATGCACTACTTGATGGTGGTATGCTTCATTTGTAATTTGATTGTTGATGTCTAGTTTTTGACTTTGAATGTTGTTACTAACGACTAGGACATGGTTTTTTTTTCATGTAATAGGTAGTGAGTCCACATCATCCACCCATCCACATACTCTATGGTTTTCCTTGTTTTGGAAATGTGCATTTTCTTCTTCATTAATGCAACTTTAATAAATTGG
Source organism: Gnetum montanum (assembly GCA_015680685.1). Taxonomy (NCBI): domain Eukaryota; kingdom Viridiplantae; phylum Streptophyta; class Gnetopsida; order Gnetales; family Gnetaceae; genus Gnetum; species Gnetum montanum. The sequence goes on along the minus strand of MNCI01034026.1, from coordinate 641,713 downwards.
TGACTTGTGTAGTTTCTAGAATTGGGAAGGAATCAAAGGTTTGGACAGGGTGTGGCTTCAAAGGGATGTAGTATTCTTCATGTTTTTTTGTTTTCCTGTGTGTAGGAGTGTTCTTATAAACTTCTCATCATTCCATGTCATTTCACAATAGGAAGTCAAATAAGTCCTTGCATGGTGTGTTCCTCATCACAAAAAAAAAAAAAAAAAGATGAGGATTCAAGGCACACCCCTTAGAAAAAATAAATGCAAAAGAAATGCATGGGTCTTTGCATGGTNGCCCTTTTATTTAGTCTAAGGGATGTGCTTTGAATTCCCATAT
>MNCI01034026.1:582560-641379 GCA_015680685.1 Gnetum montanum | reverse complement strand
ACTAGTTATGAGACTTGTCTTGTCTCCTCTAACTAAGGCCTTTTCTCACTTCCTACCTTCTCTCCAATTTGGAATGGTGGTAATTTTGTGGGAGCATTCTTGTGTCTCAAGGGATGGACTAGCCTTAGAATGTCGATGCGAAGTCATTGAAAGTGGTTGGTTTTGATTTGGACTAAGGATGGATCCTACCAAGTCATTTAATCACAAACTACACAAGGGACTACATGTGACTATAATTAGAAACTCCATTTCACTCTCTCTATCATCCATCTATGCTTTTCATGCCTCACCTCACTATTAGTTTCATGTTTTGATTCAATGTTCTTGTTTGATGTGTCAGGTTTCTCAATCAGTTACTTTTGGATTTTTGTACTTAACTTTCCATAACCATTAATCATGGTGCCCATGGACTCCTTGGTTTGAAGTTATGCAAGGGCATAAAAGGCCTGTGCCTGCTTTGGGGAGGAGGACCCACTTGCATATCTTTTGGTTTGGTTAAGTTAAGTTCTTTACCCTTAGACATTGTTATAATCAAATTCTTTTTTATTTATCCCATCCATGTCATCTAATTGTATGCACCTTCACAACTATTTGTAATGAACCCCTTTTTATTATTGTGAATACCCTCTTTCCAGTATTCCTTGTGTTAAGCTTTTCTGAATTGTATGGATCGCTTCTCTTACTTAACCCATTTTTTAGTCTTTCCACTAACAATATCAAGCAACCAATCTATCACAATCACAACATGGCTAAATAAAATCACCAATGAGACAAGGTATTCAGCCATTATCTATTGAACTATATATACTAATCCTTGGTTTTGTTGTGATAGCAGTGGGAAGCGTGGACTGGAAGTGGGACTATCTTCACCAAGGAGGATGCAACCATATCACTCGTGAGAGACTGTTTATAACTGTTGGATCTCTTCTACCTCTCCCTAATTCTTTTGTTGCCAAGAGGGATTGGATGTTCTTTGGATCCATTGGTATTCTTTTCTATTATCATGAACACCCAATTTTGTACACAATTGTTATGTTGTATGCTTGGGTACTTTTGTATTTGTCTATTTTCTTTGTGTCACTTTGCATGTCAATCAAATAAGTCCATGCCCCCTATTATATTTTGTAAAGAAATTGTTCCTCTTTTCTATACTCGAGGATGATTTTTCATTTAGTCATGGGGGCATGATAAATTGTGTTTTTTAATACTTTGATATCAAGGTGGCCATGATATCGGATACGTGATATCGTGGCCCAAGATGCGATATCATACATTCGATATTGTAGGATTACTCCTGGGTCTATAAATACAGTGCCCAGGTGCACAATTAGAAGTAAGTTTTTGGTAGTCAAGTAGTGAAACTCTTGCAGGAGGTCTAAGTGTGAACGGATCTTTATTCAAGCATTGATGTACCTAAACACACCAGTGTGTTGGCAATAAAGACAAACTCTTTGATTCATTCCTTGTAGCACTTGAGACTTTCTTTCTTATGCATTTATATATTGTGATTTCATGAAATTTACATTAATGTCATTAATGCAATAGTTAATTTTGATCAATCAAGAAAGTCATTAAAATACACAAGTATGACCCCTTCAAACATACGTGTGACACTTGGTAGCTTAGAATGATTAGTGTTTAACAATTCAGTAGTGTTCACATAAAGTTCAAGATGTGTCCGGGAAGTGGAAATGGTTACTTGTGTTAGGCTAGATTAGACCATAGTTTACTTAGTAATTAATCACTCTTACTTTCATCTTTGTTCTAGGTGAGTAATTTCATAAAAGCACAAAATAACAAAAATCTTACGCCTCAGTCACACTTAACCATACAATTGCATTCCACAAGTGGGACTAGGAAGACAACAAATGGACAACATGCATGCACTATTTAGCTCTAGCATACTTAGTAATTATAGTATGTAGAATTTGACTGGATCACACGTGAATGCCTGTGATTCGTATGGTTGGGTGTAGGGGTACCTTGTTGCTCATCACAAAGTATGAAATATTTTCTTAATTCCCTAGACTTAGACAAGAAATTTCTATAAGAAATTACTATTAAATTGCTCAGGATGCTTTTTCAAATACAACATAAGCTCTTATATGGAAAACCTAATAGAAGTCTAATATTGTGCAAAAATAGAGCGATAAAGAAAATCTAGAAAATCCCAAAGTTAAATGCCAAGCATGATACTATCTAAACCATTAGCTAAGTAACTAAAACAAAATGGGAAGAAATGAACTCATAGGATTAAGATAAAGTAGTTGAATTGATGTCTTTAGCAAGCCATGCTTTACAATCTTTAATATTCTTTTGAGTATCTTTTCCTCCAAATCATCTTTAATTCTACCTTTGAAGATTTGTTTATAGTGGCCTTAGGGTAGTTACAATAATCATGAGAAGTTAAGAATGTTACAAATATCTAGAAGATTAATTCATAGCCATGCTAAGAAGTTATAACTTCCACATAAATTTAAGCCATAGTTGGCAAGTGTCTTTTCCAATAACTAACTTATAAATACTTTATTTTATTGTTCCTAATATTCTTGAAGCTTTATCCTTAATATGAGTTCACCATTTTTGGCACATCAACTCTTATAATATATCTCCCTATGGGACAAAACATAATTTAAGCCTTTAATGCAAAGATAACTCTTATTTGAGGTGCCTTCTTCAATTCCAAGGCACCCAAATACAAATGCAAGATAGCCAATCTATGGTTGATTACATATGTTCCCTTAATCTAAACTTCGTTTTCCAAATTTAATTATTATATTTTATTCTTCTTCTTTTTATATCAAGGTTTTATTTTATGATTATTATTTTTTGGTAATTTTATAACTCCATACCAAAACCTTAATACAAATGTATGGAATGTAAAACCATAATATCATGAAAAGATTGTGGGTGTAAAATGTAATAGTAAATGGGGCCAAACTACCAATAAGCAACCACGATGTGTTTTCCACACACTCTATTAATGTTGCATGCTTTGCAGGGTAGTAACTACTTGTTTGTAACTCTATCTCTACCTCCATGATCAGCGCAATGGTGCATAATTTCCAATTAAATTTTCCAATGCCACTCTGCAACATGAAAGATTAAAGAAAACAACATAGTCTTCGCTACCAATGTATGTGCCATCATTGATAGGTAATCCGCCAACAAGCCTTTGCATATTTCCACCATGATTTTTCATGATGTCCTCTGTAGAGAAATTGGCATACAACAACGCAGTGGATCCCATCCAAGGTAATTATTGTAGGGGTTCTAAGGGCTTTTCTGTCAAGGGATCTATGGATGAAGGGACTCTACAACTATAGATTCCTTACAGATGTGTGATTGCTGATGGCCATGGATGCAATGAATTGAGGAACATTAATTCTTAGAAGAGCATGATGCTTCATAGAATGATCCCTATGGCCTGTTCTATTAAACTTTTTGGAATCTGTGCTCTGATGTACATGGCGATTGCAACCCTAACACCAAATATATTGCACATATGAGTCATGTTCAAGTTGCCTTGGCCATGGATGCCAATATTACTTCTTAAGGACATGAGTGTTTAATCCTATAGGTTAGCAAAGGATTGATGATGACACCATTGAAATCCATTTGTTACGCTTGAATTAGCACCAAGTGCCATGCCATGGTTGTTGATTTTTTGCTTAAACATCATGTTACAACAACACATGATAAATTTAATATTTTAATGGTTACATCATTTTGGAAATTTTAGAACTTAATTGATTACTTTTCTAAGCTTATTAAATTTTCAATTAAAATATATGTCACCTTTCTTAGATATATCCCTCATGTAAAATCGATATTCTCCTTCATGTTGCTTTGATATTTTAATTAAAATATCACCTTCAAAATGTTTTCCTTGTCTAAGGTATTTGATAGGATAGCTTTAAAAAAAATTTTCTTGAGAAAACCAACATAGCATAACTTTATCAACTTCTTAAAGCCTATCAAGAACCCTCACTACTCCATAAAAATGGTTAACACTTCTATCAACAAATGCAATTATTAACTTGGCTTGTACCTTGATTAGTTCAATCTTCATCATGCTATCACTATTCATTAAAAGTAACTTCACACTTGGATTAATTCTTTACTCTTCATCTATCTAGTAGCTAGTACTTAATTGATCAGTGGGTACTTGAATGATTTCTACTACATGATAGATATTATGCATGCTACACCTTGATTAGTGTGAAGAGGAGATACTCCATGAAGGAATATAGATCAAAGACCGAATAGGAGTATCATGATGCTCCATGGATGAATCATCTAACAAGGAAGGAGAAAACTAAAAGAGATCTTTCCATATAGCCTCATCACCCATGATGACTCTCATCATGTCTAGAAAGTTGCTACCAAGGTCTTGCAAATCCTCAATATGGATTATGACAACGTACCCTTCATCTTCAATGTGCATAATGGATCAAAAATTGCCATCGAAAAGAGGTTCTTGGCTTTGCCTAATGTTAAAATGAGGAGGTTAGGAGATAGATCCTGCTAGGCTATCATACCTATGTATGCTAAGAAGATTGAGGCATGGTGCCCTTGGTTTGTTTATGTAGAGCTAGTTTGAACGATGAATGTGGGATGCCTTAGTAGAAGGAATTTCATCCTTTGATTTAGGTACTACCTCAACAACCTCTGGACATAATCTTTGGATCACCATAATTATGTACTCCTAATCTACCATTCTTATTATTCTAGAATGTCTTCCCATATGATTGGCTATGCCTACTAATTTTTAGAGTTTTCTAATTAATCCTAGAAAGGTATAGATCTCCCTCTTATCTTGGGCCACATATTTGATCTTTTAGATCAAGGCCTTGTAAAGAAAATATGGGATATTGATGGCACATTTTCCTTTTATCATTTCTACAATCTTAGCCTTGTGGGTAGAGATACTTGATGGTCATTTTATGGGTAAGAAGTTATATGTGACAATTTTATACATAACATTATGAACCAAGGGAAGTTTAGACATGTTCACCTTTGCTTTATCCATGTCAAAGTCCTTGAATAAGAGCTTTGATTTGAGCTTGGACTTAGTATTTTGGGTCCATGACCATAAATTATTGGCTAGCTCTTTTGAAAATCCTACGATCCTAGATATTTTCCATGGTGAAATAGGCATAAGATTCTCACAAAAAAAGGTTATGATATCATTTTTTGTAAGGTTTTTGTGTAACTCTTCTACCTCATGCTAGTGCTAGAAAGAGAATTAGGTGATATACTCATAAAACCCTATCCACTTTAGCAACTCCTTGAGCTCAAAAGGACCAAGCTTAAGGAATGGATGGTAATTTTTCTCTTCATAGATTAGTCACTTCTAGATGTCATTTGCATCCACACCTATTTGGATATCACTTGGTTCATCATCATCTACCAACTTCTATAGCACTTATTTGACCACCTACTTTTGTGCCCATGCTCAATCTAAAGATTGAGAATGTGAATGCCTACCTCCCAATTTGCTTTTTGGTGGAAATCATTTTAGAGTAGGTTTTATAGGTTTTGGATCAGTAGATTTAAGCTCTTCTCATTTCTTCTTCGTAAGAGTTGGTGGTTTGTACATAGCTCTGTAGATGGAAGCTTAAGTTTATTCAACCTCTACCCTCCTTGGTCTATAGAGTTTTAATCACAACCATCCTAACATAGCAAGCTATGAAGACTATTAAAAATCAAGTTCCTTAGGCATTATACTATCATTGCAAAAATTTCATGTGAAAACATTATTACAACTATGAAATCATGGCATGCATGGGTAAGTACAAGTAAGGTAGAAATGCTTAAATAACTACCAAATGTAAGAAATTCCTACATGGATTGATGTCTTTACCCCACTACCAAGTTACAAAATATTAGAATTGAACCATAGCAAGAATGCCAAGGACAAGAAAGACAAAAAATAATCCATTTAAAATTATTGCTAATCCAACCTCAAAGGTAAAAATCCACAAACTTGTTACTTGTTTTTAGACAAATGAAGCAAAAAGAAAAAAGAAAAAAAAAGAAAAATTTAAGAAAGTAAAGTGTGGAATGACCTTAGAAGGATCACCCCATTTATGTTTGTTTATTGATGCATGGAGGGGGGATGCGCTAGTGCAAGAGCACTAATGCCCCTACACTAATTCAAGGGATACATCAGTGCATCTTCCTGAACTAAGGGAAATGTAAAACTTCATTATCCACACCCTCTACTTACCTTTCTTTGCCTCCAGAGTTACCTACAAGGTTCACAACATGTCCGAATTTTCATGAATCAATCTAATAAGGTATCAAAAGAGCTAGATAATAAGAAAATTATAAAATTACCTTTAGTAATATCTTAAATCATGAAAATTGAGTTAATTAGTTAATTTATGCATTCCCATGAATAGAAAGCTAGGAAAGAGGGATTAGAGCACCAAGAACAATGAAATACATGCACAAATGAGATGAACTAGAATGGATTTGTTATGATCAAACCTTAAAACATGAAGATTTGACACTTACACAAGTGGATGATCAATCAAGTGCCTTATGTCATGCAACCACCACCATCACTAGGAGATAAGCTTTAATGCACTTTCTTGTAATGCCAATCCATCAAAGATTCACAAGTGAGTCCTTTTCATAATAGAAATCTACCTCTTTTTCCATTGTAAAACCTATTGATGAAACAACCATGGTTCCCAACAACTAGGAGACATCAACATCCAACATGAGTTCATCCCTTTGGAGGATCAAGTTTCATCCTCCACTTCACCTAATTAACTTCTTGCCATACACAATAATGGACCAGAATAAATTGAAAGAGATGGAGAATAAATAATGGACAATGAAGAGAAAGAGTGAGAGTGAAACATCACTAGATCTCCATCCAATCATTTAATAAGCTCATGAAGCATGTGATCATGTCCTACATCTTATGAGAAATTTTTTGCTATGTCCTTTCACTACTACTCATTCATAGGATAGGGATTGATTGCCATGTCTCCTTTCCAAGCATAAAGTCACAATTACTACTTTTGTGTCATCTAGCCTTGATTATTTTGTGGTCTAATCATTGATAAAACCAAACCAAAGCAATGTACTACAAAGCATACAGAAGTTAATATTCTAATTTGGTTTTCCTTCATCCATGTAAGTATGCACAATAAGCTTTCCAAATTTTTATTTATCAGAAATCTCTTATTGATTCCCTTAGATGCTTTAAACAAATTTACATTATAATAAGTATTATAATACCATGAACATACAAAATGTTTTTTTTATTCAAATGTAGTCAAAGTTTGGATTGATGATTATGATGTTGACCCTTGAATCAAATGAATTTGGGATTTAGGTGGAAACAATAATTGATATTATCAAAGTTCACTAAGAGAGAAACTTCTAGACCTTCATGATCATGGGTATGAATGAGCTAGAGGTTATCTATATGAGCTTTGGAATTCAAGTGATCTAGCCAATGGGTTGAACATGAGCAAGGGTTACATAGGTATTAGTTCAACCATTCATTTTAGATTTGATTTGAGCAATTATAAAATTGATCTAGAATGGTAAAAATATCAATTTGTGTGGACTAATAAGCTTAGAGGTATGTGGATTTTTCCATTACATTTTCTTTTTTTAATTATTTTATTAATATCTTTTTTCATTTTTTCTTTATTTTGTTTTCTTTTTTTTTTTCATAATTTCTTTTTCTTCGTAGGAAGAGGATTTTTTATGATTTGTGGAAATCATGGGAGTGATTAGAGTGCCAAATTATCACTTGAAATCTTTTCCTTGCATTAGCATGAAAATTCATCCCTCACTACATGGCATACATAGGTTAATGAGATCATGAACCTATTTTGACCATGTTGGCTAGGCAAGGCAAGCACATGCATCTTGGTCTAATAACATCAATTATTCATCCAATGATCATAAGAATCCTTGATGACATACCATTTCCTTATCATTGACTAATCACTCTTCTAGAATTTTGAAGCTCATACCCTAAGTTATGGACCCATCACTTGCTCATGGTTCTAGTAGCATTAGCTTCAACAAATCATAGTGTGAGTCCTAGCTCTTTGCTAAATTTGAGCCTAGCTGAATGACACCATTGGCTTATTGGGAAAGCATTGATAAAGCAAATTAATTGATTTTTCCTCATACATACAAATAAAAACACTCTAAAATAAAAATTAATATCATAAATAATTATCCATTAAGTTCAAAAATTGTAACCTAATACACCATCTTTATTAAATGCACACATAAAAATTAGTAGAAAAATAAAATTTTGATATGGCATGGAGGATTCTTCCCCCATAGTTAATCCATGTCTATTACTTAGTAGATATTTTAGTATTAAATTAAGTTTTATGTATGCTTAAAAGTGAAAAATAGTTATTATGGTACTCCAGGTGTTGTCCAACAAATGTTTCATCTAGCTTGCTTGAATGGCACATGCACATGATGAAACATGACCAAGAAAGATCATAAGGTGTTTTCTTCTAATTCATCTTTCTAGTCTCATCTCTCATGTTAATTTTGAAATGGAGGTCTTGGAAGACCAACTTGGCATTGGTGGTACTCAAATAAGCCCTTCCCATAATAATAGGAAAGTTATCTTCCACCTTGTTTTCTGATCTAATTACTAAGAAATATGGTAGATACGACCATCCTACAACACTTGTCATCACATCACTTATCCCATAGGATATGTGTAGGATTGATTTGGTAGATCCAACTAAATGTTGGTACTCTTAAAATAAGTAAGCTCCTCATCAAGGTATTGCTACATAGAGATAATATTAAGTCCTAAACCAAAGTCATAAAGAGTTGAGTAGTGACATTTTTTATTGATTTTAATTTTCACCATGGGACTGCTAAGATCTAATTATTTTTTTAAAAAGTATCCTTCTTTGACAACCCATGTAGTCACCTTGGATATGGGAATGATGACAAAAGTACCTTTAGGCATCATCTTATTACCTTTGCTAGATATGGTTTTGAAACTTGCACTTAAAGTAGATAAATGCTTTGATGAGATTTAGGGAACATCACAGAGATCTCTTGAATATGGAGTTTTGTTTAGAATGCATGATTATCATTTTTATTGGATAAAAAGGATGATGTGGAGCCAATCCCATGGTTCTCATGTTTGTACTTACAATAGAATTTCCTACCATAGGACTTTAAACTTCCCCCTAAAACGAAATCAATAGGAGATTGGTAATATTTCCTAGTCATATACATTGAAGTAGGATAGATGCAATAGAAAATATTATATGATTTGACTTGCCTTGGCTATGGTTGATTGAATATCCCACCTTGCATAAGATCAAGAAGTAGAAAATGTTGTTGTTGCTATTAGAAAGCTTGATTAGTACGATTTCTTGAAGCAGGCAGGATGACTAAGGTATCATTGATGGGTGTTAATAAGAAATTTCCTATGCATGTTGAATGTAGCAATTAGTAAGAAGTTCCATCTATTATTGTATAGAATCAATAAGAATCCATGGAGTAGCACCTCAAGGATTTAAAGCTTGCCACTATTGGTACTACTACATGGATCATAGATATGCATCCCTAAGATAGTACAAGTGGATAAGGTATGGAGTCCTCATTATTTATCTTTTGATGAATTTGAGATTTAAAGACATCCTAGATCATCAAATCTTATTAATCATGTAAGCCATGACTAGGCAACACTATGAATCATAAAAGTTTTCACAGTATTTGTAGGGATCCTCATCATTGGAGAATGAGGAAGTCTCATTTAGACCTTCATGAATGTTTTCAGAATGAAAGAGCTTATCTTTAGCCATGCCTTCATACCTCTTTCTACATTCATATGGTGCAATTAATTTGGTTGCAGGTTCAACCACCTTACCTTCAATGTCCTTAAGGATAGTGATAATTTTCTCATACATTGCATCCCAAGCATGGTCCACTTTGAGGGCCAATTCTATCAAGGCCTTGTTTATTCTAACTTGATCTTGCACTAAGACCTTAACTATGGTGGAAGATTTAGTGGTATCTTTAATGTTTTTAGCATTCCTTCTACATGCGAGGTCACAATTGTACTACTTAGAAAACTATTGCTTTTTCCACTTGCCTTTCATGCTTCATATGATGTTCAAGAGTGATTTGACATAGACCATAGACTTTTTGTGTACTTGACCCATTGCATACATACTCATGCATTCTCTTGTTTCTTGCTTTATGCCTTCTATAATGTGCATTAACTACTCTTTTTGACTAAAGTCATGCTTTAAACAACAATAAGAAATTTTAATATACCTCTCCATGACGATGTCGAGAGGTTCATAGGCTTCTTACCTCCATCTAACCATGTTCTTTGTGATCTTATAAATTTAGGCATAGGTGTAAAATTTTATGTAGAAGATTATGACCATATCTACTCATCCTTGACTTAATTTTAGGAGTAAGGATTTATATCAAGTCTTAACATGCTTGATGAAAGTGCAAGAAAGCAATTGTAAGTTCTATTAATCACTCATGATCCATTGCAAATAGCAAGCATTGTTAAAGACTTGCATGTAAAGTTGGGAATCATTATTAATATACCCTCTATATGTTGGTACATCGACCATGTTGATTCACTTGATCATGCTACCATAAACATGCTTCCTTTGAATGTACATAGCTTCATTAATCTCATGATAACTACCCTAGCTAAATAAAGGAGAATCATCATCACTAAAAGGTTTAGATAAATGCTAGTGTTAGAACTTGGAAAGGAGATGATCATTTTGAGTGTGAATTGTGCTTTGGTTGATAGTACTTGACCATGGACCTTCATGATGGAGTAGTCCCTTATCTTTCTTATTTTATTTTTCCTTCTACTTTTCATCTAAATGATTAGATGAAAAGTTGAGATTGGCCTTTTCCTCCACCATTTGATCATATTANAAGTGCAATGAGCATCTGTTCCTTAATCATCTATACACATCTTGGACCTTGTGAATGACTACCACTAGGATTACCAAGTGCATGGCCTAAGTACGCTATTGGGTTACGAAGTAGTCACACTTGAATGCTCGTGATTAAGTCGTACTCATTCCGCGTTACTAGGAGTTTAAGGGTGAGAGATGTTAACTAAGGAAGCAGTAAATAACAATAACAATTAAATACATAATTGGGCTAAGTGGATTCTGCAATGATGAAGTAATCTCGATCCTTATTGCTGGTCATGTGCATGTCCAAGTACGTCACACTCGAATAAGGATGCTGTACAATTACAATCATCACACTGTAGGCATGCACTGGGAGAAAAGGGTTGAGAGGACTAAGTGACTAACTTACATTAACTATTCATTAACTAGGTTCTAATTGTCCTAACACCAGTATCTGTTCCCACTTTTTGTACACATCCTGAACCAGTGCAACGCTGCTGGGATTACTAAATGCTACTCGTTATTGGGCTACCAAGCACTACACACATGCTTGAAGCAGTTGTACTGAGTGTACTTAACTAGGAAGTTCATCTTTATTTTAGTACATAAATGTGTGCTTAGGTACAATTTGCTCGAATAAAGATCCGTTCACTTTAAGACTCCTACTGCGGGCACATGGAAATTATTCTAACTTTGGAATGGTAAAACTACTATAGTTTGGCTAAGGGTCTCCATCTAGATGCCTAGAATAGGGAAAGCCAACTCTTATTTATAGACATTGTGGCGGGCTGTGATATCATGTACACGATATCGTGGCTCATCATACCCCCATGACTAAATGAAAACTCATCCTCGAGTTCCTTACAAAATATTGGGAAGGTATGGGATTATTGAATTGAATGATACTAATGGTGAATGGGGTGACATGTGAACGGATCATCATTACAACACATGAAAATATTAGTGTTCATGACAATAAGAGTGAACACTATAAACATATGACATCTAGCCTTATTTGGAAGCTGAGAGAGAGAGAGAGAGAGAGAGAAGGAGAAGTCTGTTGCTGCCGATGCCAAGATTTTGCCTTCTGTTGTCTATCCATAACCACGCCATCAATCTTGTTCCTTGCATAACTGCTCCAGCACCAGTCCATTCCAAGTGTTCCCTCCAAATCCAATCCATTGTTGTATGATTTCCATCTGCACATACAACACAGTCTTATATTAGCAAGGGTAAATGAATCACAATGCAGTTGATACCTTGCCTTAGTGTAAGGTCCATTGGTTGAGTTGTGATATGGCTGATGCGGATTCTGGAGATATAATACTGGTGACTACCCAAGGTGTAGGGTTTAGGAGAAAATCGAAAAAATTGGACCAGGACCCCCATGACTAAGAGTGAACCTCCGGTAGCGAGAGAATGGAAAAGGATACAGAAAAAGAAAGATGGAGAAAAAGAGACAACTGCAACACCGATGAAATGGATGTCAGAGATGGAAATGAATAAAATAAATGTTGATTACAAAAATGTTTAAGGGAAAGAAATTAACTGATGCACCAAATAGGAATGCCAGTGGGTCCTCCCCAAAGTAGGCTCATGCCCTTAATGCCCTAACATTCCCACATTCAAAGAGTCCATAGGCTCTGGAAATGTTATTTGGAAGCAAGAGTTAAATTCTTAACCACAAGAGTTTACCAAAAAGAAAACAATGCATCAACTAAAATATAGACTACTGATACAACCGACATTGAGGTGAACAATGGAGAAAGAATGATGGAAAGAAGAGAATGGAATGGAGTCTCAAGAACAAGGTGGTGTACAGCCCCTTGTGTATTAATGGTTAATGTGACTTAGTAGATCTTATTCCAAATCTAGCCTCAAAAAGTCCACATCCAGTGACTTCACATTAATGCATTTGGCCAATCCATCCACCTGAAGTAACAAGAATGCTTCCTTCAAAGAGTCACCACCATTTCGATGAAATGAGAAAGGGGAAAGTAGAAAGTGAGAAAGGGGAAAGTAGAAAGTGAGAAAGGGCCTTAGTTAGAGGGAACATGTTCGTTTAGTTCCATAACCAATGCTTGTAGCCTAGATGATTATTTCATATAAGGGGTGTGCTTTGAATTCTCACCTGTTTTCTATTTTTTTTTGCGTGATAACCACACCATGCAAAGACAAACTTAAGAAGAAAACATCCAAGCACCCAAGAGAATGGCCAACACAAATGCATCAAGTCCTCTTGAAGTCACACCCTTTTCAATCCTTGAGTCCTTCCTTAGTTTGAGAAATGCCTAGTCACTGATTCATTGATAGTTCTTATTATTGAAAGAAAGGGATTGTATAGTTCCAAGCCAAGAGAGACCATAAAAATTCATGGATGCACAGATGATGTGGATTCATTGCCTGTTATATCAAAAGAACCATACCTTATTATTAGCATTAAGACTCAAAGGTAAAAACCAAACATTAGTAATCAATAGAATACAGTTCATACCACCATCAGAAGCACTTATTAGGTGACGAACCTAACAAAACAAAAACAAAAAACAAAAACAAAAAATAAAAACAAAACAAACAGTTACACAAAGAAATGAGAAAGTATAACTATGTTGCAAAACAAAAAGTTGTAAAATTAAAGAGAATTATAAATATTTATTAATCCTGCTCGTTATTAGAATGAGGGATATCCTCCATAACTAAATGGTTGAGCATGGTGAGGATTAACAAATGAAATATGAGGATCCTTACATGTTGGAAATATTGAAACTTGGTCATAGTTACCCCATTGGGGTTCACACACCTGATTATAGTAAGCATAGTGGGACAATTTGTAAGATGTGGTTCTCGGATAAAGAGTTGACCCACTATGATACTTGAGACCATAAGATGGTATGCAAGGATCAGGATGTCACCTTCCATGGCTGTGTTCATTGGTTCGTATGGTTGTTGGAGTGTTAATTAGTGACCCTGATGAAGTGACATGAGGCATTGGGTTCGAAGAGAAGGATGCACCATAGTGTTGGGCTTGTGCTGAGTTGAAGGATGCAGTGGCCTTGGAATTGTGTTGTCCCTTCCTACGATCATGTTTAAAGAAGGGTTCCTTTTGATCTTGAGGAGGCCTCTCACTGCTGTTGGCAGTAGTAGCATAAGTAACATTCGTGGGTTGTTGCCATGATGCAGACACTTTAGGAATAGTTGGTGGCGACGTAGAAGGAGGAAAAGGATGAGAATGTTGAAATTTAGGAGAAGTGTAAGATACACAAGGTGGTGGTTGTGTTGAGGACATGGGCTGATAGTATTGAGGAGAATAATAATGCGGCGAGATAGAGTATGTTGACCTGGTTGGAGAAATAGGATGTTGAACTAGATAAGCATTTGGATTCGGATAATACGAAGGGTGTCTCCAGTTTAGGGATGGTTTCCCCCATGACTGGGATTGTTTTCACTGTGATCAAACACAGTATCTCTGTATGAACTCTGGATGTAATGTGCTTCCCCAATGCTCATATAAATGTAACAAGATTGGGCATTGATCCTTGGGGTGATTGTACAGGCAAATGTTGCATTCATATGTATGATCAACAGTTGAGCTCTTATTTTCTTCATTCTTTCTTTCTGAATGTCTAATGATATTTTTTCCTGCTTCTCAAGTTGTCAAAACTCTATCCCTAATAATATCGATATATTCTCCACACTTTTTATGCGTTCATTCCAACATCTTATTAATCTTTACCTCGACTTCCTCTAATGATTGTGGTATTGGCAAAGATGGTTTTTCCCCCTTGAGATTGGTTGATTTCTCATTTTTGTGATTATGGACCTTTGTTAAGTTGAGATTTTGGTCCCATTGATGTTTTTCAACACTCTCCCATCTAGCCATTTCTCCTTCTTCTTTTTCTATCTGCTTAATAAGCTCTTGTAATTGATGGGTTTGTAGTTCGTATAGTTGTCCTTGGGCATACCTCCCTAGGGTCTCTCTTGTTTCATCATGAAGCCCATCAATGATATGGTACATTAGCCTTTCCTCGGAGAACTCATGGCCTGGATAGTTGTTTAGTAGTGCATAATATCTTTCTAAGGCCATGTCCAAGGGTTCATGTTGTGCTTGTTTCCACTCTTGGATTTGTTTCCTCAAGGCTGACACTCTTGCGTAGGTTTGATATCTTTCACTAAAGAGTTTTACCATTGTTGGCCAACGTCGTATTGAATTTTGTTTTAACAATCTATACCATACTTTTGCTTGGCCAAGGAGTGCCATAGGAAAGAGCTTGAGCTTTTGCCAGCCATTATCAATGTTGTTCCATGTACAGGCATTGTAGAAGGCTTGTAAATGTTGTTGCAGATCTAAGTCATAGCCTCCTAAAAAATTAGGGAAGTTGTTTAAATCGAGCCTGGGTAAACGACTCTCTTTACAATGCCTACGGGAGATTCTAACAACCTCTTGTATTTGTGTTAGGCTTGTAGTGGCTAGTGGGGGTTCATCATCATCGAGTAAGTTATGCTTTCATGCATTGGGATGATGTTGCCTTCGTTTATGTTTATAAGAAACCCCCACCTTAGATTGCATACTCCAATCTTAATTGTCATATAATTCGTCGATTCTCCAATGAATTTCCTTACTAGGTATGACATTATCATAGTCTTGTAGGAGAGGCATGGTTGTGAAATTGTGTGTGAATTTATATGTGACCTTTTTGTAATTATTTCTTCCTAAAAGATATACCATTAATTCCTATACAGTGACCTTGTATGACATAACTAATCTAGATAACTAGCACCATCCCCACCAACAGTGCCAATGATGAGTGGTGAGGTACCCCTATACTCAACCATACGAATACGAGCATTACACGTGCAATCCGGTCAAACTCCACAGACGGACTAGTTGTGGTATCTAGATAGTTATCCTTAGGTCGCAGTTCACTGTCTTTCCACCTAGACTAGTATTAGCTTTGTCACATATGGTTTAGTCCAGAGTGAGGTGTATGATGTGTTCCTATACTATTGCTACTCCTGGGGCTAATGGAAAATAATATTAACTAAACTAGGAGAGAGTTGAGAATCTAACTAGCCTAAGTGCGATGAGCATCCATTCCTTAATCATTCGTACACATCTTGGACCTCATGAACGACTACCACTAGGATTACCAAGTGCATGGCCTAAGTATGCTACTGGGTTACCAAGTAGTCACACTTGAATGCTCATGATTAAGTCATACTCATTCCACGTTACTAAGAGTTTAAGGGTGAGAGATGTTAACTAAGGAAGCAATAAATAACAATAACAATTAAATACATAATTGGGCTAAGTGGATGTTGCAATAATGAAGTAATCTCGATCCTTATTGCTAGTCATGTGCATGTCCAAGTACGTCACACTCGAATAAGGATGCCATACAATTACAATCATCACACTGCGGGCATGCACTGGGAGAAAAGGGTTGAGAGGACTAAGTGACTAACTTACATTAACTATTCATTAACTAGGTTCTAATTTTCCTAACACCAGTATCCATTCCCACTTGCCGTACACATCCTAAACCAGTGCAACGCTGCTGGGATTACCAAACGCTACTCATTATTGGGTTACCAAGTGCTACACACATGCTCGAAGCGGTCGTACTAAGTGTACTTAACTAGGAGAGTCAAGGGTTGAGAGAGATTAATTATCTAAGAAAGCATTTAAACATTTAACAATAATTAATTCCTATTTAGCTTAGTCCACATGTTGCAAGGTTTATCAGAAAGTTCATCTTTATTTCCGTACACAAATGTGTGCTCAGGTACAATTTGCTTGAATAAAGATCCGTTCACTTTAAGACTCCTACTGTGGGCACATGGAAATTATTCTAACTTTGGAATGGTAAAAATGCTATGGTTTGGCTAAGGATCTCCATCTAGGTGCCTAGAATAGGGAAAGCCACCTCTTATTTATAGACATTGCGATGGGCTGCGATATCGCATACGCTATATTGCAAGGGTGGACGTGATATCGTGTACGTGATATTGCGGCTCATCAATCATTGATTTAATTAATAAACTTTGATATTATTGTATACTTTCCTGTAGAATTTTATCGATTCAATTGATATCATAGTTAATAAATTGAAGGTATATTATTTTTTCAGATTGATTAAGATCATAGAATTGATATAATTCAATATATGGTATCACGAGACATCAAAGTATTGATGTCTATTGAGATCTTGAACCCCTAAGGGTTTTCCAATTCTCCATATATCTATTGACATCAATTTTGTGATATTTCTTAATTATACAAACTTTCATATCGTAGGTCTTAGCGTCTTGTGATATATATCAATATATGATTTAAAATTTATTAATAGAAGGATTAGATCTATTAACCAAATTTATTAATAGATCCATACTCCACTCACCCATATAGTTTATCATAAGATTTTATTAACTTGGGGTATAGAGTATCAGGTAAAAGTTTACATACAACTCTATTAGGAAGGTCCACCTAGGGTTACTTAGACTATACTTCTTCTCACAAGATTTTATTCATTTGTTGGAAGGATGACTTGCAATCACAAGGTTTCTATCTTTCCTATGTTTTAAGGATCCAAAATGTATTTCTTTCAATGAATTCATTTTGTAACTTGATCTTGGAGTAGCTACCATGTTGGTTGTATCGTATTGTGCTACCCTTTTACTATAGTAAGAGCTCATCCTAATTAATCTAGGTTATTCTCTTAACTTAGATTAATTAGTTTAATTGCTTATTGGGATAGACTAAGGACTAACTAGGAGAGTAGATTAAGAGCAAGTATGTCATGGATTTTATATACTTTCTATCATTAATAACTCAAAAGTAAGCTCTAAACTTCCAAAGGTTAGTATATGTGATGCTTTAGCCATAGTAGGAATCTCAACCACTAACTCCTATGGAAGGCATTTGAAAAACCATATGAAGGTTCAAAGAGTTACAATTATCTATCAAAATTATAGTTGGTAGTCTTAGAATTTGATAATAATTATGTAGTGATATGGTGAATAGTTTGGAGATTATTTATGAATCATTACTAAAGATAAATACATAGTTGACATGTTGGGGGAAAAGAAAGGAAGAGAAGAGACATTATTCCTTTTAGGTATGAAGTTTCAAAAGCTAAGAGATAGAATAAACTAAGTACGGAAAATTTTTACTCATTATAAGGTTGGCCATTATGCTACCTACTTAGATTAGTTGATCCTCTCCTTAATAATGTTATATCCTAGCTATCTCAAGTGGTGGTATCCATGTTTCCTTTCATGTTCTATTGACTACTATTTCATCCATAATTACTCTACTCACAGAAGGGGATTCTTGTGGGATGATTGAAGAATATGAGCATTTAGCATCATCCCAACTATAAGGCTCTTGTGAAAGTTGGCCTCTTCTCATGATTGAAGGCTCTTGTAGGGATTTTTTTTGAATGCCTACTTCCACCATAAGATTCTTGTTAGAGCCTCTTTCATTCTTTTCTTTTAATTCAATGGGTTGGTCATATGGGCACTGGTCTTATTTCATGTAATTGGATGCTTTTATCACTTTAGATGCTAGACCCAATATAACACATCCTTTTCTTCATATTGACTATCCAAAGATAGTAACCAATATATACCTTACAATAATGAACATTGGCCTATCCTTAGTTATTTTACCTTCTAAACTTATAGACCTTGAAACTTAAGGAAGATTGTCTTTAAGGAACAATAGGATATAGAATGCCAACCTAGTATTATAGCATGGATTAGTTATATTTGTTTAGTATTTATTTTTATTATATTAAGGTTTACCCTTAGGTGAAGTTAGGATTTCAACCTTCCCTTCTTCCTTGCATTCTAGACATGATGCTACTAAATTCTTTATGGTCCCAACTAACAATATTATTTTTGACTGTCCTCTATATTTTTTAATGTAAAAATTGTAGAATTTTTTAATCTTTTAATTGTTTTATATTATAAATAAGGTATTTCATTATCTAGACTAAAATTACTCTCTATTATTTTGGCCTCTAATTAACCACCCTTATTCTTTGTTTCTTCTGTAGGGTAATTAGGATCATTTAATTCTACTTACTAATCCTTCATGGGCTCTTTTATCTGATGTTGATGATAATGCTTGAGTCTTTAGGCATTTACTAGGAGTGAACTACAAAGGTCTTCAACAAGTGCAATTAGGATACTACCATTGCTATGTGGTTGTAATACTAGATATGGATATTCCCACCAAGTTGTTAATTTTCCTGGAAATTTATGTAGTCATATGTTGTATAACAAGACTTTATCTCCTTCCAAAATTTTCTTGTTTAATATATTATTGTCATGCATATGCTTCATTTGTTTCTTGATTATTCTTTATTTAGCAAGTACAAGTATGTGTAATTCATCAAGTTCATGAAGTTGGATCATCCTAAAGTTTTGATTAATTTCTTCATCAAAACTTAGTTGATATGCTAATCTTAGAGATTGGTATTTTATTTTGATGGGTAACAGACATTGTTTACCATAAACCAACTTATAGGATGAATAACCTAAGCTTGTTTTATAAGCAATTCTATAGGCCTAGAGTGCATCTTATAATTTCCTAGGCCAATTCTTCTTTTACACACAAATAGTTTGAGTTAACATTTTTAAGATGATTTTGTTAGCAGTTTCAACTTGATCATTAGGCAATGGCTATCTTATGTGATATTTCATAAGTGTTAAGAAATTTTTCCATTATATTATTTATGAAATAAGTTTCTTGATTACTAATGAGTGTATGTGAATTTCCAAATCATGTTAAAATATGTTTTCTTAAAAAATGTATAACTAACATCATTTGTTGGAGTAGCTTTAGCCTTTACCCATTTAGTAGCATAATCTATACATAATTGGATATATTGAAATTTGTTGGAAAATGGAAATGATCCTAAAAATTCTATATTCAAAATGTTGAAAGGTTCTATTATTAAAATAACGTTAAGTGAAATTTCTTATTTTTTTGTCATTGCCCCTAAATGTTGAAACTTATCACATCATTAGACATATGTATGAGCTTCTTTAAAGATAGTAGGCTAACAAAACCCACATTGTAATATTTTTATAGCTATTCTATGACTATCAACATGTCCTCCTCTAAGGTCATCATGACATATTTGAAGGATTTCTTATTACTTCTTTTCTATAACACATCTTCTCATTGCTTCATTCCTACATATGTGATAGAGGTATGGTTCACTCCACATGTACCTTAAAACTTCCTTGAGAAAAGACTTCTTTTCTTCTTGACTCCATTAGGTTGGGATTTTCATTGTAGTTAAATAGTTTACTATATTAGCAAACCATAAATCCTTTTTTACCAAAAGACTTGTTCATTAGGGAATTTATCACTAAATGATCCTCTTGTCCTATTTTCTTTTAAATTTTTAAGTCTAGAAAGGTTATCTTCCACAACATTTTTTCTAACTTTTTTATCTAGGATTTCAAGGTCAAAATCTTGATGTAGAAGATGTCACCTCATAATCCTAGCATTTTGTATCTTTTTGTTAGCTAGAAACTTTATGGCTGAATGATTAGTGTATACCCTAGTTTTCTATCCTATTAAGTAATATCTAAACTTATCTAGAACATACATAATCACTAAAAGCTATTTTTTAGAAGTTGTGTAATTTAGTTAAGCTTAATCTAAACTTTTGAAAACATAGTAAATTACCCTAGGCTTATTTTTTTATATATTGACCCAAAATTGCTTCAATAGCAATATGAGCAAGATCACACATTAAGTCAAAAAGGAAAATCCCAATTAGGTAGATTAAGCATCAAGATGTGAAACACTAGTAAGAAAATCCATGTTGCAAATCAATTGTCACCATTAAACTTGAGCTAAGATTTTATTGTAAAATGTGAGATTTGTAATTCATAAGTTGCAATCTTGCATACTTGAACCTTTTGAGGCTCAAAAATGTCTCATAATTTCTTATTGCCTCACTTCCCAAGTGGAAAAAGCTATGTTAGGTATGTATCTAGGCTTGGGAAGGCTAAAAATGCCTTAGGAATCACCAAATTTGGGTTTTTGATGGCTTTTATATTGGCCAAAGTAACTAATACACTGGAACTACTTGTAGCCAATGTAGGAATTGTTGGGCTTTGATTTTCACAATAAGGCCAATGTAGTTTTCATGGAACTAGTATATCTTTCCAAGGCCAGTGTATTTTTGGTGAAGCCAACTTACATTGTATAGCATCTACTGTATTTTTGATGGTCTTTGTGCATCAAACTTACCAAAAATGGATAAATATGCTAGAAGTGATGGCCTACCACATTTGAAAATTTTGGCAATATGTTAGCAATCATGAAAGAAAATTTGCAACACCAAAATAGACACCAATGGCATATATAAACCAAATTTCAACACATTGAAAAGACTTTTTGGCAAATTATCATTCGACTAAGCATAGAGATTTTTAAAACATTGTAGAGCATCAAAAAGTCCAACAACCTAGCAACCATTTTTAACATCCACCAAGTAGATTGAACACTAGAGAAAGAGCAAGGAGCTATTGGAGCATCACTTTGAGCATTTGGATCATGTAGTCAACAATAGGACACACTTTGTTGGTTTCACCAAACTCCAAGCATGTCCTATACAAGTCTCTCTGCATCTTAAGGACAAAAACTTGTACTTTCTTAAACTTTTGTATCTATAACATTTTATTATTTTAATAAAATTTTCAGTTCATTTGCTTTGTGCAAGTTTATTTTTTTGTTTCTCTTGGTTAAATATGCATTTTACATTAATTTTGTTTACACCATTTTTATAGATTCTAAGTCCTTTGGTGATTAACATGACCATATAGGGTGCTTCAGATCTATTTTTCAAGGCCCGTGGAATTTGGAGTTAAACTATTTCACCTAAAATTTTTGGTTTTCTAGCATCAAATTTTCCAAACGTTATAGTTTTTGGTGTTAGGAGGGCCTCTGCCCAAGTTCTTCACCCAATCCTACTTTTCCCTATCTGAAACAATATTTTACAACTCAAAACTTTTAAAATTCATGTTGTGATTTTACCAATAACTAATGCTATCATCCATTCTCCTACAACTTATATCCAACATATTTATTGTAGTCAATTAGGTGTTGCTATAAATTTCATACCAACTACTGGACTTTTTAAAGCCAACGTATTTTCTTGGACAACCTAAAATATTTAGTTTTTAAAACTTGGCCTTTGCATTTTTTGAAAGCCGTGTATTTTTTCCAACCACCATCCCCTTGCAATCACATAAAACTTTCCATTGGGCTTCTCCTACAAGCCCAACATATTTAACAAAACTAGTTTATTTTTTTTGCTCGGTAAAACTAACACACTTTCTCTCATAAAGCTAGCGTAATTCCCAAAATACCTGGCATATCTTTGAGAAAAATAATATATTTCTTGATTTCACATTAAAACTAGCGTATTTTTTGCAATAGGAAAAATATACTAGCATATTTTTCCTCCGTAGAAAAAACCTAGAGTATTTTTTTGAGAAAATACCAATGTACTTTTCTCCTTGGAGAATACGCAGTGTATTTTTTGAAAAATACAAACATATTTTTCCAAAACCCAATGTATTACCAGTAGCTAGTTTTGCATATTCAAATTTTCACAACAACGGTTGGATTTTTCTTAAAGCCCAAGAAAGCCTACACTTCAAATTTCACAAAATTGGATTTAAGATGTGCATCCAAAAGCCTAGCGTATTATTGAAGCCCAACGTTGAAACACCACCAAGAAAAGGCATTTTGTAACTGCCCTTTTAACATTAGAACCTTCACCCCTACACTTGAGGTTGGATTCTCATTATAAAATGTAAGCTTTATAGCCTCATGGGTTGCAATCTTGGATACTTGGACTATTGGGGCTGAAAAATGCCTCATAAGTTGTTGTAGCCTTACTTCCCAACTAGAAAAAGTCATCTCATGTCTATATTTGGGCTTGGGAAGGTTGAAAACACATTGGGAACTACCAAATGTGGCATTTTAATGGGTTTTTGTGGGGGTGTACCCTCAACTACGTTGGAACCACCTACCCCTACCATTGGTGGTGTTGGGTTTTCATTTTTCCAACAAAACCTAATGTCTCAAGGCCAATGTTGGAGTTGTGGGAGTTTCCACTTTCTCATGAAGCTAGTGTTGAGATGGATGGGGGTTTCACTCTTTAAATAGCTCAAGTGTTGTCCCACCAATTCTAGCGTAGACCACACAACTCTAGCATTGTTACTACAAGACCTACATTGGTGGGTAAGGCCAACATTGTTTGAAACATCTTTTTATCATTTATGGTATTCCACATGATTTTGGTCACCTTGGGGGTATCAAAACATACCATAATGGAACCTACGCTAGAGGTAAAGGCCTACTACACTTGCACATGATTCCAATCTATTAGTAATCATGGTAGAAATTTGCAGCCAAAAATTAGCAGCCATTTGATGTATAAAAGCCCATCTCAAACACCTTGAATAGGTTTTGGAGTTCTTGAATTTTTGAAATCATAAAAATTTTGGCAATTCTTAAGTGCTAGAATCTTTGGCAATTTTGAGCATTTTACAACCTTTGAGTACAAACTTGCAACTACCTAAGCACAAAGACTCTCTACGTGGTACCCCCTTTTGCAACTAAAGTCTAGGATATACCTTATCCCCTTGGTGGTCAATGCTATAGATTTGGGCTAGAAACTTACAAGGAATTTTGGTGTTGGAATTTGGGAAGTACCTAGATCATGGAGCTAACTGTAGAGTGCAAAATACCAGCTTCAATAAACTCCATCAGAGTAAATTCCTTGTGCATTTAGGCATCACTTATATACATTTCAAACTCTTTATTTTTAATATTTTTAGTGTAGTAAAGTTTATAGTTCATTTTTT
Organism: Gnetum montanum; assembly: GCA_015680685.1. NCBI lineage: Eukaryota > Viridiplantae > Streptophyta > Gnetopsida > Gnetales > Gnetaceae > Gnetum > Gnetum montanum. The sequence goes on along the minus strand of MNCI01034026.1, from coordinate 617,560 downwards.
ATGCAAATTATCATGATTATATTTTGTGCATTCATTTTTTAGTTTGGATTTGCATTATTTTTATCATTTTTTTTACCCCATTTACACTTTTCAAGTTTGTCGATGATTGACAAAATCGTCCTAAGTCCCTTGGATCCTCTTTCTTGGAGGTTGTTGGGATCTAAGGTTAAAACTATTTTACATTTGGGATTTTTGATTTTCTAGTGATTGAATTTTTTAGATGCAACAAACATATTTTTTTGGTCTAGCTTATTTTTTTATGAAGCCTAGTGTATTTTTGTTGGCCTAGAATACTTTTCCAAGGAAAACCTAGTGTATCCTTTCCAAGAAAAATACTATCATATTTTTTAAAAGCACCCAAAGTATCTTTCACATCAAGTAAAATAGCCAACATATTTTTTCTACTAGGTTGGGTGGAGCAAACCTAGTGTAAAAATTGGAAACTTGCAAAAATATTTTCACACTAAGATTTTTCCAAGTAACCACTTGCAACATTGCCACCATTTCCTACATTGTAAAACACAAAAAAATTAATTTTTAGATTTTTCTCATGCAATGCACAATTGCATTTCCCTACTCCCTAAAATAAAAAAATTCAAAGAATTTTAATTAATTGATTTCTACTAGTGTAGTACACAACATTGCCATTGCCACTTGCACTACATCAACAGTTCTAGTTTTCATACCATTCCATAGCCAAAGCTATTTGTACATGGTGTAGTTTTTCTTGCTGAAAATATTAATTCACAAACTAGTTGAGAACTCAACCAAATGCCTTTTACCACATTAATTGTATTTCCATTGAACCTTACACACATGGCCTCTAGCCAAGAAGCTATTTGCATATACAATGCTGGGGATTTAGTAGTAGTAGAGCATAGGCGGTCTCTCAAAAGACTTAGCCTAGATCCCTTCTACTCAAACATAGATGAAGAATACTACAATTTCATGTATGCCAAGATTGAAGCAAGTCTATTCATTCCATGTGTCTAATCTAAATCTAAGCATGAGTTTGAAATAGTTCACCAAAATGGAAAGGAGTACATCCCTTCTCCTTATGATCAGATAAAGTTGATAGAGTTTCATATACACATGTTAGTCTAATTGATACACATAGATGAGTTGAGTGAGGAAGTTAAGTTAGTGCACAACTAAGAGGAACAAGATGAGTTTGAGGAAGAGTAGGAGCTAGACATGTTTATTAGAAACCTACTCTAATAGCTCCCCCAACAACCACCTCTAGCCATGTGTCCCTACTTTTAGGATTTAGATTTTAGGGTTTTTATATTTTGGCTTTTATGGTTCTTAGGGTTTATGATGTAGGGTTTTTGTATTTAGGTTTTAGTATTTAGGACTTTTTAGGATTTAAAATTTAGAATTTTTAGTGCTTAGGATTTAGGGTTTAGGATTTTTTAGGGCTTAGGCCTTATGGTTTAGACTTAAGGATTTAGGGTTTTAGGGCTTAGGTTTTAGTGTTTAGGGTTTAGGCTTTAGCTTTTAAGGTTTAGGATTTAGTCTTTAGGGTTTTTAGAGGTTAGATTTTAGGATTAATAGTTTAGGGTGTTTAGGGTTTAGATTCTAGGGTTTTTAAGATTTAGTGTTTTACATTTTTTAAGGTTTAGGGTTTATGGGTTTTCATTGTTTAGGGATCCAAGATCCTAAGCAACACAAGCTTCCTAGGCTTCTTTCAGCCCTTTCATATCACATGCCCTAATGTAAACCTCTTTCTCCTTGTCCAACCCACCTACACCAGTGGTCACTTAAACTGTTCCACCTATATCAATACTAATCACATAGCCTTAGATCACTCAAATCTCTTCTTAACCATCAATACAAGCATTGCAATTCATAGGAATACCCCAAGGCTTGGATCAAGCATTCCAAATGATCCAAGATCTTACCCAAGAGCTATGGAAACTTAAAGTCAATACAACTTAGATGGTCAAAGTTATAGAATTCTATCAAGATGATTCTATATGCCCTACTATGCTTTAAAAAACCTTACCTATGGGCATTCCTATACAAACCTTCATCAAATACAATGGTGAAGGAGATACCAATGCATATCTAGTTATCTTTTAGTCTAAGTACCTCTTTTTGCAAGCCTAACCACATATACTATTACATATTTTTCCCAAGGCAAAGACTCTAGATTAGTACCAAACCTTTCCTAAAGATTTTATCTCTTTCGTTGAAGACCTGATAAATCAATTTGTCAACCACTTTAGATAAACTTATAGCTAGATGCCACATTGGACTAACTTATGAAGCTGAGCTAGGGACCACTTGAACCAATCAAATGGTTCATTTAGAGGTGGAATTCAATGCTTAACGAGATTCTAGAGCCTATAACTAAAACTCACCTCTTAGCCATCTTCAAGGGACTAGTAAATGAATTTATTAAGTCAAACCTTTACTACTTAGAGCCCCAATCACTAAGTCAAGCCTTCTTGCAAGAGGAAGCTAAGGCCAACAATGATCTAGCCTATGTGGCATATAACAACCAACACACAAGGAGGGATAACAATAACACTAGGTAAGAACATACAACCATGGCTGCAGTATTCAAGAAGTCAAAACAAGCAAAGAGATGGGGATCATTGCTATGCAACACGTCCTCTAACTCATCGCAACTATTCACTTCCTATGCCCCAAATCAACCAAGAGCAAACTTTGGATGGAAGGATAGGTCAAAGTACACTAGGTTAGCTTTGAATCCCTCTGAGCTTTTAGAATAGTTGCTTAAAGACAACTATATACAACATAAGCAACTCTCTAAGGAAGCTCATAAGAGGCATGATCATCTTTGTGATATAGCTAGAGATCCAACGATAGTAATCAAAGATGATTTGAAGCTACCAAAGTACTTCAGACTAGATAGGTTTTTCCATTATCATCAAATGGTTGGTCATGAAATCAATTTTTTCCTAGCATTAAAGGATGACCTCTAGAAGATGATTGACTATGAAGAGTTGATGTTGAATGAGCCCAACTCTCTAAGAACCAACAATAACTACTATAATGTAGCCTCATTCATAGAAATCAAATGGTCTAATCCTCATAAGAAACCATTTATCATTAAAGTACCACCATGGTCCCAAAACACAAAGCCTAGAGAGCCCTTTAGGATATGGGTACCACCTCCTCTAGCCCCTAAGAAGCCTTTCATCATAGTTGTCCCCCCTTTGGTGGCATCAACTTCACAACCTAGACCAAGAGATACTAATCCTTCAAAGGCTAAGAAATCATTTGTTATCTGGGGTCCTCCACCTTCAACAACCATAATAACCCATGACCAAAACCCACCTATAATAGCCAACAACTCAAAAGTTAGCAAGAAATCATGAGTGCAATAGTGAGAAAAACAACTTGGTGCCAAACCAACAACAAAGACCACTAAAGGTAACCAATAACAAAAGGATTTGAAATAAGCTAATCCACCTAAGTCTACACCAAGACTATCTACACCCATGGATAAGGGGCCCAAGGCACATACATCAAAATCTAAGATACAAACTCTAGGAAGGATGGAGAAAATTAAAATCACCATGGCTAAAACATTGTATGCCAAGAGAAAGAATTTCCTTACAATAATGGAATAAGTCAAATGGTCCTTCAAACAAAAGAACATATTACCAAATTTATATGACTTGATTATGACTTCTCCTACTTATAGAGGTGTACTAGCTTAAGTGTTGACTTGTATTCCTATGAGTGGAGACATGCCTGCTAACAAAGAGTCAATTCACTCTATCATTGAGCAAGATTCCCCCTAGCATTACTCTAGTAAGTAATCAGGAAAAACATTTGTAGCAAAATTCATGGTCAAAAAACCTATATAACCCAAACTTTTATACCATGAAAGGGTTTTTCCATTTTTCAATTTGATAACTTTGAAAATCCTTTGCATGCACAAAGCTTTTGGAGAAATTGTAGCATGAAATTCATAGCCATTATAGCCCGTTTTATGCCCTTGAGATTGTGTGTGGTCTTGTAGCAACACTAAGCAACATGGACATCAAGACATCCAGTGAGGCTCTTGTTTGTAGCCTAAAACCCCCACACATGTCATCCCCTTGCATTACCAATGTTGCAAATTTGGTGAGGATTGCAGCTAGTTTTTACATTTTTAGGAGTTGTGGAGCTAACTATGGTATCCAAGGCTACATGCTTCAAAGAATTCCAAGCATCCATCAAAGTGAATCCCCTTGGCATCCTTAGGCATACCTTGTACACATTTTTGGACCTATTTTTATTTTATAATAAAGTATAATGTTTAGTTTTGTTGTTCAACTTGAATTTAGCTTTTTTATTTTTGTGCATTTATTTCTTTGGATCTGCATTACATTTTTTATTTTTATACCCCCATTTACATTCTCTAAGTCCCTGAGTGATTTGCCGGACCATCCAAGGTAACTTGGATTCTATTTTTCAGAGGCCCTTGGCATCTAGGATTAAAGTTGTTTCATTAGAATTTTTGATTTTCCAGCAACTAAAGTTTTTAGGCACAACAACCCTATGATCCTTTCCAATCCTACTAGCTAATGGCCTTGAGCAATTCAAACCAAGCTAGGCAAAGGATCTTTTACACAAAACTTGATATACCATAACAAATAGCTTTCACCTCCTAGCATGCTTAATGCTCAAATTACTACTTAGAGGCTTCACAAATATTAAGCATGCATTAGTTGTGGAAGAGAAATCCTTATCCCAGATCAAAATTTTATTTTCTACTATTTCCATTTGTGCAATTATAAATATTGGTATGTTTAGTTAGAAATTTTTACTTATTGAGCTTAACAGGTAATTAATCATAAAATTTTCTTTTCTTTTGAAGCATTTTTTTTGTGTATGTGGGAAAACTAGTTAATATGCTTTATGCATGCTCATCCAATAAGCTAATGATGGATGGGTGAGCTAAAGATGTGATGATGATGTAAGACTACCAAATGGATTAACAAAATTATCATAGAACAAAATTCATCCATCCACTCTTCTTGTATCCATCACTAACGAACCATACTCAAATTTAGTTAGGAGAAAGAACTTACATTGTGAGTTGTTAAAGCTAATGCTAGTAGAATTGTGGGTAGGTGATGGGTTCACATGCTAGGATGTGAACTTTGGAATCTTGAACAAGTTCTTAATCATTGGTATGAAAGAGATGTCATCAAGGATTCTTTTGACCATTGGATGGGTCTAAGTAGTGTGACTAGATCAAGGTACATATGGTACCTTGCCTAGCCACCTAGGTTAGAAGAGGTTTGTAATTCCATAAACCTATGCATGTTATATGATGAGGGATCAATTCTCATGTTCATATAATTTGAAGACTCCAAGGGATGCTCTAGCATTCTAATCATTTCCATGATTCCCATGCTCCATAAAAGTGATCTTTCCAAGAAAGCAATAAAAATAAAAATATATATGACAAAAAGAAGAAAAAGAATGATGATGAAAAGAAAAGAAAATTCGGAAAAATAGAGAAAAGAGAAGAGGTAATCGAAAGAAAAATGTACTTTCAACATTATCAATTTTGACAATCATTCATTTTTCAGATCACTTGACTTCTAATAATGTTGTAGTCCCACATGATCTCTTGCTCACTCCTATCCATGATTATGAAGGTCCAAAAGTTTCTTTCCTTATAAACCTTGGTAATTTCAATTATTGCTTCCTCCCAAGCTTCTAATCATTTATTCTAAGGATTAATAATCTTCATTATTGATATAAGTCTTGACAAAATTTAAACCTAGAAAAGTTTCTTTTGATGATGATGGTATTGTGCTTTTTGTTGGGCTGGGGAATTTGTTAGCATAGCTAAGGTTCTATAGAACAAAATTTGGGGATCCTACCATGCATACTTGGATGGATGAAGAAAAACCAAACCAAAATCTTAAACTTTTGTATGCTCAATGGCACATTGGTTGGTTTACAACAATGATTAGACCATGAAATAATCAAGACTAGAAAGCATTGGATGTGGTAGGCATAACTGTTGTGACTGAAAACCTCGATTGTTGGAACAGGAACCAAGGATTTTTGGCGTAAGTAGTTCCTCAACCCCGAACCCCTAGGGTCTTCATGAGAAAAATGAGATTCATGGCACCTTGGCTAGTTTGGTAGATCAACTAGGGACTTGGGAGATGTAAAACATGAAAATATAAATAGATCCAAATAATGAAAAAATAATAACTTTAATTCTATTGAACACAAAACTTAGAACTTAAAACTTTATTGAGAAGAGAATAAAGTATAAGTTAGAGAAATGTGTACAATAAATGATGCCTAGATGAGTAAAAAGGGGGTCCACTTGTATAAGAGTTCAAAGCCCATTGAGGCTGAGATGATTTGCTTCATGATCCAAGTGCCAAGCCACTCTTGATGCTATAGAACCTTTGTTACTACAACCTTGGATCCAATCTCAAGGCCTCACTACTTCCATGTTTGGGTTCAAGAGAATGTAAGTATGGGAACTTGCAAGAACTCTTGAGTGCCTAAAAATGCCCCAAGTATGAAATTGTGTATATGCAAATTGCTTGTGAGTGTGAAATATTGTCAAAAATGCTCAACCTATCAAAAATGTCCAACCAAAATTGCTTGTATGGCCAAACTTTGTGGGACCTATAAATGGTGTTGGGGTTAGGCTTTTATAGGGTCTTTGGGCCATGAATGGAGTTGCAAATTGGCTATGTTTGGGCTACAAAATGGCTACAAATTTGATGTAATTTTGCTACAAATTGGCTACCAAATTTAGGTGAAATGGACACCCAAATTTGGAGGTTACTAAACATAGTAAGTGCTCCCCCCATGGCCATTTCATTTACTAAAAATAGTAATGNAATGTTTAAATGATAGGTGCTTAGAGTATGAGAATTTGTGGAAGAAAATTGCAACAACACCCCTTGCATGAATAGTGGAAAAATGATGTTAATGTGCAAGGGTGGGGCTGGGGGGGGGGGGGGGGGGGGGGGGGGGGGGGGGGGGGGGTGACTTTCCAGGTAGGGGGAAGAGTTTCCAAGCTAGGGGAAACTTTCCAGCTTGGAGGGAAAGTTTCCAAGCTAGTGGAAAACTTTCTAGTTTGAGGGAAAAGTTTTCAACGTGTCTTTTGTCTCCATGTTGAAGGGGGAAAAATTTCCAGGTTGGGGAGGAGGGTGTGTGGGGGAGTGGGGGGGTGTGGTGGTGGGTGGTGGGGGTGTCGGGGAAGTTTTCGATCTAGGGGAAAAATTTCCAATTTCAAGGGAAATTTTTCAAAATGTGCCTTTTGTTTCCACATTGAAGGGGGAAAAGGTTTAAAATCCCCCACCTTTCCATGTCTACCCCCCTACATGTGTTTTCAACATAGAAAAATGTCTACCCTGCATAAAACCCATCAAATTTCCTTTCTTGGCATTTTAAAAGGCATTTTAGACCCTTTCAAGCTAGAATATAAATACTAGACAATTTGTTTCACTTAGGGAATGAGACGTTAACCACTTATGAGGAATTTTTCAGCCCCAAAAGTATAAAGTATGTGAAATTGCCCATTGTGGATTACAATTTTTACATTTACAATGAAATTTTTCCTCAAGTTCCATGGGGTGAAAGCTACATGATGAAGATTGGTTATAACATGCAAAATTTTGTTGTTTTCAATGGCCCCTCTTTGTTGGTGTCTGGAGGATTAACTCGAGAGGCATCGACAAAGAATACAAAATACCACTACATATTATAATGTTACAATGCATAAAGGCCACATGAGAATCAGGCTATTTAGGTAACCAATGTTACTAGTTTAAGGCCATGGTGGGCCATGGTACCAGCTTAAGACCCTAGTAGGTTGTGTTGATAGTTTAAGATCGTAGTAGACCATTGAAAGTAGGCTCACTTGTTGATGATCCATTGGCTACATGTAGTATGGATTTAAATAGGAATGATTGATTAAATTGGCCAATTCATTCCCATCCATGTCAGCTATTTGAATGCTTCATTTTAATAGGCTCTAGTGATAATGAAGGGCCCTTCCTAGTTGGCTAAGAATTTGTCTGCATGCTCACAGATGGCCTTGAGGATGAGGTCCCCCTCCTTGATCTTGTCCATGGTTAGGTTACGGTGATGCTGGTTCTTCTGCCTCTCTTGATAGTGCTTAATGTGAGCAAGCACCTACATATGGTAGTCTTCCACTAAATCTAGTGTTGTCATCTACAACTCCTTACTCTGCTCGTCATTAATGAAGTTGGTCAAGGCTAGTTAGAGTGATGGTACTTGCAATTCGAGAGGTAAAACAACTTTAGAACCATAAAAAAGGCTATAAGGGGTCATGTCAGTTGTCATGTAATAGGTTGTTCTATATGCCCATAGTACATGGACAAGTTGCTATGCCACTTTTGCTTGCTATTATTGAGCATCTTCTTGAGCAAGTTGATGATGGCCTTGTTGCTCTCTTCTACTTGTCCATTGGCTTAGTGGTAGTAAGGCAATGAGAAAGAATGCTTAATGCCTAAGTTGTGACAAAAATCCTTAGTTTCTTGGCTACTAAATTGAGGTCCATTATCTGTAACTATGATCATGGGTATGACAAAATGAGATACAATGTTTTCTAGGATAAACTTGCAAACTTGTTTAGATGTGGTCTTATTTAGGGGAATAGCTTCAACCCACTTGGTAAAGTATTCAATTGCAACGATGATGAAGCTATGCCCTATGGTAGATTCAGGTGTTATGGGTCCAATGATATCCAATCACCATCCTTGAAATAGCCATGTTTTTTGGGTCGTATGCAACTTAGTTGGTGATACATGTATCAAGTTGCTATATTGTTGGCATGCATTGCATTGCTTAACCTTTTGCAGGCAATCATTTTCCATATGGGGCCAATAGTAGCCTAACCATCTAATCTTAGTGCTCATTGCTCTAGGTCCTATATGTCCACCACAAACACCCTCATGAACCTCCTCTAGGATTGTTCTGGCTTTAATTTTGTGTAAGAACTTTTGGAGTATGCCATCATAGGACCGTCGACATAATGTGTTATCACCTATGATGACATACTACTTTGACTGCTTGCTTATGACATCTTTCTAAAAAGTAGTCAAGCTCTATGAGGATTTACCATGTATAAGGTAAAATTTGATATTGTCATATCACTCCTTGGAAGGAGCAATATGAATGATAACCAAAAGGGTATCCTCAATGTTTTGTGTAATGGAAGTAGCACAGTCCATAGTTAAGGTGGGCAACTTGCTAAACACATTTGGCATCACACTAAGGGCTAAAGGCTAATGTTACAATTGCATCAGCTATGGTGTTTTCTTTTCTAGGTATGTGTTGGATATCAACATCTATGAATTGTTGTAGTAATTACTTTCCTAGGTCATGATAAGATTGTAAGTGCTTATTTTTGAATGCATAGACTTTAGTCACTTGGTTAACCATGAGTTGTAAATTACCTTTGATGGCTAGGCATCTAATTCCTAGGTCACAAGCTACCATATCACTTTGATCAAACCATCATATTTTACAATTTTGTTGGTACATGGGAACTTGAAATGATAGGCAAAGGGTTGGATTTCACTAGATGGGAATGTTATGATGGTAGCAACACTAGCCCCATGGGCGGTTGAAGCTCTATCGAAGTTCATGACTACCTCATAACCCTCAAGCACTTGGCTAATTGTGTTAATGTGTTTGTTAGGGAACTTAGGATTTATGGCTGCTTGGTCATCAATTGGTGAAACAGTGAGCTATACAACTATAGCTTTACCCTTATTTAAGGATTGAGAGATGTAATGGAGGTTGAACTTTATGGTTATGGCTTTTCATTGGGCTATATAGCTACTTTCATAGATGTTGGTCATTATGGTTCTAAGCATATTATTCTTGCAAATTATGTTGACTTGGCTTCTAAAGAGATAGTGTCTCCATTTCTTCAAAGAGAAGACTAGTGCTAGACAATGCTTCTCCACTTTAGTGTATCGGGTCTTGTGGGCTACTAATGCATGACTAAGGTAGTATATAGGCATTTCTACTTTGTCATCATGTTTTTGATAGATTAGAGAGGCAATGAATGTATCAGAAATGGTGAGATAAATGTAAAATAGTTTATCCTCTTGTGGAATTATTGCTTAAGGTTTTCAAAGGCTTCTTGGCATTGAGCCATCCACTCATAGTGAACTCCTTTCTTAAGAAAGTGGTGTATAGACTGTAACTTATTCGTAAGCATAGTGATAAACCTACGAATAAAATATAGTCTACCTTGTAATCACTAAAGCTCTTTAAGGTTGGTAGCTACTACAAATTTGGATATGGCCTTAACCTTATTAGGATCTATGCATATCCCTACCTCAAAGACTACAAAGCCAAGCATCTTACCTATCTTAACACTGAAGACATACTTCATAGGATTGAGCCTAAGCTCATATTTGAGAAATTATTTAAGCACTAGATCTAGGTCATTGGCATGGTTATTGGCTATTTTAGACTTCATAGTTATGTCTTCTACATAATCATTAAGCAAACCTAACATGTAATCACTAAAGATATAGGTCATGGCTCTTTGGTATGTCTCTTTAGTGTTCTTAAGGCCAAAGGGAATCATGGTACAAAAAGTGCCCCATGGGATCATAGAGGTTGTGCTAAGTTGGTGCTCTTGGTTAATCCTAATTTGGTTATATCTTGAGAATCCATCCATAAAGGTCAACAAGGCATGCCTAGTTGTAGTATTGATTAGTTGATCAATACTAGGCAAAGGAAAGTCATCCTTGATGGTGGCTTTATTTAGGTATCAAAAATTAATGCAAATGTGGATACTCCCATTTTTTCATAGGAACTACCACTATGTTGGATACCCATTCTACATAATTGACAACCCTAATGAAACCTACTTGGTGGAGCTTTGAGATTTCATCATGAACTGCCAAGGCCAAATCAAGTCTAATCTTGCATAGTTTTTTCTTAATTGGTCTAATGCTAGGATCTAATATGATGTTGTGTTGAACTAGACATGGGTCTAGGCTTGGCATATCCTCATATGAATAGGCAAATGAATTAATGTTATTTTGTAAGACTTTAGTGATGTCTTGGGCATATCGAGGCTCTAGTGAGGAACTTAATTTAAGGGTTTTCTCCTCACCACTATGTGTTGTGATAGGAACCTCAAGTAAAAGGTCTTTATTTATGTCTCCTTCTTCTAAGTCAAGAGTTTTGGCTAGTTTTTAGGTCATTCTAGAGATTTCTCTATTGAGGCTATGTGGTCTATAAGACTCTCAGGCTCAAACTCTAGGCTATCATAATTAATACACCATTTAATATGATTGTGAGGTCCATGTAGACACAAAGGCAAATTGATTTGCTTCCAAGTACTCATACTTTGATCCTACATATCAACCAAAAGCATATTAAGTGGCACTTGGGTAAAAGTGAATAAATAATGTTAACATGCCATAAAACATATGCAAATCTAATGTAATCAAGGCCATCCAAGGTCATCAATGAGATCAAGTTAATTTGAAAAAGTACACTAGAGTTAAGCAAAGGTTACAAAAAGGTCAAACAAGGGAAAATATAAGGAGTAAGGCTAAAAATAATCAATAAAGGTCATAATTTTGCCAATTTAAGGGCTTCGTAAGCTGTGATGCTAGTTTACAGTCTTGGTGGACTATGATGCTAGTTGCCTTAGTGGGCCATGATACTAATTTAAGGCCTTAGTGGCCATGGTCATATGGTGTCAAATGGTGGTCAAGGAAGGTCAAACCCCACTATTTGATACCATTAGAAGGTTGAACAAAGGTAAATAGAGCTACAATAAGACAAACAAATAACATATAGAGCTATATAGAGGCCATAGAAGCTCAACCATGTCCATAGGACAACATAACTCTAGAAAACAAGCCAAACAATTACATAATAAGTTAAAAATTAAGTAAAACAAGCCATATATGATAAAATTTGGTTAATATAGGTAAAAATGGTTAAGTGTTGCCAATTTTAGGCCTTAGATGGCCATGTTTTAAGGCTAAAAGGCTATTAGGTGAGTTTAGACATCAATTAGGGTTATTTTCTGGCTATCTAGACCCAAAATCAAGTGTTCTAAGGCTTCCACACTAAGCTCAGCATGGAAACAGCGACTCTTAGTATGGAGATTGAGAAAAATATGTTTTGGGATGTTCATAGGTCCAAAAATAAGGTCCCAAGACCTCCCCAGGGTGGTGCAGGGTTAGGTCCCTCAAAATTGAGCACTCCAGAGGTTTGTAAAGGCCAAAAAGTAGGTTTTGAAGCCTTCCCCCTTTGTTTCCACATTGGTGAACATGGAAAGGATGGAGGTTAGCATGGAGAACCAAAATACAAGAAAAAATAAGATCAAACATGGTCAAATAAAAGGTTGGAGCCTAGATCTAGAACTTGTGCACCTCTTGGCTTTGTTCTGAGGCCATTTGAGGTTATTTTGAGGGTCAATAGGTGTTGAAATGACTTCCCCTCCTTCTTCCATGCTAGGTATAGTATCCTCAGTGTGGAAAAAGAGGGGGATACTTGTTTGATAAATTCAGAGTGTTTCTAGAGCATTTTAATAAGGTTTCTAGGACCTTAGGGCTACAAACTTGGATTCTGCAATTTTTTGGGTAATTTTGGATATGTTTGGAGGCTTTTTAAGGGTACTTAAGGTTTTACCCTTTGTTTCCATGATGGGGGAGTCACTCCAGCATAGAAGAATAAGGGGAATGGATTTTGGAAGTTGGGAAAAAGTTAAACAATTAAAATCTTGAGGCTGTGAGGTCCTTGGCTTCTCTGGCAAAGATTTTTGGTTTCTGGGAGCATCATCTTGATCCCAAAAGTGGAAAAGCCACTTCCTCCACTTTTTTCCATGTTGAGGAAAATACTCTAGCATGGAGGAAGTAAGAATCTTAGATCTAGGCCAATTCAGGTCAAAATCGATAGTGCAAGTTACCTCTTGGGATTGCTAAGATCAAGGGCTATGGATCTATGTTAAAATTTGATAGTTTTGGGAATTCCTAAGTGGTTTCTTGGCTTTCCCCTTCACTAGGAATAGAAATATTAGTATGAAAAATAAGGGGGAGTGAATTTTTGAGCAATTTTGACCTCAATTGACTTTACATGTTAACCTTTGGGTCTACTGGAGTCGATGACTAGGGTTTGGTGTCAAGTTTTAGCAATTTTGAGTATCTCTAAGTGTTTTTGTGACTTCCTCCCTTTTTCCATGTTAGGGATAGAGAGCTCAGCATGGAAAACAAGGAGGAGTAGGTTTTTTTGACTAGATTTGACCTTAATCAACTTTTCATGTTAACCTTCAAGGCTATCGGGGTTAAGGGATGAGGTCTAGAGTCAAAATTGATTATTTTAGGCTTCCATGCTAGGGCTTCCATGATAAATGTGGAAAAATAAGGGGAATGATTTTTGATGCTTTATGGTCACTTTCGGTCATGCATACGGGCTCTTGAGGTTGTTGGCGATGATGGTCAATGACTAGTATTAAAATTTGGCTATCTTGAAGGTTGATGAGTGGTTTTTTTGGGCTTCCCCATTTTTCCATGCTAGGGTTTACATGATTAGCATGAAAAAATGGGGAAAAATATTTTCATGATTTTTAGCTGATTTCAACCATGCATGCAAGTTTCTGGGGTTTCTAGTGATGACTACTGCTACTTGATGTCAAAATTTCATTGTTTCAAGGTTGATAAGATATTTTTTGAACTTCCTCCTTTTTTCTAAACTAGGGCTTCCATGCCTAGTGTGGAAAAATAGGGAAAAATATTTTTGGTCATTTTTGATCATTCTCAAGTATGCATGTAGGCTTCCTAAGTTGCCATTATTGACTGCTAACATTTGATGTCAAAATTTGATCATCTCAAAGGTCATAAGGTGATTTTTGGACTTCCCTCATTTTTTCCACATTAGGAAGTCCCATGATTAGTGTGGAAAATTAGGGGAAAAGAGTTTTGATCACTTTTAACCACTCTCGGGCATGCATGCAGTCTTCCAAGGTTGCTGTTTATGATGGCCACTACTTAATGTCGAAATTTGTTTATTTCAAGATTGATAAAGAAATTTTTGGACTTCCCCCCTTTTTTCCATGCTAGGGCTTTCATGCTTAGTTGGAAACTTTCAGGGAAAGTGTTTTGGTTATTTTTTACCATTTTTGGTTATGCATGCGAGCCCCTAAAGGACGTTGGTATCACCTATTGCCATCTAATATTGAAATTTGACTATTTCAAGGATCATAAGCCATTTTTTGGACTTTCCCCCATTTTCTCATGCTAGGCCTTCCATCATTAGCATGGAAAATTGGGGGGGGGGGGGGGGGGGGGGAGCATTTTTAATCATTTTTTGTTTATTTGGCCATACACGAGTGTTCACATGGTTGCTAGCATTGGGCATTAGTGCCTACGAGCAAAATCTGACTATTTTGGGGGTTGTGAGGGGGGTTTTAGAATTTTTCCCTTTTTTCCACACTAGGAGTGGAAGGCTTAACATGGAAGAGGTCCCTTGAATCAAAACATTTAGATCTAGGTTATATTTGCAATTGATTGACCATGCATGTCGACCTCCAAGGTTGCTGATGTCAATAGCCAATGTTGGATGTCAAGATTTGATAGTTTGGAGGCTTCTAAATGTCTCATGCAACTTCCCCCATTTATTCCATGNGGGGGGGGGGGGGGGGGGGGGGGGGGGGGGGGGGGGTGATAGATTTGTACCATTCTTAACCCATTTTGGAGCTTTTGGAAGCTTCAAAGTGTTTCCTGCAAGGTCTAGGGATCACCAAGCATTAAGAAATGGTTATCAGGTCATCAAGTTAGGCCCTTTTTTGGCTTTCCCCTAGCTTTCCATGATAAGGGTGTGAGGCTTAGCATGGAAGAAGTCTCCTACAACATAAAAAACATAATAATCTAGGTTTTGACAAAGTTTGGTAAGGTTCCGAGGCTATCGAAGACACTTGAAGGGGTTCTAGGTCATGTGGGGCTCACTTTGGAATCAAATTTGTACTAGATGAGTGTTGGGAGAAAAGAGTGAGTGTTGTCCCCTTTCTCCCATGTTGGGCATTACTGCCCTAGCATGGAAGTCCATGGTACTTGGCCATTCTTATGTTTTATCTAAATTTAGAAACTTAGGGTTGAAAAAGGTAAGTTTGGGTTACTAAAAATAGAAATATATGGTAATGTTAATGAATTTATAGAAGAATGGACATGTTTCCATGCTGGGCATGGTATTTCTAGCATGGATGCATGGGGGTAAGGTTGCCTTAATGTCTCAAGTGCTGAAATTAGTAAAAATCATGCAAGTTTGGTCAAAAGGAAAGGTGGTGGGTAGGGCCCATAATCCAAAAATTTAAAATTTTAAAAAGTGATGTTGTTTCCTTTCCTAAGATAAATGTGAACCAAACTTTCCCTTCTTTTTCCTTAGTGCACTTGTAGTCATGGTACCTTGAATTAGTAGTTGGGGTTTTGTTTAGGTTTAGGTGGGTTTTATAAGTTAAAATTCATAAATTTTGATCATAATTATTGTGACATCTGAAAACGTCGGTGGTTGGAACACTGAGAGGTCATCAGGCATATAGCCTAACCCTGAATCTATGAGAGGGCCATGCTAGAGAAAATAGAAACGAGGTGCCTTGAATAGTCTGGTCAATTAGACAGGGATTTATGTGGTGTTAAAACAATCATGTGTGAGAAGGGTTTATACTATGTTACACATGGGCATCAGAGCTAGAGCATAGTAGGCTATCTTGGCCTGAGAATAGTAATGTAAATGTGCAAATACATATGAAAAAGCAAGAAAATACAAGTGTTATGCTAAATACCAAAGAGAAATGCTTAAGAAATATTACCAAATTTGAGAATAGAAGTGTACCACCCCAAAAAGGGGGAGCATAGCTAGTTCACAAAGGGTCTCAAAAGGTACACAGTGTATAATAGGTGTAGTGGGAGTGCAGTCATAGCCTCGGTGATGTCAGGCTATGAAGTTTGGTGCTCACTATGATGAACTATGCCTCATAGGTTGGTAGCCATGGTGTACCATGTGATGTTCTATAGGGCTGCAATGGAGCTGTAGTGTACCATGTAGTGTAGCTGTGCCTCTTTTCTAGTGTGGTGTGTTATGGGTCTCATTCGTTCATGGAGCTATGTGTCAAGATGCCAAAGTGCCAAATGCTGAATGAAAGTGTCAACTATTCCACTGGTGAAAAATGGAAACCCCCCCTAAAACATTAGGATGAAAGGGTATTTATAGGGCTAAGGTTAGCCCAAAATGTGGATCAGGTGCCATGTAGCAGTGCGGTGGGTGGGGCCATGAGAAAAATTAAGAAAATTTTCTAAGTTTGGAGGTGACTAGGAAAAGTTCAAAAATTTTCTAACTCTAGCTACTACGCTCGTCTTATGTTACGTGTAGGACACGGGATGCTAGCTACTGGGCTTGTTCCGTGCTACATGCAGGACATGGGATGCTGGCTACTGGGCTCATCCCATGTTACATGCAGGACATGGAACACTAGCTACTAGGCTTGTCCCATGTTATGTGCAGGACATGGGACATTGGTTTTTGGGTTCGTGCTATGTTATGTGCAGGACACGGGACACTAACTATGATGCTCATCCCATGTTACGTGTGGGACATGGAAAGCTAGTTGTTGGGCTTGTCCCATGTTATGTGTGGAACATGGGACGCTGGCTACTAGGCTTGTCCCATGTTATGTGTGGGATAGGGAATGCTGACTACTACACTTGTCCCATGTTATGTGTGGCATATGGGATGTTGGCTTCTACACTCGTCCCATGTTATGTGTGGGACACAAGACACTGGTTGTTGAGCTCGTCCCATCTTATGTGTGGGACATGGGATGCTGGATGCTAGGCTCATCCCATGTTACATGTGGGACACAAGATGCTAGCTACGACACTCATCCCATGTTACATGTGGGACACGGGATGCTGGCTGCTACACTCATCCCATGTTATGTATGGGACATAGGATGTTGGCTGTTGGGCTCATCCCATGTTACGTGTGGGACATGGGATGCTGGTTGCTGGGTTTGTCCCATGCTACGTGTAGGACATGGGATGATGGCTACAATGCTCATTCCATGTTACATGTGGGACATGAGATGCTGGCTACTAAGCTTATCCCATGTTACGTGCAGGACATGGGACATTGGTTGCTAGGCTCATCCCATGTTATGTGTAGGACATGGGACGTTGGCTACTATGCTCGTCCCATGTTACATATAGGACACAAAACACTTCTTAGTGTCAAGATGTCTATGTTGCATAGCGTAGCAGAGCATAGCATGAACACTTAGTGAACTTTTAACTTGCCATGTCCATCACACTGTCTATGTTGCACAACGTAGTAGAGTGTAGCATGAACACTTAGTGAAATTTTGACTTGCCATGCCTATCACACTGTTTACACTACACAACATAGCAGAGCATAGCATGAACACTTACTGAAATTTTAACTTGCCACACCCATCACGCTGTCTACAGTGCACAACATAGTAGAGTGTAGCATGAATACTTTGTCAAATTTTCATGAAATCTACAATGTTCCTTCATGGTATGCTGACCATGCTCTAGGGTGTAGTAGGATAGGTAGCTTTAGAAGTTGGGAAATGTGCCAAATGTGTCTTCTATATCGAGCTAGCTTGATAGATCCTTGTCCAACACTTAGGCAAAATTGGGCACTTGAATATGTGTTACACTTGCTACATTGCATAGCGTAGCACCAACACTTAAAATTTTTTTCCAAGTTTTGACACTTAGAAAAATTTGTAGAAAGTGCCATTGTTCTGACACTTAGAAAATGTTTGCAAATTTGATAGTTGAAGCTGACTACACTCAACACTTAGAAAAATTTGGGCAAAGTGTCACCATTTTGACACTTAGCCAAATTTGTAGTCGAGATGCTGAGATCCAAAATTTTGTGGTGTTTCAATGGCCCCTCTTTGTTGACGTCTAGAGGAGCAGCCCAAGAGATGTTGACAAAGAATTACAAAACACCATAGTAGACGTGCCACCAACATCACTCGTCGGTACAAGATTGGATGTTGTTTTACCATGCTCAAGAGTGCTATGGGAATAAGGGTATGCTGAGGGATAAAGGGTATAGGAAATGCTAGGGAGATGAAATGAAAACAGTGGAAATGAAATGAAAATAGTGGATCATGATGTAAAATGCAAAGTTAGCATGGCTAATGGTGACCATGGCATGAAGTAGTTTGCCCCTAAAATTTTGACCTCTCATCAGAGTACTCATGAGATAGTCAAAATCGATCAAAGGCTGGGCTGATTATGAAATTGTAGTGCTATTAATTTTCTTGGAGATGTATTTTTTCCCATTCTCCTTTGCTTTTTTTCTTTTTTCTTTTTTTTTGTAAGGTGAACCTTTATTGGATTTGACTTACTACTGAATGTTAGCTGCAAGTTGGCCATCAAGTAGATGGGCTTTGTTTTGATGCAACCACATCACATCTATAGGATAGGTGTTTCCTCATAGGGATGAGCTGCATTGCATCTGCCTAGGCATTGACTAGCCAATAGAGGCTCCCCATGGGATGAGTTACATTACATCCACCATGGGTTCTATGGTTGACGTGAAGGAAGGTACCATGTTTGTCACAATGCATATGCATCAAAGGGGTGTGCAATCATGAGTATGCAAGGGATGAGAGGATATTAGAATGAAGGAGTGGATGTGCATAGATTGTAACAAGGATGAGGTGGATGTGTACTCTTGAGTGGCTTAACTAGCCTAATCATGCACTTCAGAGTAATGTGGTGACTTGCTGCTGCAATGAGATGCATCTTTGCATGACCACCTCTGAGGCTTCATCCTGTAAACACAACTTCGAGAAGACAAGAAAACCACACAACATGAAATGCAAATGTAAATGCCAAATGTGAAGATGTTGAATGTGCTAGATGTGAAGATGCTATAAATGTGTCAAATGCTGTGCTAGTTGCAACTGCTCAAGAAGCCAGTGAAAGTGCCAAGGCGATGATGCTAGGAGTCCTCTAAAGGCTACACTAATGGCAAGTGCTTCAAAAGATTAGAAGAATGGTGGGAGGCGATGATGCTGTGAGTGCCCCCAAGGCTGCACTAATGACAAGTGCTCCAAAAGATCAACAACATGCCAGTTTAAATTCCTAGTAGATCGTGAACATAGTTTAAGGTCCTAGAAGATCATGATGTGTTAGTTTATGGTCTTAGCAGACTGCTGGATGCTAGTTTAATTTCATAGCAGATAGTGGATGTTGTGCTAGTTCAACGTCATGACCCAAGGATGAGCTATCATGCTAGTTTGACATCATGACCCAAGGACAATCTGTGCCAATTTATAGTCATAGTGGACTATCTATCCAATTTATTTTTTCATGGAAAATTTCTTACCTTGCTTATGTAAGGTGTGATACTGCATGCGTAGTCATGTTGTGTGCCTGCAAGATCCTACAAAAATCAATTAGAAAAACAACATCAAGTGGAAACTGTTGTAAATAGAGTTGAAATGCACAAATGAAAGGAAATCAATGCAAAAAATAATAATTTTAGGCTGTTCCAGGCTATGGTCTAGTTTAAGGCCTTTTTATTTATTTATTTTTAATGTATTTTTGATGTTTTTCAAATGCAACATGTAAGCTAAGTCAATGAATGTGTAAACAAAGTAGAAATGTGTAAACAAAGAAAAATGCATGATCTAAGTGAGTAGGAAAAATGTAAACGCGTAGGCTACTGTGATGTAAATGAAAGTCAAAAATGCATGGCAAGTGGAGGCAAAGGGTAGGCAAGCACCTAGCACATTTTTGGCCAAGGGAAAGTCTTGGTCATGTAGTTGCTTCCTAACAAGGCATGGATTAGGTGGTGTGCAAGGCTTAGGATCCTCTAGGAGGTTGTTGGCTTTAATCACTCATTCAGGTGTGTTAGCCTTAGGCACTACATTGGTTGCCATAGGTGTACCACCAAGAAAATCCTCTTCCAAAACTTGTGTCATGTCTATGTTGTGGATAGTCGAAGAGGAGGTGTTATCACCAGGGATGATAACTTGACCACCTTCGTATGGAAGGTGGATTTCTTGGTGGATGGGAGAGGAGATGGCCCATAGTTGGGCTAGCCAAGGCCTACCTAGAATTAGGTTAATACTTGGCATTTCCTCAATGACAGTGAAATTTGCATTGGTGGGGAATTGCTCTCCTACCATGAAGGCTAGGTTGATTGTACCCCTAATAGTGATGTGTGATCTGTTGAAGGATTTTAGACACACAGTTTTGTTTGGCCTGATTTTGTCTACCAGGCCTAGCTTATCAATGATGGAGTACAGGACTACGTTTGTTGCTGCACCATCATCGACATGGACTATGTGGATGGTGCACTACCCAACATGTATGCTAATGGACAATGGAGCTATAGTGACCTCCCCTTGTTCAAGGTTAACTTTGACTAAATTATCGCAAAAGACTAGGGATGTTGAACTTGATTCTTGTGGTGTAGGGGGCAACATCGTTGCATGGATGGATGCCTCATCTATACGGATGTCCTCCATAACAGGAATGGAGGGTAAGATCTGAGCCAATGTTTGGTAGTGAGAAGATGAGGTCATGAATAGGTCGTATAAGCTCAACGTTGTGTTCTTTTGCTTAAGCATTTGTTTCATCTAGGTTAGTGCAGCTATGAAGTCCTTGTCCTTGGTTGTTGTTTTGACATTGATTTCCTCCATGTGGCTTGAGAGATAGATATCTCATGGAGGGGACTTGTGCTTGGCTTGCTTGGGGGTAGGGACCCCAGTGTTTGGTTGTTGCTTTGTTGATTATAGCCTTTAATTCAACCATGGGGGTTGTGAGGCACTCATTCATCCTCTTATGTTGCCATTTGGTAGGCCTACTTGGGTTACTAATGGGGTTAGCCCTTGAAGGAGGAGGAATCAAGATGTTGCCCATTGTTGGGCTTTAGGTAGGTGAGGGGCCATCATGTTGTGGCATCCTTATGAAAAATGGTAGTTTAGGAGTTGTTGTGTGACCAACTCATTGTGGCACCTTGATGATGAAAGGTTGCTTAGTAGTTTTTGTTGTTGTGTCATGCTAGTTTAACATCTTAGTGGACAATTGGTTTAAAAATTTGACCACAAAGGATGTTGTGGGTGCCTGAGGTGGCACTTTGATAAAAAAGAAAGGCCTCTTGCTTGTGGAGGCTTAGGGGACCCTTGCGTTGTTAAGAGGCACATGGATCACAAAAGGTTGTTACATAGGTTTGGGATTGCCACCTATGCTAATGGAGTTTATGACATAGGGAGCATCATTTTCATTGGATTGGCTCACTGTGTTGAACACTAGTTGGCCCTGTTCTATCATTCTTTGTAGGTCGTCCTGCAAAGCATGATAGTTGTCCGTACTATGACCTAACAACTGGTGGTAATGACAGTATTGGTCCAACTTGAAGTGTTGTGGGACTGGGGGCTTGTTTGGTATTGCTGAGGTAGGGTTCCTCAATAGTTCATAGTACCTATCATGTTTTTGGAAAGCAATCTTTGATACGTGTTTGTATTGGATGTGCCTAGCTTTTAGGAGTTTCTCCAACAATTTAGAGGGTTTGATTAGTAGTAGTGTATACTTTGAATGATCCTTGCACTCAGAGTTGGACCTTATGATGGCCCTTGCTGATGTAGGTGAGTTGGTACCAGAGTTGGCAGCTTTGTGAGTTGGGACTTTGGGCTACTTAGCCTTCAAGTTTTGATTGGTTGCTTTTGTACTTGTGGCCATTGTTGCCATTGTTGTGTTTTGCTTGTGAGCATGTTGGTGTTTGTAGGCCACATAGGTTGGGTCATTATTAGCTTGTGTTGCTTCCTCTATGCCTTTTCTTTGGGTAAAGGCTTGGCTAAGAGAATTTGGAGCTAGATAATACAGTTTGGACTTGATGAAGTCATTTGCTACACCTTTGAATATGGCCAGTAGATGTGTCTCTACTAGGGGTTTATGCATTTCACTCAATGCAACATTCCAACGTTGAAGGAATTTTGGCATGGGCTCTAGAGGCTCCTGCTTAACCTGCATGAGTTGGTCGAGGGTTGCTTCAGACTTTAGGCTGTACTTGAAGTGTGTTACAAACTAGCTTATGAGATCCTCCAAAGAGGAGATTGAGGCCTTGGGTAGCATATGATACCAGTCTAAGGACTTGCTAGTGAGTGACATGGGGAACACATGCATGACGGCATGTGGCCAAGTTTGAAGGAGTAGGCACTCAGATTGAAATGTGACCAAGTGTGCATTGGGGTCCCCTTCACCATTGTACTTGGTGAATTGTGACAGCTAGACCCTAGTTGGGAGAGTTAGAGGTGGTACTGTAGGACTTATGGGGTCATCTCGGTAGAAGTCCACCACCTTGATGGTGTCAGAGGAGGTAGCCTTGAGTCAGTTGATCTCCTTTATCAAGCTTTAGATTAGCTAAAATGCCTAATCCAAGCTTGGGGATGTGCCAGTAGGTTGCATTGGCTGGGCTTGTGTTGGTTGCATGGCATAGGGTCAAATTGCTGATTGTGGAGTTTGCTAGTTTAATGTCGTAGCAGATGGTTGTTGCCAGTTTAACATCGTAGTAGATGGGTGTTTCTAGTTTAACATAATAGAAGATGGACATTGCCAGTTCAATGTCATAGCAGATGAGTTTAGTTGATGTGTTAGCTGAGGAATGGGCATGGTGACCAAGATGGACCATACATGAGTGGGTTGGACGAACACCATAGACGCCAATGAGATAGGCAGGACATAGGATGCTTGAGTTGTTTGGGGCTGGGAAGTGGCCCTTCTGTGAGTATAGGGTTGGGCAAATGCATTAGTCGCTCGCAAGGAAGGCTAAATTGGCATGGTCACCATATCGGAGAGGATGGATGAACCAAACCAAGGAGGGGATGTACTAGGGAGTGGTTGCTGGAAGATGGTGTAGGAAGGGATCTCATGTTCAGAGTAGGCCTCAAACTCATCTTCCTCTCTCTGTGAGGCTTCCTCATAGGTTGCCCTTGCATCATTCTTGTTTGCATGAATGAATTGGGACAATAGTTGGTGGTAGGACTTCGTGAGTGGGATTATGTCAAGAAAGGAGGGGTTGTACTATCGTTCATTTCGGTGGACTTGTTCATAGTCCTATTTTGCCTCCAAATCAAGGTAATCCACTAGTAATCCTGCTTGGATTTTGGCACAAAAAAAATTATATTGTTCATGGCTTAGTGTGGAATGCTTTGGGTGGATCATGGTGTCAAATGTGTTAGACATTAATGTGGAAGGTTGATTTGGATTCATATTCATAGATCGAGTTGTGAGAGTTGCTGTTTGTAGAAAATGACTAACTCTAAAAACTACAGAAAAATGACTAAGTCTACTCATAGCAAAACAATGGCTAAGTATAAAAATGTAGGAAAAAGGCTAAGTGTAAAAATGTAGAAAAAATGGCTAAGTATAGAAATTGCAAAAAATTGATTAGGTGTAAAACTGTAGAAAATTTGGATAAGTATGAAAATGCAGGAAAAATGCTAAGTATGAAAATCTAGAAAATGGCTAACTTTGGTGCTATGCTTGCTATGCTGGAGCTTGCCACACTCACTACATTGTAGCTTTTCATGCTCACTATGCTGGAGCTTGCTACGCTCTGAGAACTTGTTACACTCTCTAGAACATCCAGAGTTTTGACTAAGTGCTAATAAAAAATGAAGACAGAAATGTCAAGGCCCTCCTTCTAGCACCAAAAACTGTGACGTCTGAAAATGTTGGTGGCTAGAAAACTAAGAGGTCATCGAGCATATAGCCTAACCCTAAATCTGCGAGAGGGCCATGCTGGAGAAAATGAAAATGGGATGCCCTGAATGGTCTGGTCGATTAGATAGGGACTTATGTGGTGTTAAAACCACTATGTGTGAGAAGGGTTTATACTACGTTACATGTGGGCATCGGAGCTAGAGTGTAGTGGGGTGTCTCAGCCTGAGAATAGTAATGTAAATGTGCAAATATGTATGAAAATGTGAGAAAATACAAGTGTTACACTAAATACCAGAGAGAAATGCTTGAGAAATATAATAGAATTTGAGAATAGAAGTGCACTGCCCCAAAAAGGGGGAGCGTAGCTAATTCACAAAGGGTCTCAAAAGGTACACAATGTACAATAGGCGTAGTGAGGACACAGTCATAGCCTTGGTGGTGTCAGGCTGTGAAGTCTGGTGCTCACTATGATGAATTGTGCCTAGTTGGTTGGTAGCCACGGTGTACCATGTGATGTTCTACAGGGCTACAATGGGGTTGTAGTGTACTATGCAGTGCAGTTGTGCCTCTCTACTGGTGTGGTGTGCTGTGGGTCTCATTCACCCATGGAGCTATGTGTCAAGATGCTAAAGGGCCAAATGCTAAATGAAAGTGCCAACTGTCCCATTGGTAAAAAATGAAAGCCCCCTCCCCCCCCCCCAAGAAAAAAAAAACATTATGGTGTAGGGGTATTTATAGGGCTAGGGTTAGTCCAAAATGTGGATCAAGTGCCACATGGTAGTGCAGTGGGTGGGGCCATGAGAAAAATTAAGAAAATTTTCTAAGTCTGGAGGTGACTAGAAAAAGTTCAAAAATTTTCTAACTCTGGCTGCTATGCTGGTCTCATGTTACATGCAAGACACAAGATGTTGACTGTTGGGCTCATCTTGTGTTACATGTGGGACACGGGACATTGACTACTAGGCTCGTCTTGTGTTATGTGTGGGACATGGGACACTGGTTGCTGGGCTTGTGTCATGTTACATGTGGGACATGGGATGCTGGCTACAACACTCATCCCATGTTACATGTGGAACATGGGATGCTGGCTACTGGGCTCATTCTATGTTACGTGTGGGACATGGGATGCTGCTTGCTGGGCTTGTTCCATGTTATGCGTGGGACATGGGACGTTGGCTGCTACGCTCATCCCATGTTACATGTGGCACATGGGACACTGGTTGCTATGCTCTTCTCATGTTATGTGCAAGACATGGGACACTAGCTACTGAGCTCATCCCATGTTACGTGTGGGACATGGGATGTTGGTTGCTGGGCTCATCTTATGTTATGTGTGGGGCATGGGATGCTAGTTGCGATACTCCTTCCATGTTACATGCAGGACATAGGATGCTAGCTGCTACACTCATTCCATGTTACGTGTGGGACATGGGACGCTGGCTGCTGGGCTTGTCCCATGTTACGTGTGGGACATGGGACGTTGGCTATGATGCTCGTCCCATGTTACATGTGGGACACAGGACACTGGCTGTTGAGCTTGTTCCATGTTACGTGTGGAACATGGAAAACTGGTTGCTGGGCTCGTCCCATGTTACATGTGGGACACGGGACGCTGGCTGTTGAGCTTGTTCCATGTTACATGTGGAACATGGGACACTGGTTGTTGGGCTCGTCCCGTGTTACGTGCAGGACATGGGACGCTAGCTACTACACTCATCCCATGTTATGTACAGGACATGGAACACTTCTTAGTGTCAAGCTATCTATGTTGCACAGTGTAGCAGAGCATAGCATGAACACTTAGTGAAATTTTATCTTGCCACACTGGTTACGCTGTCTACATTGCATAGTGTAGTAGAGCATAGAATGAACACTTAGTGGAATTTTAACTTGCCATGCCCATCACACTGTTTACACTACACAACGTAGTAGAGCGTAGCATCAACACTTAGTGAAATTTTGACTTGCCATGCCCATCACGTTGTTTATGCTACATAGTGTAGCATGAATACTTTGTCAAATTTTCATGAAATTTGCAATGTTCCTTCATGGTACATTGACCATGCTCTGGGGCATAGTAGGATAGGCAACTTTGGAAGTTGGGAAACGTGCCAAATGTGTCTTCTATGTTGAGCTAGCTTGATAGATCTGTGTCCAACACTTAGGTAAAATTGAGCACTTGAATCTATGTTACGTCTGCTATGTTGCACAATGTAGCACCAACACTTAAAAATGTTTTTCCAAGTTTTGACACTTAGAAAAATTTGTAGAAAGTGCCATCATTCTAACACTTAGAAAAAATTTGCAAATTTGGTAGTTGGAGTTGACTACACTCAACACTTAGAAAAATTTGGGCAAAGTGCCACCATTTTGACACTTAGCCAAATTTGCAGTCGAGATGCTGAGACCCAAAATTTTGTGGTATTTTAATTGTCATTCTTCTAGTAGCACATTAGAGGAAAGCTCTAGTAGAGATTCTTGTGGTAGCCACAACCAATCTTCAACATGAATGCCCCCCATCTTCCCTATAGTCAGCGTAGAACTCCCATCTTTTCCTAATTTCTTGCTTTCTCAATGTTGAGCCTACCATGACACCAAAATAGAGAGGGGAAAAGAGTAAGAAGCCCACACTGTAGAGGATAGATGAGCACTCTAGGGAGTTATTAGAGGTTCCAAGGTGTATCTCAATCCAAGCCCCATCTGTCATTGCTCTAAGGTAGGAAATTCTACTTATTTTTTCCTTTGTTTACATGGTTTTATTCTAGTTTTTTGCCTTCCAAGTGTTAAGGACGTTTTTTCAGATCTACTTTGATGTGGGGATTAAGTTATAATTTTGAAAAAATCCCACCTTGTATTTTGGTTTCTCCCATGAAGATCTATGGTTGTTTTATCACTTTAGATTTTGTAGATTTGATTTTGAAAATAGGCCTTACTATTTTATGCTTTTTCCTCAAAATCTTGGGGTATGATAATATTTTTTTAGATCTAGGCCTTAGGATTTGTTAAAATTATTTTTTTAAAAATACTACCCTATTATTTTGATGTGAACTTGAGTGGGTTTTAATGGTTTTAGCGATTTTGATCATTTTAATGATTACATAAAGCTTAGGCTTTTGGATTTTTGAAGTTTTGTTATGAAAAAGCAAGCCAACTTGTATATTTGTTCTTGGTAAAACTACTGCATATTTGTGAAATCAAAGGCTATGAGTTTGTAGTCCTTGTTTAAGCTTCCCAATGATTGTTATTTTGTTAATTTGGCCTTGAAATGAGGGAGTTATGGCTATTTTCCTAGCATTGTGTAGTTAGGTTGTTTGTGCTA
Organism: Gnetum montanum; assembly: GCA_015680685.1. NCBI lineage: Eukaryota > Viridiplantae > Streptophyta > Gnetopsida > Gnetales > Gnetaceae > Gnetum > Gnetum montanum. The sequence goes on along the minus strand of MNCI01034026.1, from coordinate 590,524 downwards.
CTCTTGTAATTTTATGTAGACTTCTGAAATTTTCATAAAAAAATAGCCAAGGTTTTTGGCTATTTTCTAGTCATGGCTGCATAGGATTTTGTTTCAGCTTTTCAACAAAGGTGGAATCACTCCAATTGGATTTAAAATGAATTTTTTTGCTAAGGTTGTGTAGATCATGGCATTGACTTCATGGCTTTTTCTAAGTTTATCATACTTTATCCCAATTTTTGTAGAGTTTAGATATTTTTTCCAAATTTATGCATGCTGTGAACTATTTAGATGCTTTGTCTAAACTTATGCTTGCTTTTGTCCAAATTTATGCACAATTTAGATGCTTTTTCATAAATTTATGCATAATTTAGACTAAGATATACTTTTGGTCAATGTTTTTTTGTTCATAAAGGCCATAAAATATGGTATCACTATTTTTATGGCATTTCTCAAGCTAATTTAGATAAATACCAAAGAGATTTTTACAAAAGCTAATTTCACCTCTAACTTAGGGAGTTTTCTCTAAATTTGTAAAGAAATTCCAATTGGTCATAATGCAAGGTTATGCAAGGTTGTGATGAAATTACTTAGGCTAATTTAGAAAAACATCTTAGAGCTTTTTATAGAGGCTAATTTCACCTCTGACTAGACATTCTATCTAAATTTGCTAAGTAACTCTAATAGGCCATAATGCTTCTATTTTGAAAGGTTGTAATAGTGCCTTTTTATGGAATTTCTTAAGCTTATTAGATAAACACCTAAGAGCCTTTTACAGAAGCTAATTTCAACTCTGACTTAGGAAGTTTTCTCTAAATTTGTAAAGAAATTCCAATTGATTATAATGGAGGGTTATGTAAAGTTGTGAAGAAATTACTTAGGCTAATTCAAAAAAACACCTTAGACATTTTTATAGAGCCTAATTTCTCCTCTGACCAGATGTTCTATCTAAATTTGCTAAGTAACTTTAATATGCAATAATGATTTTTCTTTAAAAGGTTGTAATAGTGCCTTTTTGTTGAATTCCTTAAGCTTATTAGATAGACACCTTAGAGCTTTTTACAAAGGCTAATTTCACCTGTGACTAGGATGTTTTCCAAACTCATTAAGAAATTCTAATTGGTCACAATGTTTTTTCTTTGTTTTATGCAAGGTCTTCTTGAGCCCTATTCTCATTATAGTGGAGCTAATAGGCATTTTGTGCTACACTGGTCATCCCAAGACCAATCCTCCACCACATGGCATGCCTCTTGGGAAGCTTTTGTTGTGGTTTTGGCCTGGGGTAAGGGACTTCCTTGCCTACTTCCTAAAGAACTTCAGTGTGATGTTGTCATCACACTTGTCCACGAATGTAGTCAAGGTTGTTGTGGAGACCCTATTGCCTTAGGCATCAGGACTAATTACTAGGTATATTACTAATAAATCAATTCCTAAGACCATAGGGGGACCTTTAGATGCTGTAAGTTCACACTATCTATTAGATATCTAGATGATGCTAGAGTATAGTTAGTATAATACTAATAATACTCTAATGGTGGCACATAGAGCCCACACACTATTCCAGAATCCTCCTGGAACTATGTATCATCTACAAGGGTAAACATGGTTATTGTAATGTTTTTTATGATTTTGGCTGAACTTCTGTACTTAACTTCATTAATTTTACTTCTTACAGGTACAAGGTCAACGAGTAGGGTTTGATTGTTAATGACCAAATCTTGGTAGTCGCTAAACCTGCTTTTGGATGAATTCACCAAGAGTTTCAAAATTAGAGTTTTTGTGTATAAATAGTTAAGAGGGGACTTTAATGTATATGCCACTAGGTGCAACATGGTATACAAGAAGTGCAAGGATGATAAGACGATGCATAGTTGGTGGGTAGATGCCAATGGCATGGATTAGACCCTTGTAACTGAAACCTTCACATCATAGAAGAAAAGTAAAGGTAAAAATATGGCTTCTAGTGTTTTATTATTCTTCTTGGTTATTGAAATTACTCATATGAATGCAAGCCTTTGGTTATTGCTGTGTAAGACATTCCACCTTAGCTGATGTCACTATACTAATTTCATGTTCATGTCATGAGGAAACCTTCATCCTAAAGTTTGGTGATGTGACATCAGCATAGGAGTGGCTAAGGGGATAGGTGCCTGGATATGTTCAAGAAAACATCTAGCATGTAGGTTTGCTTGATGTATTTATGGCACCTATTCCTTCCATCCCTGTTGTGGAGATGTTGCATGTTATTAACTCCTTCGATGAGGAAGTCAGTCACTTTAGCACCATCATCCAAGGTGTTAAGGTAAACATTGACATAGGTGCTAGCCTATTTCATGACTTATTTAGGGTCCCTATTGATGGGGCTAAGGTTCCTACTAGGATAGTGAGAGAATCAGGCCATCATGAGGAAGTTATAGAGTGGCTTGGTGCTAGCATGGGCCACTTTGGAATATCGATGGATAGCTTCACAAACCTTAATGCAAAGGAATCACATCCTTTATTTAGGTGTCATGCATTGCCCAAACTACTATCACAAAAGAAGATGATTGGCCTAGCACAAGGGTGAACCTTTAAGAAGGTCTTGATGAAGGACATCATATTTGATTAGGCTAATGCTTTAGCTACTAGGCTTCAAGAGGAGATTCTTAGGCTTTGTGTTGATATCTCTACGATAATCCATATGCACTTTGCATTTTTTGTAGGTTATCGAAAAAGGATTATGGAGTTTTTGGTGGTGTATAGGAATGGGAGATGGGTTTTCCAAGATCCAAGTAAACTTTCTAAGTCTTGGATAAAACATATTTATTTAATATTGCATGCCTAGAACCCACTAGAGGATGTGGATGAGACATTATCCATCACCACTAAGAATCTTGATGTTAGGTAGTGCAAGTATCCTGACAGTACTGATGATAATGAGCCCCTCTTATTTCCTGCTAGTGCTGAGGATTCTAGACAATGGTGCATGGAAGCCAAAGGGATAGCCAAAAAAAAAACTTAAAAGGCCCATGGAGGAGGCACCCCTAGCATCAGATCAACCTACCCCAAAGAAGCTTAAGTTTAAGCTTAAGCCATCACAACAGGTAGTCATAGGTATGCTTGTTTAACTTTGGCTATTTTATGTTTTAAAATTTTATAGCTACTTTGGTTTCATGTGTTAATTGGTTTTCTATGTGCTATGGTCATAGACAAGAATTAGGTTATAGTAGCCCAAGCTGGTGTGGAGGCATAACAAAGGCATGTAGTAGAGGAACTCCTAAAGAAACCCATGATTAAAGGAATTGCTAATGCACGCATAGATGATCTAGATGCCTTGTTTGATGATGTGATACTAGGTACCTCTCCCACCATCATCCTAGAGGAGGAGGAGCTAGGTATGCCTATGCCTTAATATTGTTGTTATATTGTATTTCTTACATTTGGTTGTCATCCTAAACTTTTGATGATTGTTATGCTTATAGTAGCCATCAGTGCAAGCTCCCATCCTTGAGTTTCATGTGAAACCAGGGGTAGAGACTCTAGACAAAGTGGAGTTCCTATGTGGGATGGCTAAGGACATCATTGATTGACTACATTAGGTTGCACCTAAGATAGGTAAGGATTCTATTTTATGTGCTTTGGCTATAGGCTTTGTTTGCATTATGGTTATTTGAGTTTGTATCTTATAGTTTCCTTTTATGCTTTGTGTAATACTATCTGTGGAGTGGGACTTAGATAGGAACATGGAGATAGACTCTTTGCCTAGATTTCTTATGATGTGTCTAGTGTACTTGTGAAGTTGTACGATACTACCATTAATTTAGCAATGTCATGCACAAAAGCTTCATGGTAGCTAGATAGGTCTAATGAATCCATATGGGAGGAAGTTGTGGCCTTGAGGGAAAAGGTTCAAAGGTAGGAGGATACAATTGGGGATCTTCGAGACTATAAAGCATTTTTAAAAGCCAAAGTGCCTAAAATGGGAGAGTTATGGACTAAGGAGATCACATAGGCTCACTATTGGCATGTTGTTTAAGGTAAAGTAGTGGTCCTATGGGAGATGGTGGAGCAACACATGCAAAGGAACCTCATCTTTCAAAAGGTTGAAGACTAGAAGGATCATTGTACTTAGGTCCTATAGTGGGGCAAGACACAAAAGGCTCACAAGTAGTAGTATAAGGCTAATTGTAGGGCTTACCTAAAATGGCTTAAAGAAGAGTTAGTTGAATGACACAAGAGAGAGTTGTTCATTTAGGGGATCCAAGAAGAGAGTGCTTATCAATTATTTGAAAGCACTCTCAAGGTGGAGCAATCCCTTACTCTTCATATCACTACCATTATGGGTGAGACTGTTATAACTGTTGTTACTCATGAGCCTCCTACTTGGACTTCTATAGATAGATCTGACATTCTTTTTGGCATTGATCTTGGAAATGTTGACTGGGTCAACATGACAGAGGACTAGATCCTTCATCGTTTGGAGGAAGGCCTTTCCCATCTACCCCTTAGAAGTGATGGAACCAAAATATCCATAGATTTGATCTATTTTATGTTTTAGTTTTTTGGTTTTAATTCATGATCTTGGCTATGGTTTACTAATTGGATATATGTTGCATTTTATGTCTCAGAAGACATTGGTGGCCCTAGCGGTGAGGGTGGAAATGACCCACCATCACCTCCTCCAAATGCTACTTAGTAGCCTCCTTTAGTTTAGCTTGTTGGAATTTTTTTTTTGTTTATGTGTTGATGGCTATGGTTAGCCAAGGCTATATTATGGATGGTTATTCTCTAGCATCATTACTACATGTTGTATTTATGGAAATTTTAATTTTAAATGTTGGTTCCATTTTGGCTATATGCATTTATAGTAGTAAATGTTGTAAACCTTGTAAATGGCTATGTTGATATTTTTTGGTTGAAACATTAAATCAATGCGATAATAGGCTAAAAAAAAGGAAATATAATAAGGAACATTTTCTAGTTTTAGGCCATCACAGGCATAGGTTATATTGCATGATTGTGGCTACATTGCTAGTTCAAGGCTATGGTGGGCCATAATGCTAGTTTAACATCTTAGTGGACATGGGTTCTAGTTTAATGTCTTGGTAGACGAGAATGCTGGTTTAAGGTCATAGCAAACCATAGTGCTAGTTTTAGGCCTTAGTAGGACCTTAGTGCTAGTTTTAGGCCTTAGCAGACCTTAGTTTTGGTTTTAGTTCTTAGCAAGCCATAGTGCCAGTTTTATGTCTTAGTGGACAATGTCTTGAAAGAGATGCTTTTTAATGTTTAAAACATAAATAATAATAATGAAAGGTTGTAACAAATAGGTAACAATGCAAATAAATTTATGGCTACATGCATTAGGATTTTTGCATAAAGTGTAAAACATCAATTGCATATATAATAAATTGTAAATGAAAAGTTAGGCTATATGGTTACCATTGTCTCAAGTCATAAAGGCATGGGAAGGTTAGGGTAAACCTAACTTGTGTAGACTCTTCCTAATATTTGCAAGATTAGGAAGTGAGTAAGGCCTACTCTGCACAAGCTTGTATTCACCATTCCATTTAGTTAAAATGTTAAAAAGGGAGTTCATCCCATAGTGTATCGCATTGCTTCTCATTATCATCATTGGTTGTCTTATGTTTTTTCTCTTCATGGCTAGGAGCTTCTTCTTAAAGCTCCACTTCAGACCCCTATTCTATGCCCATGTTATTGATAGCTAGGGGAGCCATGTTGTTACCATGAATGATCATTTCACCTCCCTAATAAGGAAGGTGAATTTCTTAATGGATTGGTGAAGAGATAGCTTGTAATTGAGCTAGCCAAGGTCTTTCAAGGATTAGGTTGAATCCTGGTGTCTATTCTTTCATCAAGAAGTTTGCAGTGGTAGGGAATTATTCTCTAGCTACAAAATCTAAGGAGATAGACCCCTTGATGACAACTCTTGATCCACTGAAGGACTTAAGAGCTATGGTGGTCATAGGTTGTACTTGCTCAGTTAAGCCCAAGTGTTCAACAATGGTGCATGGGATGTCATTTGTTGTTGCTCCATCATCAACATGCACTTGATGTATGTTAAATTTTCCTATGCATATGATTATGAATAGAGAGGTTGTAGTCACCTTGCCATTGTAGGGATTAACCTTAATTTTGCTATTATGAAAAGTTAAGGGTGTTGATTTGTCTTCTCCTAGTAAGGGAGGAATCATCATTGCATGAATGGCTTCCTCATTAGCAGGAATGTCCTCACTAATAGGTATGGAGATCAACATTTTGACTAGTGCCTCACAATGCATGGCAGAAGTCATAATCAGTTCATATAAGCTTAAGGTTGTAATTTTTTTGCTTCAAGGATTGCTTAACTTGATCCATTGCACTAAGGAAGTTTTTTTCATTGGCCATGGACTTGTCACCCCAGTTGTGTTTTACTTCCTCCATGTGTTCCAAATGGCAAACTTCAGTTTTAGGCTATGGATCTTCTTTGTTATTTTGGTTGTGGGCTTTAGTATCCTTTTGTGGCTTGTTGGTTGAAGAAGACAGGTCATGGGTATAGTCAAGATGGAAGTGGGTTTCAGTGGGCCCACTTCCTTTTGTGCCTCCATGTGCTTGTCTCCCTTATTTTAAGCTTTTTCCTATACTTCCTCTTTTGGTTGGTTAAAATGTTTTTGATTGTTAGTTGCTAGTTGTAAGAAAGAGGCAGTAGCATTGGCTACCACAAGGGGTCATTGTGTAGTTGGTTGGGCTACAACTATTCAGGTTATATTATGCTTAGGAACCTTGATGAAAAAAGGTATTTTTGGAGGTGTTTGTGATGGTATTGTCACAAAAAAGGAAGATCTTGAGCTATGGGAAGAAGAAGAAGCTCTCTCATTGTAAAGGGGTACTTGGATCATGAATGGTTCTCTTGAAGGTCTCTAATTGTCATCAATGTTGAATGCCAAAATAACATAAGGACTATCATTGGCATTCAATGGGTGTTTGTAGACTTGCATTGACTAGTTTTGTGGTTGAATTAGGTTAGAAGCATCTAAGACCAGTTCCCCTCTACCTATCATCCTTTTTAGGTCATCCTTCAGTGCAAAGTAGAAGTTTGTATCATGACTAGGTAGTTGATGATAATAGCAAAAGCAGTCTAGCTATAAGTATCTAGGTAATGGGGGATCATCTTTCATTTTCCAAGAGGGACCTTTGGCTATTTCACATAGTCACTTATGTTTCTTTTGAGTGGCTTCATTTAGTTGTTTATGTTGCATGTGCTCACTTCTTAATAGTTGATCAAGAAACAACGGCAGCAGCAGCAACGGCGGCAGCAGCAACAATGGCAGTAGCAGCAACGGCGGCAGCAGCAATGGCGGCAGTTGCAGCAACGACGGCAGCAGCAATGGCACCAGCAGCAACAACGGCGGCCACGACCGCGACAGCACCGACAGCAACGGCTACGACGGCCGCGACGGCCGCGATGGCCACGACGGCTACGGTCGTCGCGACGGCCACGACTATGGCGGCTGCAAGCACGGTAGTACCTGCAGCGGCCGCAACCGAGGCCGCGACTCAGGCGACCACGACAGGTGGCGCCGGGACCCCCACGGCTTCGGATGTGGAGTCTCAGGGGTCGGGTGCTGGCGCGGCCGCGGTTTCCCCGGCGCCCACTGCTCCGCGCGGGGCCATCGAGGCCCACTCCCGTTCCAACCACACCTTGCTCCTTCGCATCCGTACCCCCCCCACTGATGGCGTGCGCACCATGGAATGGAGCCTCATCGGTCGATTCGTCTCCAGGGGGATCCGCCCCCGTTTAGACCTGATTCGGCGTAGGGTCAGGGAGCAGTGGAAGCTGGAGGGCGTGATCGTCCGGAGCCTTTTGGAGGACCTGCTTTTCTTCGTCCTCCCCTCCCTGCAGGCCTGCGACTCCGTCCTTCTCGGCGGACCTTGGTTCTACGGGGCCCGGGGTCTCACACTGACCCCCTGGCGCCCCGGGGCACACAGAGAACCCGATTTGTTCACCC
>MNCI01034026.1:497865-581592 GCA_015680685.1 Gnetum montanum | reverse complement strand
GACCGCGTCCCGATCCAGAGGACGGCAAGCCCAGCGTCACATCGACTTGGGTCAACAACAGACTTTACGGGAGTTCTACCAGCGCCACCCCTCTGGTTGCACATGAAGATTCTCAGTTGGAATTGCAGGGGGCAGGGTACCCCCTATAAACGAAATACCCTGCGCAATATTGTCCGAGAGGAAACGTGTGACGTGGTCTATCTCCAGGAAACCAAGTTGTAAGCTGCGGAGTCCGGTCACCTCCAGTGAACGGACTGGACCACGTACCTGCACCCCTGCCAAGGCCGGGCCAGCGGCCTGGCTATTCTTGCTCGGCCAGCCTCTAATCTGGTGGATGCCTCCTCGTGGACCATCACGGTTCACTTCCATGCCCATGGATTTTGGCTGACCAATTTCTATGGGGTGCAGGCATGGGAGCTACGGCTCCAGGAGCTGAATCAGGTGGCCTCGCTGGTGCCGGACCACAGCTCCTGGGTGGTTGTTGGCAACTTCAATCAGTGTTTGTACCCCTGGGAGAAATCTGGGGGGGCCGCCCCCCCCTTCGGGGGTGCCTGATTTCATGGAGTTCCTGGAGCGCTCGTCTCTTGTTGATCTGCCTATTTCAAACTGCCGTTTCACTTGGTGTAACCGACGGCGGGGGTGCACCAGGTTCTCACCCATATCGATCGGGTGTGTGTGAGTTCCGCTCTGCTCCTTAGCGCCGCCATCACCGTGACTGGGTAGGAGAGGGCTGCTTCTGACCACCGCTCGCTCGTGGTGTCCATTGGCCCGTCCCCACCCCGGGCCCCATGCCTCTTTCGGTTCGAACCTTCGTGGCTGGCCAAGCCGTGGCTTCGCCCGCTGGTGGAAGATGTCTGGGTCGACTACCGACTGGGTCGGGTGGACCCCCAGACCTTCCTCAAAGAGGCCCTCCATCGGCTCAAGTGGGCCATCCGGGCCCTCCCGGTGGGGGAGAAGTTTTCGTTTCGAGCGAGCCACAAGTTGGCTCGGGCGCAGCTCGGACGCATCCAGGCGCGGCAAGAGAATGGGGAGGACCTGCACACGGAAGAGATGCGCCTCCTTCGCCAAATCCAGAGTCTCGACAACGAGGAGGAGCTTTATTGGTGGTAGCGGTCTTGGGTTAGGTGGCTCCGCGAGGGGGACCGGCATATGAAGTTCTTCTTCGCCATGGCCAAGACCCAGGGCGATACCCACATTCGCAGCCTCTATTCCCAGGCTGGGGTGGTGGTTACTGATCCGTAGGGGATCGCGGACGAGCTCTGTGGCTACTGGGCGAGGATTTGGGCCAAGCGCACCACCCGGCCCATCTCGGTCCCTGTGGCAAAGGTGCTCACGGCTACGGACAATCTGTGCCTTCTGGCTCCCTTCTCCATGACCGAATTGACCACCACCATCAACAACATGCCCGGTGGTAAAGTGCCGGGCCCGGACGGTTGGTCCCTGGAGTTCTTCAAAGCTTTTTTGGACATTGTGGGCCCCAATCTCCTGGATGCTTTTAACGTCATGCTGGCTAGACGGCAGGTGCGGCGCGAGCTCAATTGCTCACGCATCATCTGCATCCCCAAGCAGCTGAATGCACAACGCCCAGAGCACTTTCGCCCTATTGGTGTGTGCAATGTCCTCATCCGCATCTTCTCCAAACTCCTAGTCAACCGCCTTGGCCCCCTCCTGCCTAGGTTGGTGGGCCACAATCAGGCAGGTTTCGTCCAGGGTAGGACCCTCCAGGACCAGGTCCTTCTTATGCAGGAGGTCATTCACTCCCTCCGCACCACGGGGTTTCCGGGACTCTGTCTCAAGCTGGATATCGCGAAGGCATACGACACGCTTAGTTGGGCGGCTCTTCGTGATATCATGCATAGGAAAGGTTTCGACCCTGGTTTTATCCGGCTGTGTGTGCATCTCCAGTCCTCCACCGGGTTCTCTTTTGACGTAGGGGGCCGGCTCTGGGGGTTCTCCTCCCCTGGTCGAGGTCTGAGGCAGGGCGACGCCCTGTCTCCTTTGCTTTTCATCATTGCCATGGACCTCATGCAGTCCTACTGTAGCACCTCGGGGGTGGAGGGCCTTGACATTGCGGGGGTGGCTTGCCCCGTTGAGCACTACGCGGACGTCACCATGCTTCTTTGCCGGGCGGCGGTCCCGCAGGCCCAGTGTATCAACCTGGCTCTGTCCCGATTGGCCGCCGAGTTAGGCCTTGAAATCAACCGCACCAAGTCGGTGGCACACTTCATTAATATGGACCTGCAGGTGTGGCTTCGGGTGACCCAAACTCTGGATGTGCAACCGGGGAAGCACACCGACACTTACCTGGGCATCCCGCTGTGCCAGTGGGGGCGGAACAATTCTTGGACCCCCCTCCTGGCCAAGCTTGAGCACCGCGTCAATCACTGGGCCAACCATTTCCTCACGCACAAAGGCCGTCTCCTCGTGGCCACTGGGATCCTTGCGGCCACCACGCGCTTTGTGGCGGCGGTCGCCGTGCCCCCCGCGGCCATCATTCACCAGATCAACGCCCGGATTCGCGGTTTCCTGTGGCGGGGGGGAAAAGGGGGGAGCAAAATCCACCTTGTCAATTGGCACTGCGCAGCCCATCCTCGTACGGCGGGGGGGCTGGGGGTCACAACGTTCGAGGACGAGTGTGCAATGGGGTAGCAGTGGCTGGTCTGTCAGCTCACTCGGGCTCGGGGGGAGTGCAGTCAGTGGGGCCGTATCGTTCACCGGAAGTACACACCCTGGATCTCTGGCTCGCATGTCTCGAGGCCTTGGTCGACTCTCTGCCAGCACGTGCGGTGGATGCTGGACAAGAACTGGCTCCACCTCGAGCCACGTGCCCTTTTGGCCCTTAAATACCCTCCTGAAGACGGTTGGATGGCGGTTTGGCGCGGGCAGCTCCCCGAAAAAGTGAAAATCTTTCTTTGGCTGCTTAAATCTGCCACGCTTCCCGTACGTGTGTTCCTGCAGCAGCGCAGCGTCTTGCAGGACTCCACATGTCTGTGTTGTGGCCACGACCCTGAGACTCTTAACCACTTCATTTATGATTGCCCCTGCATGCGCGCCACTTGGCGCGCATGCAGAAGACCCCCTCTGCGGCGATTCGACGGTGATTCTTGATCGGCGCTTTTACTTTGGCTCGCTTGGAAGGCGCGGAACCTCACCGTGTTCTCTCAGGCGGCTACCTCCTCCCCCCAGCAGCTTATCCAGCAGATGCGCCGGGCTTGGTATGAGACGGTGGCCGCGATGGGGCAGACGCCGATGTACGAGCCTGGCTGCGCGGACTTCCAGGCGGATGAGGAGCTGTGGCTGATGGTTTGCCAATGCGGATGAGACGCACTGCTGCCGCGGTTGGTCGGGGACCCTGACCTGTTTGACATTTCCTTCTTTACCAATTGGCGCGGCGATCAAACCTTCTTCCGTGGCCGAGTTATTCGCCTGATAGAGGCTTCTTTGGCCAACTACCTGGGGATCCCGGCCGCTGGGGAGATCATCTTGCCAACCTCCCGTGGCCTCCATAACTCGACGGTCTTTTTCAAGGGCCTTTCCTCGAGAACGCAGAGCCGTCAAGTCCCTCGAACTTCCCTCCCGCGTCTTTGGGCTCATGCGGCCGTCTTAGTTGAGCGCTTCTTTCTGCAGTCAGGAAACGTGTCCAAGCTCCAGGGGCTGCATTTCACCTTCCTGAGGTGCTTGCAGGAGGGCACCCAGGTTAACCTGTCGCGCTTCTTCCTCGAGGCCCTCCGCCTCCAGCGGCGAGGTCACTGGTCGGGGCTTATCTTGGCCCTGTGGAGGGGGGCGGGGGAGCAGGGGGTGCCGGGCCCATCCTCTGCCCCCGCTAGGGGGCGTCGCGTTGCCCCTCCCCCTGCTTCCCCTCCTGCTTCCCCCCCTTCCTCTACTTCTCGGCAGCTGGCTGCTCTCCACCTCTCTTGGGGCCGCCGCTCCCACCGCAACCCTGCCCTCTCGCCTGACCCCCCCAGCGCCCCCCCGCACTGGGAGGCGCAGCTTCGGCGGGCGGTTGCTGCTGCCATGGAGGCTGAACAATGGTCGTCGGAGGCTCGGTGGTCTGAGGCCCTGGCCAAGTGGTGGGCCGACCATGAAACCCAGCTCCAGGAGCAAGCGCAGCAGCTGAACAAGCAGCATACGCTTGCGATGGAGACCCTGCGTGCCCAGCTCACGGATGAGCTCCGGGACCGGATCAGGGAGGAGCTGCGGCAGGAGGAGGTGGACCAGCAGGCCCGGGAGGCGGCGGCCCAGGAGGAGCAGGAGCGTTTGCAGGAGGAGGAGCTGCAACGGCAGTGGCAGCTCGACCGGGTGCATCAGCACAGTGCCCGCCAGTGGCTTAGGGAGGGGGCGCTGCCCATATACCGTCCTTGGTATTAGCTGTGAGAGCTCCTGGGGGGAGCTCAGAAGGCACATCTGGCGCACGTCTGTTAGACTCCACCCAGATGCGGGGGATTCGTCGCCAGACCGACGCAGGCGCGAGGCTCTTCTGCAGGGGTTCCAGCAGGCCGTGAACTTCGTCGACATGGAGGATCATCGGGCCACCCTGGACATGCTCCATGAGTTGGAGTTGCCTCGGTGTGCCTGCCACTAGCTGCCGACCCACCCCTAGCCCTTCCCCTCTCTCCCTTGTTCCTGTCCCTTCCTTGTTGGGTTCGTCGTGGGTGTGGGGTGTGCCCCCCCCGTGTTTTTTTTGCGCTTTTCTTTGGGGTGGGGGGTCCCCCCCCCCCCCCCTTGTTGGGGGGGGGGGTCTTTTGAACGTCTGTACGGCTTCGAGGTTTTCGGCTGCCGTGTGGGGGTCGGCATGGTTTTTCAGTCTTTTGTGGGGGCCTGGGGCTCCCCCCCACCCCCTTTCGGGGTGGGCCACCCCCCCCACTTGTACTTGTATAGTCGTGTACCTTTCTTTCAGTAATACATTCCCGAACATTCTCTCAAAAAAAAAATAGTTGATCAAGAAACTTAGATTTTTTTAGTGGCAACTTAGTGTACTTAGACTTGTTCTTCCTTTCGAAGTTAGGTCTATTTTTTATTCATGTATTGGTCCCAGAAGTTGACTATTGGTTACGATGGTCATTGGTGGGGGCCTTGGGTGGGTTGACCATCAACCCTTGGTTTTTAGTATTCTTTTCTTTGGTTAAGGTTGATATGGTAGTGTTTCTTTGTTTGATCTTTTCTTTGCCTCTTTAAGCATGTTAGTTTTTATATGATACATAGGATGGATCATCGCTAGCTTCTATAACATCCTCTATGTTTTTGGTTTGCAAGAATTCTTGGCTAAGAGACCATGGATCAAGGTAGTAAATTTTTAACTTGCTGAAGTCATTAATTGATCCCTTAAATATGGCTAACAAATGGGCTTTAACTATGGGCTATGGTATTTCATTCAGTAGTCCATTCTACCACTAAATGAATTTCTGTATAGGTTCTAAGGGCTGTTGCTTGACCTTCATGAGTTAATCAAGCACCATGTTAGGCTTAAAGTTATATTTGAAGCAGTTGACAAACTAGGCTACTAAGTCTTCTAGAGAGGATATAGATCCTCTGGGTAATGTGCGGTACCAATCAAGTACTTTCCTAGTCAAAGACATAGGGAAAATCCTCATGATGGTATGAGGCTATGGCTACAAGAGCAAACATTTAGATCTAAAGGTGATAAGGTGAGTAGTAGGGTTACCTTCTCCATTATATTTGCTAAATTGTGAAATGGGGACACCAAGGGAAAGTGTCAAGGGTGGGACTATAAGAGAAAAAAAAGGCATTAGGGTAAGGTTCTATGACATTGAGGGATGTTTGTTGAAAAAACCCTCTAAGGATGGTTTTAGGCTTGGATTCTGCCCTAAATTCATCATCTTCTTCTTGTTGTTCCCCAAAGGTAGGCTGGTCATCTTCCTCTTCTATATTAATCAATTGGGCTAGGATGCTAGGATAGACATCATTTAGAGAAATTTTTTCATATGGGGAAGGGATGTATTCTTTTCCACCCCTGTGTATGAGCTCAAACTCTCTCTTGGCTTTGGCTTCAATTTAGGGAACTAGCATACCTACCTGTATTTTTGCATAAATGAAGTTATAGAAATCTTCATTAATGGCTGAAAAATCAAGACTCTCCCCTTTGACTCTCAAAGATCACCTACATTGAATGACTATAGGATCTTTGGGATCATACACTGTCATGGCTTGTTGGTTATGATCTTTGCTAGTGAAGGTGAAGGGAAATTTGGTTGATTTTTGAAAAAGCATGGTTATAGTGCTGATAAGTGCTTAAGAATATGCTATAAATGTTAAGTTTGGAGTAAATTCTAGTGAATGGAATTTAAAAATCCTTAGAGAAAATGAAAATGAAAAAAAATGATATACTTACTATAATTAGTAGGTTGGAGATAAGGGGAGTTTACCCCTTTACTAGAAATAGAATATTGACAATGTTGGCTTTAAACCTCCCCCAAGTTGGCTTCCTACGTGCCTCTATGTTGGGTATGGTAGGGGGGGAAAGAAGGGGGGTGAGATAATGAAAATATGACACCTTCTATTCCAACGTTGGAGAGAGGGGGAAATGTTTGAAGACCAAAATGGAAACCTGGTAGTTTTCAAAGATGATTTTGGTAGGTTTACAACTTTTACCAAAAAGAAGGGAAAAGTAGGCTTGGTTGGTATGGAAACCAATGTTGGTTTAGTGAAAATGATTATGGAAAAAAAGATTAAATATTTACCAAGGCTTCCACATTGGATTTTCTCTAGGAATTCACAATATATGTTGTGAAATTCTAGCATCCAAACCACTTGGTGCTTGCATGTTGAGGTTTTTGTTATGGGGACCAGAGGATGGGGGGGAGGGGGGGAGAAGGGAAATGAGAATGGCAACGTTGGATTCTTTGGGAGTTTTGGCTAAAAAAATGACTTTCAACTTGAAACAAAAGCATATCTAGTTGTAAGATTTGTTTTAACTTTCACCAATGTTGGCCTCCCAACTACTTCCATTCTGGGTATGGTAGAGGGGGAAAAAGAAGTGGGGTGCGGGGGGTGGTGAGATGATGGAAATCTCACACCTCCTACCTTAGCGTTGATTAGGGTAGGGGGTGGGGAGAAGAAAGGTTGAAAACCATAGTGAAAAGTTAGTATTTTTTCCACTAAAATTGGTTCCAAGCAACTGTTAATTCTCTTAGGTTGGAAAAGTAGGAGGGGTGGGGAAGAGGGGAAGTTAACTCACAGATGAGTTGAACCATCCACTTTTAGAAGCTAGAAAATAGACTTTTGGTGATAAAAAAAAAAGAAGAAAAGAAATATCAATGCTAGTTTTGGATCTTAAAATTCACAACAAGTGTTGTGAAAAAACCAAATCCCAACCACTTGCAATGATAAAAATGTCATTTGGGACACCCTGGCCAGTTCGGAAAATCAACTAGGGACTTGAGAGATGTAAAATGTGAAAATATAAATACATCTGAATAATGCACAAATAATAACTTTAATTATATTAAACACAAAAGTTAAAACTTAAAACATTATTGAGAAGAGAATAAAGAATAAGTTAGAGAAATGTGTATAAAAAATGATGCATGGATGAGCAAAAAGGGGGTCCACTTATAAAAGAGTTCAAAGCCCATTGAAGTTGAGATGAGCTGCTCCATGATTCAGGTGCCAAGCCACTCTTGATGCTATAGAACTATCCTTTTTTGCTACAACCTCAGATCTAATCTCAAGGCCTTACTACTTCCACACTGGGGTTCAAGAGAATGCAAGTATGGAAACTTGCAAGAGCTCTTGAGTGCCTAAAAATGCTCCAAGTGTGGAATTGTGTATATGCAAATTTCTTGTGAGTGTGGTATATTGTCAAAAATGCTCAACCTATCAAAAATGTCCAACCAAAATTGCTTGTATGGCCAAAATTTGTGCAACTTGTAAATGGTGTTGGAGTTAGGCTTTTATAAGGTCTTTGGGCCATGAATGGGGCTACAAATTGGCTATGTTTAGGCTACAAAATGGCTGTAAATATGATGTAATTTTTCTTCAAATTGGCTACCATATTTAGTTGAAATGGGCATCCAAATTTGAGGGTTTACTAAAAATAGTAAGTGCTTCCCCCATGGCCATTCCATTTTCTAAAAATAGTAACTAGGGCACCCCTTCCATGTTGGAGATGAATCTTCCATGTTGAGCTCTCTACCATTCTTGTTGAAGTGGTTGGTCAATGTTGAATTACATAAATTGATGAATTTTTCTTCTTGTGGCTTCCACACTAGGGCACCAAGGGGCGCGGGGGGTGGGGGGTGGGTGGGTTGGGGCAGGTGGGAGGCGGGTAAGGGAGGAGTTTCCAAGTTGTGGGAAAAATTTCCAGTTTGAGGGGAAAGTTTCCAAAATGTGCCTTTGGTCTCCACATTGAAGGGAGGAAAGTTTTCAAACCCCCCATCCTTCCATGCTAGGATCAGGTAAGATTTACCCCCTTGCATGTGTTTTCAGCATAGAAAAATGTCTACTCCCCATAAAACCCATCACATTTCCTTTCTTGCCATTACAAAAGGCATTTTGGACCACTCCAAGCCCAAATATAGACACTAGGTGACTTTTTTCACTTGGGGAATGAGGCTTTGATCACTTATGAGGCATTTTTTAGCCTCAAAATTTTAAGTATGTGAAAGTGCCCATTGTGGGTTAGAATCTTCACATTTATAATGAAATTTTACCTTAGGTTCCATGGGGTGAAAGCTACATGATGAAGATTGATTATAAGATGCAAAATTTTATGGTGTTTCAATAACCTTGTGCTTGGAAGGAAGACTTGGAGATCTATCCCTATTATAGAAATGAGTATTAATAAAAGGATATGGTATTAGATCTATTATGAGGTGTAGGATGTGCTGATGTACTCCATGATCTAATTTAATGGTTGGTTTTAGATCCAAGGATGTTGAACTCTCTTCCTTTCACTCTTTCATCCATTATTCATTCTCTATATCTTCTATTTCATTCTTTTTCATGGTTGCATATGGAAAGAGGTCAACAAGGTAAAGTAGAGGATGAGATCTTTCCATCCAAGGAGATTAAATAAATTTGGTTCTAATGTTTCGTTGGTTATTAAGAATTCATAGGTCTCTCATCAATAGATTTTATAAGAGTAATGAAGGTAATTTATTATTCTATGGAGGACCCAGTTTTGAATCCTTGATGAGTTTGCATCATATGTGAATAAGCTAAATATTATCTTCTAGCAGTGATAAGGATTTTATTTCATATGGTACTTGATTGATCTTCCACTTGTTTGAGTTTTGACTCTTCATGTTTTAATATTTGACCATGATAAACTGTATCAATTTACCTTAATTATATCTATACTTCATCATTTTTGATTCTATAATCATTATCCTATTATTCTAACCATTCTTTTCTATCCTTGGGTTCATGGAATTGCATAATTGGTCAATTGACTCATTTCCCATAATTTGTGATGTCTTTTGAGGTAAGTGTGTAATGCTCTTCTTGTCTTGCTTCTCGCATGTCATGTAAGATTAATTCATGGTGATTTTGATAAATGGTGGAGCTTGTGCAATGCTCTAGTAATAAAAATGATAAGTTAAATGCATTTTTGATGAGTGGAGAGGTACCCCTACACTCAACCATACAAATACGAGCATTACATGCACGATCCGGTCGAGCTCCGTAGACTAAGTGCCTACACACCTTATGGAACACCTAAGGTTAATCAATCATTATCCTCCCAAGCTTACTTGTATTTGTCATGGTTGTATGGTTAAGTAAGCTTGAGGCATGTGATTTTTATATCTTTTATGTTTTTATCGCCTATTCTAAGAGAGGAAAGGGTGAAGAGACTAAGTAACTAACTTTAACTAACTAAGCCTTAATTATCCTAGCATCAGTATCCGTTCCCACTTGCCATTTCACACCCTGAACCAATGCAATGCTACTAGGATTACCAAATACTATTCGTTACTGGGATTACCAAGCATAACACACGTGCTTGAAGGGGTCATACTGAATGCACTTAACTATGAGAGTTGAGGGTTGAGAGAGATTAAGTCCTTAAGAAAGCATTAAGAAATTAACAATAATTAAATTCCTATTTAGCTTAGTCCATATACTGCAAGGCACCCTAATGAAGTAACACAAACCATCAACTGGCTAAAAGAGACTACATCACTATTTTTAACACAAAGAATGAAAGCACCTATGACATGAAATTTGAGTGTCCAAGAAGTGCTAGTATCCATCCTTGGATAACAACAATTCCCAGAGATGTCTAGAAATGTAACCACTTTCTTAGTGCACTTGGAGGAGGGTGAGCGGGTAATTGTCCTCGTGATGCACCATTAAGGATAGGAAAAAAGGGTATAGATGGTGGCTAACCAAGTAGTAGAGGCCTTGAATGTGTTGGGACCAAAAACCTTGATTGCAAGAATGAAAACCAAGGATCCTTGGTGCAAGCAGTTTTCTAACCCTAAATCCCCAAGGCCTCTATGTTAAAAATGGAATTCAAGGTGCCTTGGCTAGTCCAACAGATCAACCAAGGACTTATGAGATGCAAAATGTGAGAATGTAAATAGATCCAAATAATGCATAAATAATAAATTTATTTTTGAACACAAAACTCAAAAATTTAGTAAGAAAAGAATAAAGAATAAGTTAGAGAAATGTGTATAAATGGTGCCTGGATGAGCAAAAAAAGAGAGGTTCACGTGCAAGGGTTCAAAGCCCATTTAAGCTAAGGTGATCTGCTTCATGATCTGAGTGCTAAGCCACTGTTGATGTTATCAAACCTTCCTTCACTATTGCAACCTTGGATCTATCAATTGTATGATTGGTAGGAGGTGAGAAAGGTGAAAATTTTTGATACTAAGTTGCTCCACGCTAGGGTTTGGGATCCTAGAAGTGTAGTGTTGACAACAAAAATCTACCAAATCTCAAGGCCACAATGTTTCCATGCAATGGTTCAAGAGAATGCAAGTCTGGGAACTTGCAAGAGCTCTTGAGTACTTGAAAATACTCCAAGTGTGTAATTGTGTGTATGCAAATTGCTTGATAATGTCCAAAAATTGCTCAACCATGAGAAAAATTGCTGAAACAAAATTGGTTGTATCCCAAAAGTTACTGAACCTATAAATGGTGTTGGAGGTTGGCTATTATAGGATCTTTGGGCCATGAATGGGGCTGCAAATTGGCCATGGTTTGGCTGAAAATTTCCTATAAAATGGCTACAACTTTGGCTGAAGAATGATTACAAATTTCCTATAATTTTAGGTGAGATGGGTGCCCAAATTTGGCGGGGTTACTATACATACTAAGTGCTTCCACCCATGGCCATTTTGTTTACTATAAATAATAACTAGGCACATGTTTCACACTAAAGATAAATCTTCCACACTGAGCTATCTACCATGCTTGTTAAAGTGGTTGGTCAATGTTGAAGTGCATGAATTGATGAATTTTACTCCTTATGACTTCCATGCTAGGGGATTGAACTTTCAACATGGGGGGTGGGGGGGAGCGGGTGAAGGAGGAAAAACTTTCTAGGTTGGGTGAAAAGTTTCCAAGCTGGGGAAAAGCTTTTAAGGTTGGGCGGGAAACTTTCACATTATGGGGAAACTTTCTTGGCTGAGCAGAGAAAGTTTCCAAGCTATGCATTTGGTCTCCACATTAAAGGAAGGAAATTTTCCAAACCTCCCATCCTTCCACATTGGGGGGGAGGTGAGACCTACCTCTTGTAGGTGTTTCCAATGTAGAAAAATTCATTACCCCCATAAAACTTATCAAATTAACCTTTTTGGCATTCCAAAATGTATTTTTGACCCCCCAAAAAGCCCAAATATAGACACTAGGTGACTTTTTTCAGTTGGGGAATGAGACTTTGACCACTTATGAGGCATTTTTTAGCCCCAAAAGTATAAAGTATGTGAAATTGTCCATTTTGGATTACAATTTTTACATTTACAATGAAATTTTACCTTGGGTTTCATGGGGTGAAAGCTACATTATGAAGATTTTTTATAACATATAAACTTTTGTGGTGTTTCAATGGCCCCTCTTTGTTGGTGCCTAGAAAATTCAACCAAGAGGCATCAACAAAGAATACAAAACACCACTACATATTATAATGCTACAATGCATATAGGACACATGAGAATTATGCTATCTAGGTCACCAATGTTTCTAGTTTAAGGCTGTGGTAGGCCATGGTACCAATTTAAGGCCTTGATAGGCCGTGTTGTCAGTCTAAGGTCATAGAGGACCGTTGAAAATAGGCTCTCTTGTTGACGATTTGTTGACTACATGTAGTATGGCTTTAGCTAGGAATGGTTGACTAGATTAGCTAGATCATTCTCATCCATGTAGGCTATTCCAAATGCTCCATTCCCATGAGCTCTAGTGATAAGAAAGGATCCTTCCTAGTTGGTTGAGAATTTGTTCACATACTCATGAACGACCTTGAGGACTAGGTCCCCCTCCTTGATCTTGTGCATGGCCAGTTCATGGTGATGTTGTTGCTTCTACCTCTCTTGATAGTGCTCAATGTGAGAAAGTGCTTACATACCCTGATCCTCCATTGAGTCTAGTGCTACTATTTGCAAATCCTTATTTTTCTCATCATTGATGAAGTTAGCCAAGGCTACTCGAAGCAATGGCACCTATAATTTAAGAAGTAAAATAGCTTCAGAATCATAAACAAGGCTATAATTGGTCATGCCAGTTGCCATGTAATAGGTTGTTCTATATGCCCATAGTGCATGGACAAGCTACTCATGCCACTTCCACTTGTTGTTGTTGAGCATCTTCCTGAGAAAGTTGATGATGGCCTTATTGCTTGCTTTTGCTTGTCCATTGACTTAAGGGTAGTAAGGTGATGAGAAAGAACGCTTAATGCCTAGGTTGTGACAAAAATCCTTGCTTTCTTGGCTACTAAATTGAGGTTCATTGTCCATAACTATGATCATGGGTAGACCAAAACAAGCTACAATATTATCTAGGATAAATTTGCAAACTTGTTCAGATGTGGCCTTCCTTAAGGAAATAGCCTCAACCCACTTGGTAAATTATTTAGTTGTAGTGATGATGAAGCTATGTCCTATGGAAGAATTAGGTGTTATAGGTACAATGATATCCAAACCCCATCATTGAAATTGCCATGTTATCTATGTTGTATGTAACTTAGTTGATGATGCATGTATCAGGTTGCTACATCATTAGCATGTGTCACATCACTTAACCTTTTACAGGCAATCATTTTCCATATGTGGCCAATAGTAGCCTAACCATCTAATCTTAGTGGCCATGGAATTAGGTCCTATATGTCCTCCACAAACACCCTCATGAACCTCCTCTAGGACTATTCTAGCTTCAGTTTTACCTAACCACTTTAGGATCATGTCATCACAGGATCTTCGACATAATGTGTTATCACCTACAATGACATACTACTTCAATTGCTTGTGTATGACATCCTTCTAAGAAGTAGTCAGGCCTTGTAAGGATTCACCATGCATAAGGTAAAATTTGATATCATCATGCCACTCCTTGGGAGTAGTAGTATGAATGAAAAAAATAAAGGTATCCTCAATGTTTTCTGTGATGGGAGTAGCACAGTCCACTGTTAAGATGGACAACTTGTTAAACACATTTGGCATCACACTAAGGGATAATGTTGCAATTACATTAGCTATGTCATTTTCTTTTCTAGGTATGTGTTGGACATCAACATCTATGAATTGTTGTAATAATTACTTTCCTAGGTCATAGTAAGGCTATACATGCTTAGCTTTACATGCATAAACTTTGGTTACTTGGTTAACCATGAGTTGTAAATCCCCTTTGATGGCTAGGCATCTAATTCCTAGGCCATGAGCTACCATCATCCCTTTGATCAAATCCTCATATTCTAATATGTTGTTGTTATATGAGAACCCAAAACACTAGACCCATGGGTGGTTGAAGCTTCATCAAAGTTCATGACTGCCTCATAACCATTGAGCACTTCGCTAACTATGTTAATGTGTTCATCAAGGAACTCAAGGTCTATGACTACTTGGTCATTAGTAGCTGAAATTGTCAGTTGTATGGCTATATCTTGACCTTTGTTGAGGACTAAGATACGTAATGGAGGTTGAATTCTGTAGTTATGGATTTCCATCAGGCTATATGGCTACTTTCATAGATGTTGGTCATTATGGATCTGAGTATGTTATCCTTGCAAATTATGTTGACTTGGCTTCTAAAGAGGTAGTATCTCCATTTCTTCAAAGAGAAGACTAGTGCTAGAAAAGACTTCTCCACTTCAATGTATCAAGTCTCGTGGACTATTGATGCATGGCTACAGTAGTATACAAGCATTTCTACCTTGTCTTCACATTTCTAACAGAGTAGAGAGGCAATGGATGTATCAAAAATGATGAGATAAATGTAAAATGATTTACCCTCTTATGGAGGATAGACTATTGATAGTTGTGTCAACTCTTGCTTAAGGTTTTTAAAGGCCTCTTGGCATTAATTCATCCACTCATAGTAAACTTCTTTCTTAAGAAAGTGTTGCATGGCCTGTAACCTATTCGTAAGCCTAGTGATAAACCTACGAATAAACTATAATCTACCTTGTAATCCTCAAAGCTATTTAAGGTTGGTAGGTGCCACCAATTTGGATATGACTATAACTTTATCAAGGTCTACGTGTGTCCCTACTGCAAAGACTACAAAGCCAAACATCTTACCAATCTTAAGACTAAAGATACACTTCTTAGGATTGAGCTTAAGATTGTGCAAAAAAAATTTTAGGGTATGCAGGAAGTGGTGCAAAAAAAAAAAAAAAAAAAAGATGTTCAGTTTTTTATACAAACTATGCTTAAACTACATACTTTATATAGAGAAATTTTTTCCATCTCATAGACATCACATGTCATGTGCATAATTTGATTTCACTTTACTTTATAATTGTTTTTCAAAATAAACATTTTATAAGTTCATTTCTTCCTCCTTAACTAATACTCCATGCTACAAACATACATAAAAAATATACCAAGACTCCAAATTAAAATCCATTTGAATTTTTGAGATCCATATTAAATGTTCTACACATCCATATGCTCAAATCACATTCAAGCAACACACAACATAGTGCTATAATTCAAATGCATAAATACCAAAATTATTCATAAAGCATAAATACATATAGAATAGTTATCCTTCTACCCCAATCCAACATGCTTACCAACCACATCACATGTCTAACACATCGTATAGGACAAGTGTACATAATCATGTTAGTTAAGCATGTAAAGACATCATAATCATAACATAAAGACTAAAACATCATAACATATAAAGCGCAATCATATTAAACTAACTCATCCCTAATAACCCATTGAGACCACACAAATAATATCTAAATCATAATCATACTGTGATATGTAATGTCTCCAAAAAGGATATAACATTTTGGTTGTTTCCTAATGCATTCATGTTAGGTTCTACTAAATTCTATTTAGGGAAATAGAATAGTGGTATGCTCTTTCATTATTAAGAAAGAGGTTAAAGGTTCAAATCTCTTTGTTTAGGGATGAAGATACAAACACCTTACTTAATATTATTATATGAATGTAATTTACAAGGTATGCAATGGTTAAGGAAATGGAATATCTCTTAGGAAAACGTGCATTAAAATCCTAAGCATATTCACAAACTAGTCATGTAGAAGGTTTTAACAAAGATGTGTTGTCCTGTAAAAGGGAAGAGAAAATTTTATTTACACCACATTATATCTAATAAACTAAATGTATATGCTCACTATCTCTCAAATGCTATTCTAATCAAATATTAGAATGCTATCATCAAGCTTCACTTAAGTTCTCATCATCTTAGAATTGAAAGTGGAAGATGGATTTAACTTCCTTGAGAAGAGCGTATTTGTATATTATGTAGATTAGGATCCCTAGAAGATGAGTTACATGTATTTTCTTCTTGTGTTGTGACTATCCATTTGAGATACTGTTACAACATTATATAACAAAAAAACTTATATAATTTATTTTTTAATGTCTCCATTGATACTTGATTAATTTGTAAAGTCCATCTTTATTTCTTATGAAATGTAATATTTGTTCAATAAATTCTAAGCCATGATACTATTCTTGGCAAGGAGTTGAAAGGCATTTTGATCCTTCAATTTCTAAGAATCTAATAAAAACTGAAATGCTTATAAATAAATTCATTCAATCAATTACTATTAAAATTATTACATTCCATCCATTCCTTTAGCTTTGTGGTGTGAACTGTAGAACCAGATAATGCTCATGTCACAACTCTTCTTTTTACATCTTAAAAATGAAACCCCTACTCCAATCTAGGACTATGAACAATATGAATGTATGCTAGGATAATTTGACATTTTTTATTAATAATATACTGATATATAACATAATTATTTAATTCATTTTTAAAAGCTTTTACTATTTTTTCTTGGATATCTATCTATGGAGCTATTAACTAAACAAGGTAGGTTTATGTTAATTAAACATACCAAAATGTGTGTGGCTTTAGGCTTGAAACCATGTTCCAGCTATTATGTTTCTATTTGGCTATCTGCTTTAACCTTTTCCTAGAACTAGTTTACAATGGAAGATCATAAAATATGTGGCACTAGTTTGTAATCATGATGGTATGCATGTATACACCCATACATGTTTAAATGTCCTTGGGTCTCACTTATGCGTACCAAACTAAAGAATATATAAGAAAAAATGATTGAACATGATTTGCAGAAACTATAAATAAACAAAGATCTAGCTCTTCAGAGAGATGAATGGCAGAAAAGAAAAACCTCATGTAGTCTAACTCCATTTTTTGGGATAAGGCTAGGATAATGATGATGATGATTCTTACAACCAATCCTAAAAACTTCTTCTCTAAGGTAGGAAAAGTATTAGGCCTTGCCCTTGTTTAGAAGCATTCTTATAGGTTTTCACTTCTTATTAAAGGGTTTATTAGAAAGAGAAGGAGAAAACTCTCTTTAAAGAAAAAGGAGAACATCAATAAAAATAATGAGAAAATAGTAATAGAATCTAAAAGTTTCCCATCATTAAGCCTCCAAAACAATGAGAAATAAGTCTATGAAAAATAAATTAATTATTTAGCTTTTATTAGAAGCTTTTTTACTTGAAGCTCTAGTTGAAAAGCATTATATTTAAGAATATGATATTTAACTCTTGAAGAAAGATCACTTACAAGTACTTAGCCCTAATTACATTAGAAGAGTTATCAAGGAATATAACAATGCTTTAAGTATGATTTGAACAAGCAACCTCTTATCTTACAAGACAAGAGGCTAACTACTTGAGATATCTATCATTGACTATTTAAAAGAATTTGACTAGAAGTACACCAAAGACTATAGCCAACATGATACATTATAAGAATATAATAATGCCTCAAGTGTGATTCAAATTGATAATGTTTGATTTTATTTATATTTCCTTATCAAAAAATGATTTAACCACTTTAACCACTTCTTATTGACTATTTTTAAGCATTTCTAAATGTAAGTAATCTAGAAAGATGTTTAAAAAATAATCTATATTGTGATTTTTGATAATAAAATTGATAATGATTGATTTTATTAATTTATTCTATATATTTAAAGAAGTGAAATTTAATACTATAATTTTAAAAGGGATTTTAAAATAGCATTTGATAATTGAACTATTAGCCACTTCATTGTAAAGTAGAGATGCAAATATTTTGAAACAATAGCCATGAATAGAAGAGTATTTTTAAAAAAATTTATGTGCAATATGACTCTAATTTATTATGTGCATTTGTATGTAATATGACTTGTGTTATTCCACATTGGTAGTGATGGAAAAAATTTATAACATAAATAGGGGACTGTTCAAAGCATATTTTGAAGCATGTGATGTTTTAAAAAGAATAGCATCACATGCTTCATTTTTCTTCCATATTTTAAAAAAACATTTTCCTCGCATCTCAAAACTTTAAATATTCAAAAAATAGAGCTATGCACTATCATTTTAATTTCCAAAGCTCTACACTACAATTTAACTTAACTTTCTACATTGTAAAGTATGAGAAAACAATAATTAGAGATTTGCACATAGTGGATTGTGAAAACATGGTAGTTAGTAATTGATGAGAGCAGTTACTCTAGCGGTTTATTCTAATTATTAGAGTAGTTTCTCCAAAGCCTATAAATATAGTGCCCAGGTGCACAATTGAGAAGGAAGTCTTTTAGGAGTCAAGTAGTGAAACTCTTGCAGTCTATTTGAAAGTTAGAGTATTTTCCAAGTGCCTACATCAGGAGGTCTAAGTGTGGATGGATCTTTATTCAAGAATTATGTACCTAAGCACACCTTGTGTATGGAAATAAAGATGAGCTCTTTGATTCATCCTTGCAGTACTTGAGATTTTTTTTCTTACTCATTTCTTTTATTTTATTTTTTATCATAAAGTTCTTCTTTATTGTTGTACACAAAGTATGCTCAGGTACACAATGCTCGAATAAAGATCTGTTCACTTGATGACTCCTACTATGGGCACACAGAAATAATTCTAACTCTGGAGTGGAGAAAGGGCAAGAATATGGCTAAGGGACTGACTATCTAACTACCAAAGCAAGTGTGCCTACCTCTTATTTATAGGCAAGGAGGTGGGTCCCGATATTAGGTATCTGACATCGCATGGTGGGCTTTGATATCATGTACCCAATATCGCGGTTCATCATACCCCCACGACTAAATGAAAACTCATCCTCGAGTTCCTTACAAAATATTGGGAAGGTATGGGATTATTGACTAATTGACAGTTGACGAGGGAATGGGATGATAGACTCAATGTGCCCAGTGAACAGATCAATAAGCTTATTAAAAAATTAGTATTCATGACCATTGTGGTGAACACTTGTACATAAATGACATCCAATCCTTTCTTTGGTAGCTTGAAGAGAGAAAAAGAGAGAGAAAAATAAGATGAAGCATGTTGCCGCCAATGTCAAGATTGTGCCTTCCATTGTTTATCCATAGCCACACCACTAGACTTGCTCCTTTCATAAATGCTCCAGTTCTAGTCCATCCTGAGTGCTTCCTCCAAGCCCAATCCATTGTTTGTATGATCATCATCTACACACACAACACAGTCACAAATGAGAAAGGATAGATGAACCATAATGTAGTTAATACCTTGCCTCGATATGAAGCACATTGGCTGAGTTGTGGTTATGGAAAAAACTAGTTCGGAGATTTATCACTGGTGACTACCCAAGGTGTAAGGGTTAGGTGAATAGTAGAAGGAAAAAATTGAAAAATTTGTGCCAAGGCCCCCATGACTAAGAGTGAACCTCCGGTAGCTATAAGATGGAAAAATATTAGGAACAAGAAAGATGGGAAAAATAACAATGACAACACCAATAAAATGGATGCCATGGATGGGGATGAAACAAGAAATGATTGATTACAAGAAATGTTTAAGAAAAAGAAGTTAACAATTGCACCAAAAAGGAATGCTAGTGGGTCCTCCCCAAAGCAAGCTCATGTCTTTTATGCCTTAATAGACCCACAAACCAAAGAGTCTATAGGCCCTAGGAATTTCATTTAGAAGCAAGAGTTAAAAAGTTACCCAGAAGAATTCACCAATGAAAAACAATGCATCAACCTAGAAATGGACTAATGATAAAATTGGCAATGA
This sequence comes from Gnetum montanum, assembly GCA_015680685.1. Classification (NCBI taxonomy): domain Eukaryota; kingdom Viridiplantae; phylum Streptophyta; class Gnetopsida; order Gnetales; family Gnetaceae; genus Gnetum; species Gnetum montanum. The sequence goes on along the minus strand of MNCI01034026.1, from coordinate 561,915 downwards.
GGTGGAAAAATGGGAAGAAAGATGGAGAGAAGAGAATGGAATGGAATCAAAAGAACAAGGTTGTGTAATGTCCCTTGTGTATTTTATGGTTAATGTGACTAAGTAGAACTCATCCCAAATCCAAACTCAAAAAAACCACATCTAGTGACCTCACATCAACAAACTTGACCAATCCATCAACTTGAAGCAATAAGAATGCTTCCACAAAGAGTCACAACCATTTCGAGAAGAGCGAGATGGAGAAGCAGGAAGCGAGAAAGGGGCTTAGTTAGAGGGAACCTTAAGGCATGTGTAACATGTCTTTCTAGTTCCATAACTAGCGCTTGTAGCCCATATTGCTTTATTATGTATAAGGGGTGTGCTTTGAATTCTCACTTTTCTATTTTTTCTTTGTGTGAGAACCACACCATGCAAAGACTTATTTTTATTCACTCAGTTTCCTAATTTTTGAATAATGCTAGAATGGTAGAAAACCCAAGAAAAAGCATCCAAGCACCCAAGAGAATGGCCAACACAAATGCATCGAATCCCCTTGAAGTCACACCCTTCTCATCCTTTAAGTCTTTTCATGGTTTGAAAAATACCTAGCCGCCAATTCATTAATACGTTTACTTAGAAAAAAGGGACTGTACAGTTCCAAGCCAAAGAAGATCATAGAGTTATATGAATGAGTGGACGACGTGGACTCATTGCCTATCTTACCAAAAGAACCATACCATAATATCAGCATCATAATTCATAGGTAAAAACCAAACATTAGCAATCAATATGATATAATTCAATCCACCATCATGAGCACTTATTAGATGATGAATAAAAGTAAATCAAGAAAACAAAGAAATAATAAAAATATGAACGATGGTGTAAAACAAAAATAAGAAAAGTTGGAAAATGTGTAAAACAAAAATTCAAAAAAAAAAAAAAAAACTAAGGGCCTAGAATGGTTAGCATAGGTGTCCATCTATCCCATGACTGAGTTGGAAGGAGGAGATCTGAAATAGTGAGCAAAGTTGTCCATCAACAGAGGTAGCATGTGTATTGGCTGTCCTAAGCTCATGGAAAGGTTTGGTTTGTTGCACATTGACCAATAGTTTCTTGTTCATGCTCTCAGGTTTGTATACTGTCATGGCCCCTGAAGGAAAAGTTGCATAAATAATATAAGGTCCTTCCCATAGTGTTTGAAATTTAGTAATCTCCCTGTTGGTGACTTTGGCTTGACCATTTTCTTGGGGGGTGGTATGGTGTTGTCAGTTTGTGTTTGACCCCTAAGCGTTGCATTAATTTTTGAAAAGTTGCACTTGTGAAGTATGTACCATTGTTTAAAATAAGAACATGAGATACACCAAACCTATTTATGATTTATTGTTGTACAATCCTTAACAACAACTACTTCTACCCATTTAGTGAGGTAATCAACAACAACAATAATATAAACTTTTCCATTGGACATTGGTATAATTGGCCCCATAAAATTAATTCCCCAAATGTCGAAGGGTTCTAACGGTTGGATCCATTGTTGTGGACACTCCATTCTAGTAGTCATTCCCCTATCACGTTGACAGCTCTCACAAGATTAGATGAATTGATGGGTATCCGAAAACAATGTAGGCCAATAACATCCTCCAAGCAAGATCCTGATGGCCATTCGTCTTCCAGCGTAATGATCCCCACAAGGACCCTCATGAGCATCTTGGAGAACTCTTAGTTGATCTATATCAGGGAACACACCATCAAACTAAGCCATCGGGGCACACTTTCTAAAGTTTCCCATTGATCTTCATAAAGTACTTGGCTCGATGAAGAAACTATTATTTCTTCTTAAGGTTTAACTCTTGTGGTATTAGTTGGGTGAGGAGATAGGTAAGAATGCTACTGTACTAGTTTTTCTCCATGGGTGATTGATTATTCACTACATTAGCAAAGAGGAATTCATTTGGGAAATAATTAGAAATTGGATACTCATCCTCTTTGTTGTGCCATTGCAACCGAGAGAAATGATCAGCAACTATGTTCTCAGTGCCTTTACGATCGATCATCATAAGATCAAACTCTTGTAAGATTATAAGCCATCGTATGATGCGAGGGCTTACCATTCGCTTATTCATGAGGAACCTTATTACATTATGATCTGTATGTATATATACTTTATATCCCAATACATAGTGTCTAAACTTTTCTAGTGCAAACACTATAGCCATTAATTCTTTCTTTGTGGTAGTGTAGTTAAGTTGTGTACTAGCGATACTTCTACTTGCATAGTGGATGTAATAAGGACATTTCTGGTCATCTAACTATGTAAGTACAGCTCCTAAGGCATAGTTGGATGTGTCAATCATGATACGGAATGGTTTGGACCAGTTAGGAGCTTGTAGAATGGGTGTTTCTACTAGCTTCTATTTTAGAGTTTGGAAAGCTAGTTCACATTCCCTGGTCTATTCAAAAGGTACGTTCTTTTTCATTAATTCCACCAATGGTTTGGAAACCTTTGAAAAGTTCTCAATAAATCTCCTATAGTAGCCAGTGTGTTCAAGGAATGACAAAATATTTTGACATTTTTTAGTTGACGGGTAATTCCTTGGATAACTTTTATTTTCTCGGAGTCTACCTCTATCCCTGTGTGTGAGATTTTGTGTCCTAGTACTACATCCTCTTTGACCATCAAATGGCTTCTTTTCTAGTCAAGCCTCAAATTGGTTTCTACACTTATTTTTAACACTTGCTCTAACCAGTCCAAGGCTTGATCAAAGTTTGCTCCATAACTGGAAAAGTCATCCATAAAGACCTCCACACCGTTCCTATCTGCTATTAGAATATGCTTAGAACGAATCGTTGAAACATTGCAGGGGCATTGCACAAGCCAAACTACATCTGTTTGTATGCACAAGAATTGGTGAACATAGTCTTGGCTTGGTCTTCTGGGGCTATTTGTATTTGGTTATATCTACTATATCCATCGAGAAAACTGTAATAGCGATGCCTTGCAATGGTGTCTAAGACTTGGTCAACAAATGGCAATGGAAAGTGATCTTTGAATGTTTCCATATTCAGTAGTCTAAAATCTATGCACACCCTCCATTTGCCTCCCTTTTTAGGCACAATAACTAAGGGGCTAACCCATTCGCTATCAGCAATGGGGCATATGAACCCAACCCTGAGAAGCTAATCGATTTCTTCCTTGACTACTTACTTCAACTTTGGGTTCAAACATCTCTGTGGTTGTCTTTAAGGCTTCATGGAGGGGTCAGTGTAAATTCTATGTTGGCATATCCTAGGATTTATTCTAGTAAATTTGGGATATGACCAAGAGAAGGCTTTCGACCATCTATTTATCACTTCTAGTAGGCTCTCTTTTTATTGTGGAGCAAGCTTAGTATTAATAATTACCGGCTTTCCATTTTTAAGGAATGTGTATTCCATACTGGTGGGAAATGGTTTCAGCTCAAGGGGCTCCTGCTTAAATATCTCAGGCATTTCCAACTTCCCCCAGTTGATATTTTCAAGGTTAAGGTTTGGAAGTTGGTAATGGACTTGCTCTAATGCATCTATGCTATCAATGTAAGTGCAAGTCAAACCCTTAGTTGGTTCCATGCATATGATTGAACTACTTTCTTGATTAGTTGTTAGCCACTAGGTGCCTTCCTATTGTGTGGTTGTTGCATACAAGCATCTTTGTATGTTGATCACTTGTGTATACTGATTGCATGTAGACAATGTTAAACTTTGCACAACCCATGATCTCTGCACGCAATTACACCCTGTGTCACTATATGCGATGCATGAAACTTTTTTCTTCTTGATCTTTTTGAATGTGTTTTCCTTTGATATTTCCAGGGAAAGATCATGGATTCCTAGGTGTGCGTCAACTGTGCTTAGACATGTTCTTCCCATTATGATTGGGAAGTCCCTATTACCGTTGTTCACTTGAATCACTAGGAAATCAGATGGGTACGACCATCCATAAATAGTGGTAACAATATCCTTCACTTGTCCCAATGGAACAGTGATGGACTGGTCAGCCAACTCTAGGAAAATGTTGCTCTTTTTTAATGGAGGCAGGTTCTAGGCCTTGTACATTTCTTGAGAAATCACGTTGACATCGGAACCTGAATCCAAAAGAGCCTTGCATGGTTCATTTCCAGTGATTTGTAAGTATATCAGAGGACTCCCAGGATTAGAGAATTTCTTGGGAAGATGGCTAGCTTTAATCCAATCGGTGACGACATGTGTTAGCATGACCATATGCATTGAGTAAGGTGGTTGAGTTGAAGGAGGCTCTGAAGTTTTGATTGATATTGAGTTGTCTAAGAAATTAGCCACTTGTGATTACAAGGGCTTGGTTTGATTGTTGGTTCTAAAGAAAGGTCTTTTCTTCATGTGGTTATTGGAACCAAAAGTAGGTTGAGAGTTAATAGCCCTTGTGGCGTTACGTTGTTGCGACTGGGTAGGGATTTCACCTTGCATAGCTAGAGCAGGTGGTAATGGAGCTATTGGTGGAAGAGATGTGACTGGATGAGAAGGATGGTATACTTGTGAAACATTATCCCTAGGAGAGGGAGTCCTATAATATTTACGAGCTTGGTAGTGAGGTTGAGGAGTAACGTGACTAGTAGAGTCACATGGAGAGACTGGCTGCTGCACGTCATATCCATACAGGTCAGGTTGCTGGTAAGGATACTGTTACCTTGCTGGTGGCATTTCCCATGATTATGGGTATTGCCACTATTAATATTGCTCAATCGGTTGTGGTGGAGTTCCATTGGGATAATATGTTAAGGGTTGGTGGAACTGCCTTGGGTTACCTTGGGGGTAAGGTAACCTTCGGGTTGCTTGTCATTTGTTCAATCGTGGGTTGAGTGCATACATCCCAGACTCTTACAGATGTGAGATTATAGGGCAACATCCCTTAGGATGGTTATATTGACATATTTTACATCCACTATCATTGTCTATTTCTGACTCCACAACCTCTTCAATGATGGCAACTTTGCCCTTACCCTTGCTACGTGCATGTTCAGCTTCTCTCTTTTTTCTTTTTTTTGCGATCACTACCTTGTTCTCTAGACTCCTCTACTATTTTAAGAACAAATTGAAATCTATTGTCTAGGGAATTCCACATTTGGTCTACCTTTGCCGATACTTATGATATCAAATTTTGGATAGGAAAATTTTTCCTATTCACCATCTCTTTAAGTGTTGACTCTTCTTCATCCTTACAAAATCTTACTCCCCTTTTCCAAAGGGAAGGATCTCGGTTATACTCTTCTGCACTTTCTCTCTTCCGTAGCTCACCTTGTTCCTTAGCAACTTACTCCAATAGTCTTTGGATTTGATGGGACCTAAGCTAGGATAGTCTTCCTTGGGCATAAGTCCCAAGGGTTCTTCTCATTTCATGCCTAAGCCCATCTATGAGATGGCGTAGTTGATCCCTTTGCAAAGAACCGTGGTCAGGACAACGATGTAATAGTGCATAGTATCGGCCCATGGCAGCATCAAAGGGTTCATGTCCTCCTTGTTTCTAGCCTTAGATTTGCTTTCGTAGGTTGGACACTTGGGAGTACATTTGGTACTTATCATTGAACAATTCTAACATGGTACTCCACCTACAAATGGATTCTAGTTCTAAGGACCAGTACCAGCTTTCTGCTTCTTTAACTAGTGTCCATGGGAACAACTTAAGTTTTTGCCATTCATTTTCTATGTTTTGTAAGGCATACACATTATGGAATGCTTGTAAGTGATTCTGAGGATCAGCATTGTATCCCCCTTCAAATCATGGGATATTGTTCATATCTAATTTCTCAATCCTACTATCTTTCTGGTGCCTTGTTGGAATTCTAACAGCCTCAGTTATGTCTAACATACTTCAAGTAGCGAGTAGGGGTTCATAGTGATTGTCTCGTCCATGGCGTTTATGATGCCTATGTTGTTCCCTACTCTCCCTTCTTCTATGTTGTGATTCTCTAGAGTGCCCTCATCCCATTTCTTGGCTATTTTGCCTATGACTTCCACTTTTCCTACCTCCATCCTCATGGTCTTTTTCTTTATGACTGCAGCTAGATACTGAAGAAGAGGGTGAAGGAGATGATGAACGTGAAGAAGAAGGAGAACCATCACCATGACGGTGTTTGCTACCTTCTCTTCGGCACTCACAGCCTTGATCGTGATTGCAATTAGAATGTCCACCTTTATCATGTGTCTGTGTCCCTTTTTCAAACCCTTTGTATGTATGGGTATCAAAACCTAGGTCATGAATAGTGGAATGAAGGTTCTGATACACAACCCCTTGGCCAAAGTTAAGGGAAGGAACATCATTATGTGGGCGGTTGCATGAGGTAGGTTCACCACCCTCATGTTTGTTTAAAACATGTGGGACATCCTGGGACCACTTACCCTTCAAAGACTTATGAAGTCTCTCTTTTTGCAAGTTCCTTTGATGTTGTGCCTCCATGGGATAGTATTCTCTCGAGTCATGGTCTTGCACAACATATTCTGCATGTAAGTGGGGCATGCCAATTCATGTGAGAGCATGAAGAAGCATGCATGCGACTGAATGATCACGAGGCAACACTATGTTACCTTCTAAGTCTTGCCAATGTAGTTGTTCATATTGATGGAGGATAAAGGTGAAGTCTAGTATATACTCATCAGGATGAATATATATCACTCGAACTTGTTGAGGGACTGGCGGATCAACGTCATGTGTATTACGTCGTTGCTTGTTTCCTATTTCAGACGTAGGCGGTGAGGTGCTTTCATACAAAGAAGGAGACATACATATCTATTTAGTGTGCAATGTACTCTTGTTTATTATTTTCTCAATCAACCCGATGGGTTTGTTCCAATGATGTGAATGATTTCCTAAGTTCTAATAAGTACACAAACAACTAAGTCCCTGACAACGGCGCCAATGATGAGCAGCAAGGTACTACTATGCTCAACCATATGAATACGAGCATTTCATGCACGATCTGGTTGAATTCTAAGGACTAACTGCTTATGCGCCTTTGTGGAACAAGGACGGGTTGGTTGATCATTGTCTTCACAAACTTACTTGTATGTCATGATTGTATGGTTAAGTAAGATTGAGGCATATGATTTTTATAGCTTTTATGTTTTTATGTCTTGATGCTAATAGGGGAGAAGAGAGAGATAACTAAGTGACTATTTTAACTTAACTACTGATTAACTAAGCTTTAAACTAATCCTAACACCAGGATTCGTTCTTTCTTGCCGTACACATCCTAAACCAATGCAACACTATTGGGATTACCAAACCCTAATCGTTACTAGGTTACCAAGTGTTACATGCATGCTCGAAGCGATTGTATTAAGTGTACTTACTTAGGAGAGTGGTAGGGTGAGAGAGAGCATTAATTAACTAATAAATCATTTAATAACATCAATTAACACTAATTAATTTATTCTGGATGCTGCAAGGTTTATCATAAAGTTCGTCTTTATTGCTGTACACAAAGTGTGCTCAAGTACACAATGCTTGAATAAAGATCTATTCACTTGATGACTCCTATTGTGGGTACACAAAAATAATTCTAACTTTGGAGTGGAGAAAGGGTAAGAGTTTGGCTAAGGGACTGAATATCTAACTACCAAACCAAGTGTGCCCACCTCTTATTTATAGGCAAGGAGGCGGGTTCCGATATCAGGTATTCGACATCACATGGTGGGCTTTGATATCATGTACCTAATATAATGGATGTGATATCGTGTACCCGATATCACGGTTCATCAGTAATTCTTCTAATGTATCATGTTGGTTGTATGTATTTGGTGTACTTCTAGTCAAATTCTACTAGTTAGACTCTTGATTTGGAAATTTCAAGTCATAGGTTCAATTCTAGTGGGCAATGTAGGGCTATAAAAGTTATAATTGGATTATTCCAAGGTTCCAAAACCCTTAAATTATTTTAAATTATCAATGATATATGGCTCAAGTGGTTAGCTCATTATCTTGTTAGATAAGAGGTTATCAATTCAAATCATACTTAAGGCATCATTATATTCCTTTATAATTTTTCTAATGTATCTAGGATTAAGTATTTGTAAGTGACCTCTCATCATGAGTTAAATATTAAATCTTTAAAGATGTTACTTTTCAACTACACCTTCAAGTAAAAAAGCTTCTAATGAAAGCTAAATAATTAATTTATTTTCTACAAAATTTATTTTTTATGTTGGAGGCTTAATGATGGGAAGATTTCAACTATTATTATTATTTATTTATTATTTTTTATTAATGTGTGATAAAACATTTTATCATGTAGACTACGATATCATAGTTATGATATCATAGCTTTGCATACATCTTTGTAGATACAATGTAGTGGGCCATGATCATACCTATAAACACCAATCCACCATCATATCAAAAACAAGTTTTGTCTAACACTTAGCAAAATTATTGATGTTTGTTTTCATAAAGTTAGAGTTAGTGTGAATGCCTGTAGTGTGGTGAATTCTAGTTGTATGCATTTGAGTGGATTATTCCTAAAAACAATTCATGAGATTGAGATTGTTCTTCATCATTGCAACATATCACATAGAATAGATTTACCTTTTCATGTTGTTTACTTTTACCAAGTCATTTACATTTTCTAAGTCATTTACAATTCCAATGTTCATTAGTAAAGTAGAATAAGTACAATTTCTATCAAGTGTAAAGTGTAATTGTTGGATAACTTAGTAGTGACTTTGCTTAATTCGCTCAATAGTGAAGTTTCTTGGTAATCCTAGTAATAGTTACATCAGCCCAAGACATATATAGAAAGCCAGGAGTAAATAATTATCACTATAGAATAGAATAGATTTATGTTTTCATTATACTTAGAATTAGAATTTATAATCATTTTCATCATGTTCACACTTAACATACTTAGAGCGAAACAACATCATTTTATCAAATACCTCACTAAGAGTTAAACCATATGTTTTATACCTCACTAACTCTAAGTGGGAAGATTACGATCATGAAATTACTTTGAAATCTCTAGTATATTCATGGATTATGATTTGGTCATGCGTGAACACTTGTAACTTTTATAGTTTAGTGTTGGAATACCCAACTACTCATCAATGTATTTTTCTTTGTATTTAGAAAGAGTTTTCTCCTTCTCTTTACAATAAAACCTTTAGTAAGAAGTGAAAACTGATGAGGAAACTTCTAAATAAGGGAAAGGCCTAATCCTTCTCCTACCCAAAAGGAGAGGTTTTTAAAGATTGGTTGGAAGAATAAAAGCATAAAAAGGTATCCTTCAAACTATTGCATTTTTTATTTATACTCTCTCTTCATTGATTTAATGTATATTTGATGAAAAGAAAATTGGTTAACTACATTGACATAGCTCTTCTTTTGTCAACGTAATCTTCATAATTGTTTATATAAATGCATGCACCCACCATATTTATTACACCTTTTTATCATTTTGTAAGGAAATTTTTGCAGTTTTCTTCCATGAAAGTTGGAATATTTTTTCCTTTGAGTGCCTACAGTATGGATTAAGTAGGTTGTATGGAGTTTTATTCAAGTTTATAATGTATCTAGATACATTGGCATGATGACAATAAAATTTACAACACTTAACTAATAGTTTAATTCATTTCTTGCAATTTATTTTAAATGTTTCTTTATTTTTCATGTCATTAGTTAAATATTTTATTCCATCACACTTACTTAATTCACATGAGTATAACTAGTTTTAATCATAGAGAAATATTAACACTTGGTAATCTCAGTAGTGAATCACTTGGTACACTTACTAGTGTAACAATTGGTAACCTAGTAGCGGCTATGCATGTTCAAGATGTATATGTAAATTGTAAACAATTACTCCATGCTTATGCTAGTTTAGATTTACCTTTTGTAGTTAGATTAAATAGGTTAACATTTTAATCTTTTAATATTTTAAGAATTTTAATAATGAAAAAATACAATCATATGTCTCACTCATGCTTAACTATACAACTTACACCTACACAAGTATAATTAAGAAGACAATGATTAGCATCTTAGCACTTGGCTATTTAAGGCATCCAACTAGTCTTAAGTCCACAAAATTTAATTGGATCACATGTGAATGCTTATGATTTATATGGTTGGATGTAGGATTACTCTATTGCTCATCAATATTATTATTCATTTTCTTGAGATCTAACCCCCTCTTTCTTCGTCCCCTCCCACCCCTCCACCTTTCACCAAAAAAGAAAAGAAAAGAAAAAAGAAAAAACATCTTTAAAGGGGTGTTAAAATTTTAAATAATATTTACATTATACCTAAGTTATAGAGTTATATTAAGGTATCATGTTGGGTATATGTATTAGGGGTATAGGTAGCACTAGTGATATGGATCTTGGCCTAGTAACCCTAGGTCATAGGGTTGATTCTACTAGGTAGCATTGAGTTATAAACTTCTATAAAATTGTAGGGTGTACCTATGTTTCAATTATTTTGAGTTCCATATGTATTATGGGTATATATAGTGAAAAATGTTTTAAGTTTTAGCATCTTCAAATAGGATATAGTTGAATAGGTTGAAAATTAGAGTATTATTATCTCGATTTTAGGCTTGCCTAATTTTTGGGATCAGCCTGTTATCTTAAGAATATACCTCAAATCACAACCTAATGAATAAGATTTTAAAGTAAGTTTGTTTATAGTCTATGATTAGTAACGATATACTATTTATAACTTTTAGTTGAAGTTGCTATGCTATTAGTCTAGTATGACATAGAACATATAAAAAATACTCATCCTTGGTAGTTTGAAAAGGGCTATATTGTAAGGTTCCTTTTTTTTTTCTATTAGAAAAAATTCCATAGTAGATTAAATTTTTGATAATTATCTTCCTAAGTTTCAAGATATGATGTAACATGAAAATTTTATTTTTTGTTTGAAACATTAACAAATATGCATGGACATATGATGAGTGGTAGAGTAGACTGTGCATGCAACCATATAGATCATGAGCATTCATGTATAATCCAATTGAGTTTTGTGGGCTAGTAGTAGTTTTATTATTTAGATAGCTAAGCATTAGATCGTTGATCATTGTCTTCCCAATCATAGTTGTGTGAGCTAGTTTATATGGTTAAGTGTGATTGACGCATGTCACATCCCAAAAAATATACCTAACATAAACCAAGTTTAAGTCATTAATATCTTATAACTTGGACATGTAACATCATAAGGCTTACATCTTAATAAAATAATCACCATAAACATTATAAAACTTAACCAAAGTGCATGTTAAAATTTAGAAATACACATCAAAGTACTTGAAGTAGCAATTTCATAACCATAAAAACATAATCCATAATTGAATCTCTTAACATGACAAATCCATATTTTCAAAAGAGAGAGTTGAGAATATCCATCATTTCATAAGGTTTAATACATAATAATCAACATGATATAAATCTCAAATGGAAACTAAATCTAAAACAAAGAAAGTAATTCATTAATCAAGCTTCCTAGAACAATACCATGGGGTTCACCTATCCTATTGTTTTACATTAAGAAACTAGGAACATGATAATCACAAGTGACGTGAGTAGACATCAATTGGCTAATGGTTTTTGCTCAATGCTTATCCATTTTCATAGCCTATGCACAACCATAGGCAACACGGGTCAAGAATGATAACCAACCTTAGCCTTTACAGTGCCTATTGATTAACATAGAAACCTAGCTACCTAGTATAAAATCATAGGCAATGTGGATCATGCTCTAGAGACTAATCTAAACTCCCCACAATGCTTATCCATTGATCTTGTCAAAAGCACGTTAAGAGATTAAAATACCAGGAAATGCATGTTATAGAACATTAGAGGTCAGAAATGGCTCAAAGGATGTAAGAATGATTCAAAACAAGCTAAGATTAATGACCATAAGTTAACCATGACTCATGGTATACAGTGGCAAATTGACCATGACTTGTGGTCTTTGCTAATGTCTTCATCATAAATCATGATGATGGGATATATTCCTTTGTGGAAAACATGTTCTTCAAAAGTTCATTAACAAATAAAATTAAAAAATATGCTTGCAATAAGATTCCTCAAGATTCTACATGCTATGTAGGACTGCTCAAGATTATAATAGTGAGATTCATAGTTGCATTACTTATACCTTTCTCTATTAACAAAGTCAAATCTAAATAATTTTTTCTTCATTTCGACATGAACAAGTATCCATTACAAGTGTTTATTTGCTCATATTGTTCTTTATTGGCACATTTCTTAAGGTATCACACCTTTATGTTATTGTTACGTTTTTCAAGTATCATGTTGACTATATCATGAAGAAATATAGTCAGTTTCTTTTGGAGTTCCCACATCTTAAAACATAATTGATGTTCCAACTACTCTTACTTTATTATTATAAGAGGACCAAAACTTCTAACAATTGAATTTCTTTAAAAGCTTATGCAAATGGGAGTGTGTTGGTACAAGACTATTAGAAATACTTGAATATTTAAAATAGTATAAAACTAGAAATATTCATCATGAAAATATTAATACTAGTGTATTTTATACAAATTAGCTGATTGGAGTTACACTAGCTTATAAAATATACAAATTTCAATTTTATTTAAATAAATACTTTGAAATCATTGATTATAAAAATTATTTAATATACATAAATTAATCTAGTATTACATTTGTTACCATCATCAAATTGTAGTAGTTGATGATGATTTTATTCCTCATGGTGTTCAAGTGAAACCCAACCAACCAGTTTTCATTTCTCACCATTTCAAAAATTACTTTCATGAATTTTGATATTTCATAAATGAACTTGAATCCTATCTCAGTGTGTGTGTGTTTTTCCCTCCTTGGAAGCAACGCAAAATTTCATTTCAGGTACACGTTGTTATTGATAATGTATGAATATGGAAGCGCATAGTAGCTGGTGTAGGAGCGGTTCTCGAACATGGCCAACTTCATATCATCATTTCAGGTGAAGCCCGATGTCATCTCGTTGGCCAATGACTGCTAGTTGTTACACACGTACACCCAGGTCATGCCAAATGGCACCATCCATGTCACCAGCCGTCGCTTTGATGTCGCAAGGCCACTACTGCCAACTCATCCTTGACAACCAACACCTGCGGGTGGCAGGTTCAAATGTTGGCACCATTCAATGAGCTCAGTGCACCAACGGAGTGGCTTGCTCACCATGTTTGATGAGATACCATTCAAGATACTAGATAAAAGGTTCTTCGAGATACCATTCGATGAGATCAGTGCACCATCATGACACATCATGACACACTAGGATGAGAAAATGTATTGACAGCCAAAGTTGATGCAGCTACATGAACAAGAAGAGAACAGGAACAGAAACTGTGCCAAGATCAGGAGCATTTCAATGATCTACATTTGGGCTTTGCTGCTGCTCTTGATGAAAATGGATTTTTCTGCTACTCTTTTTTGAGTTTTTGCTATGCATCAAACCATTAATATTTTCAAAGGTCAAGGTAAAGCTATATTTTAATTTTTAGACCATACTTTTTTTGTTACTGCAAACTAACATAAAAAGGCAATGGGATAAGAATATTATGATGAAGTATAAGGTAAAGTTGATGCATAAATTTTGGTTATACAGCAATATTCATGAAAAACTTGTTTTAAGAGGCTATTATTTAGGATGTCTCTTGTATGGGTATGGAAACCCGATAATAGTCTCAATTGGTTATGGCAACATGCTGATTTAACAGATAAAAATCCAAAGATGCTTGATAATTTAAATAATGTAAACAAGAAAATTTAAATAAAATAACTGTCCAAATTAATAACTTGACAAAGAAATTTAAATGAGATAACTGTTCATTAAATCAGTTCAAGAATGAACGTTGATAACTTAAAGATAAAATAGCATGAACTTTTAAGACAAACAAGGGGCTTGCGATTAAAAGTGTTTCTTTTGGTAAAAATGACACACAATAAAGACTAAAATTCTCAAAAAACATTAAAAGGGATCACACCAAATACTTAGCCCAATACATAGCCCTATATGCAACTTGGATGACTTCTTGCACAAGTTGGTTGATTTGTGCCTCCAAAAGGCATACCTCCTCTAGTTAATTTGCACCCTGCCTATTCTGATTGTTCACAACCTTTGATTGGAACTACTTTTGGTAACACCTCCAGAATCGATCTAGTGATGAATCTAGAGAAAGGATTATTGAAACCATGGTTTCTATTGACAGGATGGTGACCTTCTGTAATTGCCATTAGAATTTGTGATATCATCTAGGATCATTTGCTGAACTTCTATAATCCTGGGCTTGCTGTGCATATTCTTGAACAGAACTACTTTGAAACATTTGCAGCCATCAATATCGAGGCTCGAATACACTACGTTTGCTAGAATGGCTTTTTCAATACCTCCAGAACTGCAAAAAATTATTGCCACCATGGCCTTATCACTGTTGAATTCCAACATTTCCACTATTCTCTTCAACGGTCACTCAATTGTTGTGACATTTGCTGCATTAACATCCTTCCAATTATGTGCATTTTGATCGTTGCTAGTAGAAACCTATGAAGGCAGGCCTCACAGTTTTTGACAATCTAACACTCAGTTTTTTGAAAGGATGTACCTGCAACAATTTTGGTGTGCATGCCACCATTGTTGCTGAGTGAAAGGCTGAGTTGACTCCAGAAACATAAAGCGAGGAATGAACATTCATTGCAAGTTTCTAACTTTCTAACTTTGCAATTAAAAATGTACAAAGAGTTTCCAAAGATATGTGTTTCTGGATGGGACTGGACTACTGTTCTGCATCTTTCTTGCTCCGTTGGCAGCTACTGCAGCATGAATCTCATTCTAAAAAGAGAGCAAGCCATGCATGCATATGTTTTGCATAAAACGTCAAAGGCAGGATGAAGATTTCCTATAGTTTTACTTTTGCATTATAATATAGTAATGCCCACTGCGTTGTCATAATAGTTTCTGCGCTAGCATCCAAAAATCCTTGAAATATCTTAGAGGAAGAGCCCCACGATATACGCAAACTTCTAACTACAGCAGGTTTCCTACCTTTCAATCATTTGTAAACAATCATTTTTCTATGTTTGTTTATGAATTTGCTTTACTTTATGCTTGCACTATTTTGTCTATAATACCATCACAAATAATTTCTATGGTTAGAAGGCCTATAGGATTTCTAATTTCTAAGGGATTAAAACTTATTAATCATGGTCCTATATGTAGCATGGAAAGGTTGGCATCAACAAGTAAGTGTTCATTGTAAAAGTTGATTGCAATTGTTTCGTTACTTAAGTCCATAAAGAATGGCCCTAAATCTTTAAAATGTAGAGTTGAAATAAGTAATCAAATAAACTTAAGGCCAAACTATTTCCTACTCCATTTTACTTTGTAAACACTAAAGTTTGTAAATATTATAAAGGTGTGATAACTTGATGTTAGACTTAACTTATATTTTTTTAATTATTTTTTGATTATACTAAAGACTCGTACATGTCTTTACATGTCTTAACCAATAAATCATCCATCCATGCATTAATATCTTATTTATTTCTTTCCAGCATTTTTTATATTTTAGTTAATGAGAAAGGTAATTTCTCTAGTTATCTCATTGTCATGCAAGAATTATATAGGAAAAAATACCTATTTTAAATTATAATTAAAAAACATCTTTATGTTCTATGTAAATTCTATAGTTAAAATAAGAAATTTAGGTTTCTAACATCTTTAGGGTTTTGAGACCCCTATAGATATTTTTTCTGAGTGTATGTATCCATTTGAAAAAGCCTTGGATATGCTTATCTTTAAAAATTTAATTTTTTGTATCCTTTTGAAATCGTTACAACATTTTAATTATTAAATTTTGACTACAATATGAAACATGATTTTTCAGATGTTTTGTTTGCAAAGGTGTAACCATTCACATGTTACAGAAAGTTTCAATGTAACCATTTACGTGTTAGGAAAAGTTTCAATGTAATCATTTATACATTACAGAAAGTTTCAATTAACTATTTACAAGTTATGGAAAACTAACTATTTCACAATTAAAACCAACTAAATTTATTGTAACGGTTTCCACAAGAATGGTGTCCTATTTCCGATTTAAACCAGAAGTTAATCTTTGGTAATGTATTTTTCCTAGCCTATAAAATGTTCTTGATGGAAGAACAAACGGTAATAGAATACATCAAACTCACAACAATGTTACAGTTTTGGTCCCTATTTCAAATACTCAAAGTTTGCATACACCATCATTGTTGAGCATTAGTGTGATAGAAGAATTAAAACACTTCTCAAAACAAGTTCACACAAAAGTATAAATGATTGGAGGTTAGTTTTTGGTTTATTTCCACATTTCGGTGATTTTGTGCAATTCGATTATATGCACATTTTGATCAATATTTTAGAACAAATTTCTTACATTTGGTATCGAAGCACTAGGTTTGGTCTTGTCTTGATGCTTAGAACTTGTTTGAATGAGGTTCATCATTTATGTTCTATCAATCCTTTCTACCCTATGCAGTTATCGAATATAGAAGAATTCAAGAAATGAATCATATGTGCAAATCTGTTAACCATGTTTGTTTTGCTACTCTTATGTTTCTGTTGATGTATCTAGTGCTTTGTTAATGGTGTCAAACTGGGGCAAATTTTTCTTTTGCATAAAATTATCAGTACTACTATCAAAATACATTGCTTGGTCTCATGTTAGAAATAGAGAAGTGATGGAACTTGTTTGGTTCTATTTGTAAGGATGCACTTCTTTTGAATGTCTTTCTTTGTACGTTTGAAACTAAAATAGCTTTCATTTTGTTTGTAATTAGAGAGGTTGTTGTCAGTTTTTTTATGTTGTTTTTTAATCTAGGCCTTGGTAATTTGAGACTTTAAGATAATTGAGGATGTGTTTACTGTTACCATCGTGAAAGCACCTCCACCAGAACTCACTAAAGTGGCTACGACCATCCAACATTACATTTCTAATTATTTTTTCTTGTAGAGAATCTACAGATGTACTTTACATACTTTATTTTATTTTTTGCTATTTATTTTTTTATAGTTCCATATATGAGGCATGCTATTACCTTTTATCTTATTCTCTTTATTGTTTGAGGATAAAGGATATTAAAATTATAGTTGTGTTGATGGTAATTATAGACTACATTGGGTTTTGCATGTTGTCTATTTTTAGGAAGTACAGTGTGTACATTCTAACATTTTTAGTCCCATTAGGGATTGATGAGAGCTTTATAGTATCATCTACTATTGGTGTTTTTATAGTTAATAAGAAGTGTCTACTTACCATGCAAGATTCCATCTCTATATTCATTCATCCAATATGTAGACACTTTCAAAATAGTGGGTGTGGGTTAGGATGTTGACGATGATTCTTAGGTCTACATATGCTATTTTGTTGTCAAGGACTAATGTGGACCTCTGTGAACTTACATTCAGGGTTGCCACTATGAAATTATTAATTATATCTATAAAGTGACATATTGATATATGCATTAGGAAAATAGTTTCTCTACATAAAAATAAATCACTAGTGATCAATATATAATTTTGTCTAATGAGAGAGTAGCCACAAAACTTTAATTATGCAGAGTTATATATTAAGAGTTTCAGGATCACATATGGTGAATTAACATTAACTTGTGATTAATCATATGTAATATGATAGATTTTATCCCACAAGAATATTTATTATATCTAATATGATTAATTAGGATGATGCATTAAATTATTTTTCTTAATTTACCCATAGGGATTAAGAAAAGGGATATAATTTAATAGTTTCATCATAAGGATATATGATTCTATTAATTAAAATTTCATCCACAATTAATTTTATGTCATTTGATTCCTATTTTTGCATGATTTACATTGGTAAACATGTCATAGCATTTTAACCTCAAATTTAGTGACATAATCATGTTTTAATTTATGCAGTTATACAACATGTGAACTACTTTGATTTTAAATGTGACATTCATGAATTAAAGGATGATAATTATAAGGTGTGGAAGGAGAGAATTCTCCTTCATTTAGGCTAGATGGACATTGACTATGCTATCCATAAGGATGGAGCACCTATCATTATAGAAACCAGCCAACTGAATGATGTTGGTTATTATGAAAAATGGAAGAAATTTAATTTCCTTTGTGTCATGTTTATAAAGGCCAAGATCTTAGTTGGCATGCATGGTTCATTGGAATAGTATGACAATGTGTGAGCTTTGATGAAGGCAATTGATGAACAATTTGAGTCATCAAACAAAGCTTTAGCTAGCACCTTAATAATGAAAATTTCATTCATGAAGCTCATCGGAGTTCCTAGTGTGTGTTAACACATCATGAAAATGAGGGATATAGTGGCTCAGCTAAAAACACTTGAGGTTGAGATGTTAGAGTCTTTTCTTGTGCACTACATCTTCAACACACTTCCACAGTAGTATAAACCCTTTAAGATTTCTTATAACATAGGGACCACCTGTAAGGGCATCCATCACTTTGACCCAAAGGTAAAAAGCATAAAAAAAATGAAAGCCTTCAACCCAAAGGTAAAACCAAGCTTAGACCATGGATTGATGAAACTTAAAGGAATACTTGACATAATGGTTTTCACTTGATTTTTCATATTTGATAAGTTAGTTTTGGCCTTTGCGCTAAGTCACTTATGGAGCACTATACCACTAGACAATGGTAGTAGGTTAGAAAAGGGAGAGTAAAAACATAGACACTATATTTACTCAGGACTTACCTACAAACCTTAACAATAAGAAGGAAGGTTTTATTATAGAGGCACACTACTTACAAGTAGGCTTCCATGGATAGTAGAAAAGGAAATGCTAGCACAAAGAGGCAGACTACTTGAGAATGTACCTAACTTCATATGCTTGAGTAGGGGAGATAACGTTCTAGGGATGTGGTATTTTAGAGAAGTGCTACATGGAGATAGCATTTTCATGAAATGCTACCTTGTGGTAGATAGTGTATCTCGAGAAGCTATTACAACCTTGATACTACCGCTTACACTAGACATGTAGGCATGGACGAGATAATAGATACCATTTCTTGTAAGCCTATTGGGGGAGTTTATGTCATAGGCTTAGGACAATGTGGGCGATTAGCTTAGGGGTTTGCCATGGATGCATGCTAATGAAGTTAGTCGCTAGTCATCAAGACTATTCCCATTTAGGGTTTAACTAGAGGAAAAACTAAACCGTCCACTTGTTTAACATAGTAGATAGTCATGGTATGATGTGTAGCTCATAGGCACATAGGTCATTACAAGAAGGGTGGTTAGGTAGGGCTTGTCAAGGCATGGGTTATGAAAGTAGGACTGAGCAAACAAGAACCTCCTACTACTTACTAGGAGATTCCAGTAAGGAAAACATAGAAGACCAGGGTAGGGAGAGGCCTGATCCTAGGGGAAGATTGGATGGCCCTTGTGCAAGCATTACACATGTAAGAAAACGTGAGTAGGATGCATCCTAGGAATAGGCATTCTAAGTAGCACAGGTTGATCACTGAGGTCACAGGGATGCTATGGGAGACATGTTACTTAGCAATTGAAGGGGACATAACCATTTGCATGGATATTTATTTACTTTTTACCTAGGAAGGTTACCCTTGTTGGCATCCAATCCAGAGCTAGTCCAAATCTTTACTTATGCCACCGAAGGAAAGGGGGCATACCAAACTCATTACAGTCAACCCCATGACACTACTCGGTGTACTCCTTTTTGGCCTATGGGTCTACTTGCATGAAGATCTCTACCAAATGGATCCCAAAATTAGGCAGACTAAGAGCTTGCATAATGAATTTCATAGTGGCTCCTACCTTTCTGTTGTTTCGGAAGAGATATGTCTCTCCCATGGTACCACTTCCCACTGGAAGTGATGATTGGCCACATGGAAGAGTTTTGCAACTACATTTTAACTTCTGGTGGAGCATGTTCTAAGAATGGTTCAAAAATTAGTTCTTGAAGAACTGAGCATTGGACATCACAAGGCTTAATCATATCAAGGTACGCTTATGTCATTATGAACTTAAGTCTTGGTACGAGCCTTGGTGCCTCTCCTCAATGGGATTGTTTAGTTGAAGCCTCTTCTTTGAGAATCTGTCGAACAGATTTCACTTCGAGCTCCTCCCAAAGAGGTCTTATTACATGAGTTTGTGCTACCTACTCTTGGAATTTTTCATGCTGCTTCCTTCCAACTCTATATCATTTGTCCTTTTGTTGGGATGGTCCTCCTTTTTGCAGTAATTTCGATCTTGGTACCATCTATAATCATAACATGACCAATGGTTAGCATTTAATGTGTAACTTGAAATTATTTGGATACCTTATCTCTTTGGAAAAGTTACACCTAACTAAATTGTGATCATGGTTAACTTGATCATTTTAATTATTAATTTAATTTAATTTTAATATTAATAAATAATTTTAGATTTATTGGAGTTTTCTGGAAGGGTTCAACTCTCAAAAATTGATGGTTTAATATTATTCTATTCATTAATCCTTTGGGGGAGTTAGAAAAATTTTGAAAAATTTTCATCAAAAACCTTAAGGTTTGTGGCCCTCATGACTAAGAGCTTACCTTTGGTAACTACAAGATCAAAAAATGGAGTGATTTTGACAAATGGTGTGAAAGTTATGGGATCTAGAAGGTTTTGGGCTTTGAAAAATTACAAAATATCCCCTCCCATTTTGAAGAAAATGAAAAAAATTCCTAGATGTTAGATAGTATTTATAGAATTTTTATTATGCATCAATGGGACCTAGTTGACGTAGTTATTGATCACCATTGACTTTGTCAAAAGTAATAAGAAACAAAGAGTTTTCACATGAAATGAGGATCAAATGGAAGCCCAAAAAGCCATGAACATGGTGAAAATATTATAAGAGGATTTTGAAGTTCAAAAAATTGAGAAATGATTGAGAATGAGATTTTATGATGAAAAATGTCTTAAGGAGTACCTAGTTGGATGCACGATGGAGCACATGAAAGATTTGATTGTAGAAACATCTAAGGGTAAGGAACTTAACTAACCAAACTACAAGATATGCTAGGGGATCCTTCCCATAGCAGCACATGCCCTTTTTGCCCTTGCATAACCTCAACTAAGGAGCCTATGTGCCCCATAGTTGATTAATAGTTACGAAAAGTTAAGGACCAAAAATGAAGAATCTATTTAAGAATTTCAACACATAAAACTAAGACATTAGGAGAAAACATGGACAACTAGTAGTGAGGTTAGTTATGGAAGAATTAATGGATGATAGAGAGAGTGGAATGGAGTTCCCAATCTTGGTCACATGAAGTCCCTTGTGGAATTTGTGGTTAAATGACCTGATAGAGTCCATCCTTAGTCCAAAAAAAAACCAACCACATTCAGTGACTTTGCATTGTCACTCTAAGATCAATCCACATCCTTGAGACACATGAATGTTCCCACAAATCAAACACCATTCCTGTTAGAGAAGAAAAGAGAAGCAGGAAGTAAGAAAGGGTCTTAGTTAGAGGGGACCTTCAGGCATGGGCAACATGTCTTTCTAGTCCCATAACCAGTGCTTGTAGCCTGTTTATTATGTCTAAGGGATGTGCTTTGAATTTCCATCATTTGTTTTTTTTTTCCTTGTAATTTTTATGGATTTTTGGATGGGAACGACACCATTCAAAAATTTATTCAACTTCCTATCATTGGTTGACACAAAATGTTAAGAGATCTATGAAAACACACTTGCACTCAAGATGGTAGAAGGTATAGAAAGCTTTGAATCCCTTTGAAGTCACACCCTTTTCAAACCTTTGAATCCTTCCCAAGACTGGAAACTACCAAGGTTACAAGTTTGCTAAGGTTTTACTAATGAAAAGAAACCTCATGTTTCAAAAACAAGGAAAACTATAGAGTCTGTGGATGGGTGGATGACATGGACTCACTACCTATTCCATGAAAAAGAAACTTTATCTTAGTTATCAGTGATCAAAATTCAAAAATAGAAACCACACATTATCAATCAAAAGTATTAAGTACAAACTACCATTAGCAAACAAATATAGCATCACTGTGTCCTATTGACAATAAGGCACTTTAGTAGCAAAAATCATAAGAAATTCATACCAAAATAGAATAAAATATACAAAAAATTATAAAATATTCAAGAAAGATAAAATGTACTAATGATGTTATAAAACAAAAATTGGAAAATTTAATATAGTAAAAACAAAAAGGTGTAAGATTAAGAAGGCGCAAAACAAAAATTTATAAAAATAACAAAGTGTAAAAAAAATGTAAAAAAAAAAAGATGAAAAACTGAGGAGCTACTATAATGCTTAGCATGGATGGCCATCTCCCCCATGACTAAGTTGTAAGGAGGAGATCTAGAAAATTAAGTGTGGTTGTCCATCTGATGAGGCATTTGTTGCACTAACTTGCTTAGGTTCATGGAAAGGTTTTACTTGTTGCATCTTGACTAGTTGCATTTTGTTTGGGCTCTCAAGTTTGTAGATTAACATGGCCCTAGAAGGAAAGGTTTTGTAGATAATATAAGGCCACTTCCACAACATTTGGAACTTTATCTTTTGAGGTACATGTGTGGGGATCTAGTAGAGGACCTTGTCTTCAGGTTGAAATTTTACTTTCTGTATTCTAAGGTCATGAAGCTTTTTGTTAAATGTCTTGTGCATTTCATTCAAAAATAGGGCTACCAATCCATTTTCATCTAGCAAATTTAGGTTGATTAATCTTTATTTTGTGCTAGGCTAAGGTCAAGGTCCAAGTTACAGGCTGTTGAAAGTGTATGAAGCTTGGATTGGATAAGTAGAGTTGGTAATTTTCCATACACCAACTTATAGGGAGAGTAGCCTATAAGAAGTTTCCATGTTGAGTAGTATGCCTAGAGGGTATCATTTAGTTTTTTTGCTCTGGTATCTCTTATATTTGCTAATAGTTCTCATCAGGATCTTCATGATTTTCCTATTAGTAACTTTTGCTTGATTGTTGGCTTGGGGATGGTAGGATGTTGTTAGTTTATGTTCAACTCCCAAGCATTGCATAAGCTTGTGAAAGGTAGTGCCTATCAAATGGGTTCTATTGTCAAAAATCAATGCACATAGCATCCCAAACTTGTTTACAACATTTTTTTTGTACAAACCACATAGTAGTAGATGATGTACAGTCAATGATGGCTGCTTCTTCTACCCATTTTGTGTAGTAACTAATGGCAATGATTATGTACATATTTCCATTTAACATGGACATGATGGGATCCATGAAGTCAATGCCCTAGATGTCAAAGGGTTCTAGTAGTTGCATCCACTATTGAGGTCTCTTCATTCAAATGATCATCTCATCATCTCATTGACAATGTTTACAAGAATAGATAAATTGACAAACATCCCTAAATATGGTTGGTGAATAATATCCTACCATCAGGATCTTAATGGCTGTGTTTCTTCTAACATAGTGGCTCCCACAAGGATCCTCATGAGCATCCTAGAGAATATGCAATTTATTAGCATCAGGTACACCCAATGAACTAGGCTATTAGTGCATACCTTATAAAGATGTCCATTGATTTCTATGAAGTGTTTGGCCTAATGAAGAAACTATTGTTTCTTTCTATAGTCTAGATCTTGTGGCATCTCTTAAGTGAGAAGATAAGTGAAGATGTCATCATATCATTTTGGCTCATTGGGAACTTGTTCATTTATTACACATATAAAGAGGAGTTCATTAAGAAATTGGTTAGAGAGTGAGCTCTCCTCCTCTTTGTTATCCCATTGTAACTAAGACAAGTGATCAGCAACCACATTCTTAGTCCCCTTTTGATCTACCATTGTAAGATCATCAATCATCATATGATATGGGGGCTCACTGTTGGCTTGTTCATGAGAAAGTGAATGAAACAATGATCAGTGTGCATAAACACTTTATATTCAAATACATAGTACCTGAAATTCTCTAGAGTGTACACCACCACCATTAGTTCTTTCTCCATTGTGGTGTAATTCAACTATGTACCCACAATGTTTTGACTTGTGAAGTGGATTTAATATGGACATTTCTTATCATCCAACTATGTAAGAATGAATCCCAAGGCATAATGTGATGCATCTGTCATTATATGAAATGGTCAAGACTAGTTAGATGCTCGTAGAATTAGAGTCTCTATGAGCTTCTGCTTGAGGCTCTAGAATGCAATTTTGCATTCCTTGGTCTAGATGAATGGAGTATATTTCTTTGTAAGATCAACAAATAGTTTTGTGAATTCTAATACTATCATCACTAGGTTGGGGATTGATGCCTATGATGCATTCTGATTGGAATTCATGCAAAAGGGGTAGAGCAAGATGCTAAAGTAGGTGTCAAAAGTGCCCCTACCATTGCCACCATGACATGGAAAAACCTCACCTATAGCTCTTGAAAAATTTGATTATTGAAAAATCAAAAATTCCAAGTGTAACCACCTAACTTTGGATTCCAAGGACCTCTAAAAATAAGATCCGAAGCATCCTAGATAGTCTTGTCAATCACCCAGGAACCTAGGAATTGTAAACAGTGCAAAAGAGTTAAATGAAAAATGTAGATCTAATCTATGAGAAAGCACAAAATTTTAATTAAAAATAAACTTTCACAAATGAATGAACTACTAATTTTTATTAAAATAATAAAAATTTTACAAGAGAAGAGTTCCAAGATGTATAATTGTATACCTAGATGCATAAGGAGTTGCTCAAATGGTGCCTAAAATCTAGTGAAATCAACAAGTTGTGTTCTATAGTTGGTTGCATGATCTAGATGCTTGCAAGCTCCAACTTCCAAAAAAATTCCTTAATGGTTCTTGGATGTGGATCTACTACATTGGTTGTATAAAATGATGAAAAAATACTTAACATTTTCCTATTGGGCAATAAATTGAGAGTCCCCAATGCTTAGCCAATTGTCAGTTTGCCAAAAAAATTCCTTTGTTATGACTAAAAACCTTAATTTCTAGAAAAACCAAGGATCCTTGGTGTAGTAGTTCCCCAACCTTGAATCCCCAAGGCCTCCATGAGAAAAATGGGATTTGAGGTACCTTGGCTAGTTTAATAGATCAACTAGGGACTTATGAAATGCAAAATGTGGGAATAAAATGAAACAAAATATGAAACTAAGAGCAAATCTAAAATAATGCACAGATGATAAACAAACATATTTTGTACACAAAACCCAAAACTTAAAACTTTATTGAGAAAGAAAATAAAGAATAAGTTTGAGAAATATGTACAAATGGTGCTTGGGTGGGTAGCAAAAGGGGGTTCACTAGTGTAGAAGTTGAAAGCCCATTGAAGCCAATGAGATCTACTCCATGATCTAGGTACTAAGCCACTCCTGATGCTATCAAACCTTCCTCAATTACTATAACCTTATATTTGCCAATTGGGTCACTACTAGGGGTGAGAAAACTGGAAAATTTGGATGCTAGATCACTCCACACTAGGGTTTGGGAATCCTAGAAGTATAGTGTTAACATTCAAAATTCACAAATATCAAGGCTATAATGCTTCCACAATGTGGTTTAAGAGAATGCAAGTATGGGAACTTGCAAGAGCTCTTGAGTGTCTAAGAATGCCCCAAGTGTGGAATTATGAACAATGTTGTGTGTATGCCAACAATTGCTTGATAATGTTGAACTTGCTCAAACTTTTGGAACCTGCAAATGGTATTAAAGAATAGTTTTTATTGGTACTTTGGGCCATGAATGGGGATAAAAAATGGTAGTGAATTGGCTATAAAATGGTTGCAAATTGGCTGCCAAATTCAGGTGATATGGATGCCCAAATTTTTGGGGTTAACATACATAGTAAGTGCTTCCCCCCATGACCATTCCATTTACTCTAAATAGTAACAAGGGCACACATTCCATGCTGGAGATGGATCTTCTATGCTAAGCTCTTCACCAGACTTGCTGAAGTGGTTGGCCAACGTTGAAGTGCATGAAGTGATGAATTTTGGCTTTTGTGACTTCCATGCTAGGGGATATAATTTTCCATGCTAGGATTGATTCCTCCAAGCCAGGGTGAAACTTCCATGTTGAGTAGAAAAGGTTTCCAAGATCTTCATGTGGTCTCCACATTGAAGGGGGAAAGTTTCCAAAACCCCCACCTTCAATGCTAGGGGTAGGTGAGATCTACCCCCTACATTTGTTTCAAACGTAGAAAAATGTATACCCCCCATAAAACCCATTAAATTGCCTATTTTAACATTCCAAAAGGAATTTTTGACATCCCCAAGCCTAAATATAGACACTATATGACTTTTTTCACTTGGGGAATGAGGCTTTGAGCATCTATGAGGCATTTTTCAGCCCCAAAAGTATAAAGTATGTGAAATTTTCCATTGTGGATTACAATTTTCACATTTACAATGAATTTTTACCTTTGATTTCATGGGGTGAAAGCTACATGATGAAGATTGGTTATAACATGCAAAGTTTTGTGGTGTTTCAATGGCTCCTCTTTGTTGGTGCCTAGAGGATTAACCCAAGAGGCAACAACAAGGAATACAAAACACCACTACATATTATAATGCTACAATGCATACATGATACATCAAGCTATCTAGGTCACCAAAGTTGCTAGTTCAAGGCCATGGTACTAGTTTAAGGTTCTGGAAAGCCATGTTGCTAGTTAAAGCTTGTAGTAGACGATAAAAAGTAGGCTCACTTATTGATGATTGATGGCTTCATGTAGTATGACTTTACACAGGAATGATTAACTGGATTAGCTAGCTCATTTCCATCCATGATAGCTATTCTAAATGCTCTATTCCTATAGGCTCTAGTGATAAGGAAGGACCCTTCCTAGTTAGCTAAGAATTTGTTTGCATGTTCATGAACATGGTGACTAGGTCCCCCTCCTTGATCTTGTGCATGTTTAAGTTGTGGTGATGTTATCAACGTTTCCTCACTTGATAGTGCTCTATGTGAGCAAGCACTTGCATATGCTACTCCTCCACTAAATCCAAGGTTGCCATCTACAACTCCTTATTCTACTCATCATTGATGAAATTGGTCATAGTTACTTTGAGCAATGGCACCTGCAATTCAAGAGGTAAAATAGCTTCAGAACCATAAACAAGGATATAAGAGGTCTTGCTAGTTGTTGTGCAATAGGTTGTTCTATATGCCCATAGTACATGAAAAAGCCACTCATGCCACTTCTTCTTAATATTTTGAGCATCTTCTTGAGCAAGTTGATGATGGTCTTATTGCTTGCTTCTACTTGTCCATTGGCTCGAGGGTAGTAAGGTGATGAGAAAGAATGCTTAATGCCTAGGTTATGATAAAAATCCTTGGTTTTTTTACTACTAAATTGAGGTCCACTATCTGCAACTATGGTCATGGGTATGCCAAAACAAACTACAATGTTATCTAAGATAAACTTTCAAACTTGTTCAAATGTAGTCTTCCTTAGTGGAATAGCCTCTACCCACTTGGTAAAGTATTCGGTTGCAATGATGATGAAGCTATGCCATGCAGAAGACTTAGGTGTTATGGGTCCAATGATATCTAATCCCCATCATTGAAATGACCATGTTATCTAGGTTGTATGCAACTTAGTTGGCAATACATGCATCAGGTTGCCATATCATTGGCATGTGTCACATCGCTTAACCTTTTGCAGGTAGTCATTTTTCATATGGGGCCAATAGTACCCTAACTATATAATCTTCGCAACCATGGCTCTTGGTCCTATATGTCCTCAAAAAACACCCTTGTGAACCTTCTCTAGGACTATTCTAGCTTTGGTTTTACCCAAGCACTTTAGGAGTATGCCATCATAGGATTGTCAACATAATGTGTTATCACCTATGATGACATACTACTTCGATCACTTATGTATGACATTTTTTTGAGAATTAGTTAGGCCTTGTGAGGATTCTCCATTCATAAGGTAAAATTTGATATCATCATACCACTCCTTTGAAGGATTAGTATGAATGACAGATACAAAGGTATCCTCAATGTTTTGGGTGATGGGAGTAGCATAGTCCATGGTTAAGATGGGAAACTTGCTAAACACATCTAGTGTTACACTAAGGGCTAATGTTGCAATTGAATTGACTATGAAATTTTCATTTATAACTATGTTTTGGACATCAATGTCTATGAATTTTTGTAATAACTAATTTCCTAGGTTACAGTAAGGTTGTAAGTGCTTAGCTTTGCATGCACAAACTTCGGTTACTTAGCTAACCATAAGTTGTGAATCACCTTTGATGACTAGGCATTTAATTCCTAAGTCATGAGATACCATCATCCCCTTGATAAAATCCTCATACTTAGCTATGTTATTGCTACATGGGAATCCAAAATGATAGGCAAAGGATTGGGTTTCACTAGATGGAAATGTTATGATGGTAGCAACACTGGTCCCAAGGGTAGTTGAAGCTCCATCTAAGTTTATGAATAACTCATAACCCTCAGGCACTTGGATAACTATGTTAATGCATTCATTAGGGAGCTCAAGGTCTATGTTACTTGGCCATCAATAGGTAAAACCATGATTTTTATGGCTATAGCTTAACCTTTTGGTGAGGATTGAGAGACATAATAGAGGTCAAACTTCAAAGTTATGGATTTCCATCAAGGCATATGACTAATTTTGTAGATGTTAGTTGTTATGAAATTGAGTATGTTTTCTTTGAAAATTATGTTAACTTGGCTTCTGAAGAGGTAGTGTCTTCATTTTCTCAAATAGAAGACTAGTGCTAGACGATACTTCTCCACCTTAATGTATCAGGTCTCATGGGCTACTAACACATGGCTAAGGTAGTATATAGGCATTTCTACTCTGTCATCATGTTTTTGATAGAGTAGAGAGGTAATAGATGTATCAAAGATGATAGGATAAATGTAAAATGGTTTTCCCTCTTGCAAAGGATAGACTATCGATAGTTGTGTCAACTTTCGCTTAAGGCTTTCAAAGGCCTTTTGGCATTGAGCCATCCACTCATAGTGAACTCCTTTCTTAAGCAAGTATTACATGGGCTGTAACTTATCTGTAAGCCTAGTGATAAACCTATGAATAAAATATAATCTACCTTGTAATCCTTAGAGCTCTTTAAGGTTGGTAGGTTTTGCTAATTTGGGTATGGCCTTAACCTTATCATGATCAACGCATAACCCTACTTTAGAGACTACAAAGCCAAGCATCTTACTAGTCTTAACACCAAAGACATACTTCTTAGGATTAAACCTAAGCTTGTATTTGAGGCTTTGTTTAAGCACAAGATCTAGGTCATTAGCATGGTCATTGACCATCTTAAACTTCACAGCTATGTCATCTACGCAATCATTAAGCAAACCTAGCATGTAATCACTAAAGATATAGGGCATGACTCTATGGTGTGTCGCCATAAAGTTCTTAAGGTCAAAGGGCATCATTGTATAGCAAAAGGTACCCCATGGGATCATAAACACCATGCTAAGTTGATTCTCTATGGTGATCCTAATTTGGTTATATCTGAAGAATCCATTCATAAAGGACAATAAGGCATGTATGGCTATAGTCTTGATAAGTTGATCAATATTAGGGAAAGGGAAGTCATCCTTGATAGTTGCTTTATTTAGATCTAAAAAATTGATGCAAATATGGATACTTGAATTTTTCTTAGGGACTAACACTATGTTCGATAGCCATATTGCATAATCAACGACCCTAATGAAACTTGCTTGGTAGAGCTTTGAGATTTCATCGTGAACTACCAAGGCCAAATCTGGTCTAATCTTGGGCACTTTTTGCTTAACTAATCTAATGCTAGGGTCTAGTATGATGTTGTGTTGAACTAGACATGGGTATAGGCCTAACATATCTTCATATGACTAGGAAAATACCTTAATGTTTCTTTGTAAAAATTTGGGGATGTCTTAAGCACATTGAGGCTCTAATGAGGAACTTAGTCTAAGGGTTTTCTCCTCACCACTATGTTGTGATAGGAACCTCAACTAGAGAATCTTTGGTTATGTCTCTTGCTTCTAGGTCAAGGGTTTTGACTAGGTTTTTAGGCCATTCTAGATGTTTCTCTATTAAGGCTATGTAGTCTACAAGACTCTCAAGCTCAAGATCTAGGCAATTAGGGTCGATACATTATTTAATATCACTGTGAAGTCCATGTAGATACAAAGGAAAACTAATTTGCTCCCAGGTACTCATACTCTGATCCTACATGTCAACCAAAAGAATATTAAGTGGCACCTTGGTAAAAGTGATTAAATAATTTTTAAAATGCCACAAAACACATGCAAATCTAATGCAATCAAGGCCACCCAAGATCATCAGTGAGATAAGGTCAATTTAGCAAAGTGCAATAAAGGCAAACAAAGATCACATAAATGTTAATCAAGTGGAAGTATATGGCTAAAAATAGTTAATAAAGGCCACAAATTTTCCAATTTATGGACTTAGTAGGCCATGATGCTAGTTTATGGTCTTGGTGGATTAGGATGCTAGCTTAAGGCCTTAGTGGGCCATGATGATATGGTGTCAAATGATGGTCATGGAAGGTCAAACCCCACTATTTGATACCATTTAAAGACCAAAAAAAGGTAAATAGAGTTGTAATAAGACAAACATATAAGTTGTATAAAGGTCATAGAAGGTTAAAAAGGTCAACAAGGCAACATAAGTCCAAAAATAAGCTAAAACATTATGTAATAAGACAAAAATCAAGAAAAATAGGTTATATATGATAAAATTTGCTTAATATAGGCTGAATATGGTTAGGATTTCGCAAGTTTCAAGCCTTATTGGTCCAGGTTTTGAAGCTACAAGGCTATTCAATGAGTTTAGACATCAATTAGGGTTATTTTTGGGCCGTTTGGGCCTCAAAATCAAGTGTTTTGAGGCATCCATGCTAGGCTCAACATCAAAATAGGGACCATTAGTATGGAAACCAAGGAAAATAGGTTTTGGGATACTTAGAGATCCAAAATTTAGGTTCTAGGACCTTCCCAAGGTAGCACAATGTCATATCCATCAACATTGAGCACTCCAAAGGCTTGTAAAGATCAAAAAGTAGGTCATGAAGCTTTCCCACCTTGTTTCCACATTGGCTTCCATGGAAAAGAGGGGCTTTACCATGGAAGACAAAAATTCAAGCCAAAAATAAGGTCAAATATGGTCAAACAAGAAGTTAGGACCTAGATTTGGATGTTGTGCATCTTTTGGCTTCATTCTAAGATAATTTGAGTTAATTTTGAATGTCAATATTTGTCAAAATGGCATCCCATATTTTTCCATTCTAATCACAACATCCTCAATGTGGAAAAATAGGGGGACACTTTTTTTATGAATTCAAAGTGATTTAGGAGCATTATGACTAGGTTTCTAGGCCCCTAGGGTTGTAGACTTTGATTATGCACGTTTTTGGTTGATTTCAAGCACGTTTGAAGGCTATTTAAGGGTACTTAAGGTCTTCCCTCTATTTCCATGCTAGGGGAGTTACTCCAATATGGAAAAATGGGGTAAATGGAGGTTGAAATAAGGTTAGGAAAGCAATCTCTTGAGACTATGAAATCCTAGGCTTCTCCAACATAGAACTTTAGCTTCTGGGAGTGTCATCTTGCAAAAACACGTTACTCCATGTTGGGGAAGTTACTAAATTGTTGAAGAAGGAATTATCTTAGATCTAGATTAATTTAGATCAAAATCAACTATGCATGTTACCTTCCAGAGTTGCCAAGGTGAAGGGCTATGGATCTGTGTCAAAATTTAGTAGTTTTGGGCATCCCTTAGTGGTTTTTTGGCTCTTCCCCCTCCTTTTTCACACTAGGGATGGAGATAAAACTAGGGGGAACCATTCTTTGATAATCTAGAATTAGTCTTATGAGGTTTAAGTGCTCTAATGGTTGCTGTTGAGATTCTAGAGTGCATGAAAGGTCATTTAATGTTATTCTAAGGTGTTTTGAAGTCTCAAACAAGTTCCCCCTTGAGTTTTCACACTAGAGATACCATCATTAGCATGGAAAAAGGCATTCCTTATGTGAAAGAATCGTGCATCTTAGATCTAATTTTGACCTCAATTGACTATGCATGTTAGCCTCTAAGGTTACCGAGGTTGATGACTAGGGTTTCATGTCAAGTTTTGGAAATTTTGGGTATTTCTAAGCATTTTTTGGGCTTCCATCATTTTTTCCATTCTAGAACTAGGATGCTCAATGTGTAAAAGTAGGGAAAATAATTTTTTAACCTTTTGACATTAGTTTCATGAAGTTTGAAGGCTCCAAATGATGTCAACAAGGTCCTAGAGTGTTTGCAATATCAGTTAATGTTGTTTTGAGGTAGTTATGAATTCCAAATGAGTCTTCCCCTTGATTTCCACACCTAACAAAATGGAAGGAGGAATCCCTTGCATGGAGACATCATAAAACTTAGATCTAGCCTAGATTTGACTTCAATTAACCATGCATGTCAGCCTTTGGGGCTATCAAGGTCGAAGACTAGGGTGTGGGGTCAAAACTAGTTAGTTTATAAGTTTTCCAAGTGGTTTTTAAGATATTACCTCTTTTTCCATGCTTTGGATAGTATGCCCAACATTAAAAAATTAGGGGAAATACATTTTTATCCTTTTAGATCATTTTCAGTCATGCATGTAGGTCCTTGAGGTTCCTAGTGATGATGGTCAATGCCTGGTGTCAGAGTTTTGCATTTTTGAAGGTTGATGAGTGGTTTTTTGGGCTTTCTCCCCCCTTTTTCCATGTTGGGGCTTTCATGCTGAATGTGAAAAACTAGAGGAAAAGCTTTTTGACCCTTTTTTGTCACTTTCGGTCATGCATGCAAGCTTCTAAGGTTGCTAGTGTTAACTACTAATGTTTGATATCGAAATTTGGTTGTTTCAATGGTCGTTAAGTAACATTTTGGCTTCCTATTCCCCCCCCTTTTCCATCTTCAGGCTTCCATTATCAACATGAAAAATTGGGGGGATGGATTTTTTATCTTTTTATTGTCGATCTGGCTATGCATGAGCATCCACAGGGTTGCTGGCATTGGTCATTAGTGCATAAGGTCAAGATCTGGTCATTTTGAAGGTTGTGAGAAGGTTTTTAGGCTTCTCCCCTTCCATCCATGTCAAGGGTGGGAGGCTCAACATGAAAGAGATCTCCCTTATTGAAGAAAGTCATATCTAGGCTAAATCAAAAACCAATCGACCATGCATGTCAACCTTCAAGGTTATTGGTGTTGATGGTCAATGTTGGGTGTTAAGATTGAATAATTTGAAGGCTTCTAAGTGACTCATAAAATCTCCCCCTTTTTTCCATGCTAGGCATGGTGACCCTAGCATGGATGAGAGAGGGATGATAGTTTTGTGCCATATTTAACCACTTGTGGGACTTTTGAAACCTTGAAAGGCTTCTGGCAAGGTCTAGGGATTCCTAGGCATCAAGAAATGGTCATTAGGTCATCAATTTAGTTCATTTTGACTTCCCTCCATATATCCACGTTTAGGATGAAAGGCTCAACATGGAAGAAACTTCCCTAGTGTGGAAAACATGAAATTCTAGATTTCAACCAATTTTAACTAGGTTTGGTGGGGTTTTGAGGCTACCAAAGATGCTTGGAGGGGTTGTAGGTTACATGGGGCCCATTTTGGGGTCAAACATATGCTAGATGAGTGGTGGGGTTAAGAGTGGATGTTAACCCCTTCTTCCACACTGGGCACTACTGCCTAGCATGGACACCCATGGTATCTATCCTTGATCATGTCTTACCAACTTTTGGGAACCCCGAGTTGGAAAAGGAAGGTTTCAGTTATTAAAAATAGCAAAATATTTATAATTATAATGATTTCACAAAATAGGAATCATGTTTCAACACTAGGCATGGTATTCCTAGTGTGTATGCATATGGTTAAGGTTGCCATAAAATTTTAAGTATCAAAATTGGTAAAAAATTTCAACATTGATGCAAGTTTTGGTAATGAGTGAAGGCGCAGGGTGGGGCCCATAATCCAAAAATTTAAAATTTTGTAAAGTGAAGTTGTTTCCCACCCAAAACCAATGTTAACTAGACTTTCTTCCATTTACACTTTATTGCACTTGTAGTTATGATGTACTGAATTAGTAGCTAGGATTTCAATGTGTGCATTTAGGTTTTAGATGAGTTTTATATGTCAAATTTTGTAAGTTTTGATCACAACTATCATTCTACAAAAATAGTGAATTGGAGGAGAGATTTTTCAAAGGTTCTTGTGGTAGTAACAACCAACTTCTAGTGTAGCAGCCTCCCATCTTTCTCACAACTAGCATTGATCTCTCATCTTTCTTAGTTTTCATCCATTCCCAACATTGAGCCTGCCATGGCACCAAAGTGATCAAGGGGAAAGAGAAAAAAACCTATGATAGAGAAGGTGGTTAAATGTTCTTAGGATTTAGAATAAGTGCCTAGGCCCATCTCCATATAGGCTTCTTCTGTTACTGCTCCAAGGTAGGTACCTATTTTTGCCTTTGTTTCTTATGGTTTTTCTAGTTGTTTGCTTCCTATGTGTTAAGGAAATTTTTAAGGTCTACTCTAGTAGAGGGATTAAAATTTAATTTTCATGCACCTCATATTTTAGATTCTTTCATGTAGATCTATTTTTTTATTGCTTTAGATTTCATAGATTTGATTTTGAAAATAGGGCTTGATGTTTCATGGCTTTTTCTCAAAATTATGGGTTATGGCTATTTTGTTTTCAGATCTAGGCCTGAGGATTTGTTAAAATTAAATTTTAAAACTATCCTACCCCATTATTTTGTTGTGAATTTTAATGGGTTTCAATGATTTTGGCTATTTTGACTATTTCCATGGCTATATGAAATCTAGGTTTTGAGATTTTTTAAAGTTTTGATATGAAAAAGAAAGCAAGGTTGTATTTTTTCTTGGTATAATGGCTACATATTTGTAAAATTTAAGAGTATGGGTTCCTAGCCCTTCATTTAAGCTTTCTAATGGATATTTTCGCATTTAATTTGGGTTTATAATGATGAAGTTATGGCTGTTTTCCTAATGTTGCGTAGTTAGGTTATTTGTGCCATTTTTGTAATTTTATGTAACTTTGTGAATTTTTTAAAAAGAAAAGGTGATGTTTTTGGATCT
Source organism: Gnetum montanum (assembly GCA_015680685.1). NCBI lineage: Eukaryota > Viridiplantae > Streptophyta > Gnetopsida > Gnetales > Gnetaceae > Gnetum > Gnetum montanum. The sequence goes on along the minus strand of MNCI01034026.1, from coordinate 526,778 downwards.
TTTCTAGTTATGGCTACATAGGCATTGTCTTCATATTTCTAATAGAGGTGGAATCACTCTGGTTGGACTTACAATAAATGTTCTACAAATTTTTAATTAAGCATGTGAGGTAAGGATGTTTGTGTAGGGATTGATTTAAGCTTTCAAAACATGGGGGAATCACTTCTTTTGGAGCTTAAACAAATTTTTTACGAACCTTGCGTGTAATGGGGTAAATGTTGACGACTACAATTTTAGCTAAATTCTTTCAAGTGTTAGGGATATATGGCTATAATTTTTTTATTTTAATGGTCATGACTATAAGGTTCATAATTTTAGGATTCTTTTCATAGTGTAATCACTGAAATCAAAGTACAAACAAATTTTTGATGAATTTTTTGACTATGGCTATGTGAACAAGGCAAAATCATGGTTGTAGTACATTACCCATTTGGAAATGGAAGTGGTTGATATGTATAACTTATGTTTTTCTTTTGTGAACATCTAAAACTAATGCTTAATTTTTATTTTTTAAGAAGAGTAAAAGCTTTTTCTATTTTAAATAAGCTTTTACTATGGCTATGTGGCTTTTTCTAAGTTTATTATGCTTTTTCTAAATTTGTACATAGCTTAGATGATTTTTCCAAATTTATGTATGCTTTACTTAATTTAGATATTTTTTCCTAAGCTTTGTGTATAGTTTAGATGTTTTTACCAAATTTGTGCATGCTTTGCATAATTTAGATGTTTTTTCTAAACTTATGCTTGCTTTTACTAAATTTATGCATAATGTAGATGCTCTTTTCTAAATTTATACATGACTTGCATGTTTTTTCCAAATTTACGCATAATTTAGATGCTTTTTCTAAATTTATGCATAATTTAGATTAATACATAATTTTGGGCTATGAAATTATGGCTATAAAGGATCTTAAATATGGTAATAATGCTTTTATGGAATTTCTTAAGCTAATTTAGATAAACATATAAGAGATTTTTAAAGAGGCTAATGTCACCTTTGACATAGGAAATATTTTCTAAATTTGTTAAGAAATTCCAATTGTTTATGATGTAACATTATGTAAGACTATAATAATGTTTTCTTGTGGAATTACTTAGGCTAATTTAGATAAACACCTTAGAGCTTTTTATAGAGGCTAATTTCACCTCAAACTAAATTTTTTGTTCAAATTTGCTAAGTAATTCTAGTTGGCCATAACATCTTTGCTTTGAAAGGTTGTAATAATTTCCCTTTTTTGGAATTTCTTAAACTAATTTAGATAAAAACCTTAAAGCATTTTACAGAGGCTAATTTCACCTCTAACTAGGATGTTTTCCAAACTTGTTAAGAAATTCTAATTAGTCATAATGTTTTTGTTTTGCTTCATGCAGGGTCTTTTTAAGGCCTATCCTCATCATAGTGGAGCTGGTTAGCATCTTGTGCTACATTGGTCATCCTAAGACCAACACCCTACTGCATGACATGCCTTTTGGGAAGCTCTGATTATGGTTTCAACCTAAGACAAGGGACTTCCTTTCCTACCTCTTTACAAACTTCAATCTGATGTTGTGGTCACACTTGTTCATGGATATAATAAATTGCAAAAGAAAAGTAACACTACTTGGCTATCAGTGCATTTAGTCATAGAGGCATGGGAAGGTTAAGGTGAACTTCACTTGTGTGTATTCTTCCTAATCTTTGCAAGATTAGGGAGTGAGTAAGGCCTACTCTACACAAGTTTGTATTTACCATCCCCTTTGCTTACAATGTTAAAAGGGACTTCATCCCATAATGTATCCCATTACTTATTGTTGTGATCATTTGCTATCTTGGGTTTTTGCTCTTCATAGCTAGAAGATTCTTCTTGAAGCTTCACTTGGAACCCTATTCTATGTCTATGTTGTTGACAACTAGGGAAACCATGTTATCACCATGAATAATGATTTCACCTTCCTTGTAAGGAAGGTGAATTTCTTGATGGATGGGTGAGGACATAGCTTGTGATTGAGCCAACCAAGGTCTTCCCAAGATCAAGTTGAATCTTGGTATCTCTTCCACCATCAAGAAGTTGGCAGTTATAGGGAATAGTTCTCCAACTACAAAATCCAAGGAGATAGACCCATAGATGGAAACTCTTGATCCATTAATGGACTTATGACCTGTAGTGATTGTACATTGTACTTGATCAGTTAAGCCTAAGCATTCAACGATGGTGCATGCGATGATGTTAGTTGTAGCTCCATCATCAACATGCACTTGATGTATTTTAAATTATCCTATGCATATGGTTATGAATAAATGGATTGTAGTTACTTTAGCATTCTAGGGATTAACCTTAATTTAGCTATCATGAAATGATAAGAGTATTGACTTCTTCTCCCTTTGTGAGGAAGGAATCATCACTGCACATATGGCTTCCTTATTAGCAAGAGTATCATCACTACTAGGTATGAAGGTCAACATTTCAACTAGTGGCTCACGATGTGTGGTGGAAGTCATGATTAGGTCATACAAGCTTAGGGTTTTATTTTTCTAGTTGAGGGATTACCTAACTTGGTCCATTGCATTGAGGAAGTTTTTGTCATTGACCATGGGCTTGTCATCCTAGTTGTGCTTTACTTCCTCCATGCATCCCAAAATGCAGACTTTGGCTTTAAGCTTTGGCTATTGTATCTCTTCCTTGTTGTTTTGTTTGTGGGCTTTGGTATCCTCATATGGCTTGTTAGTTGAAGAGGTTGGGGTAGAGGAGGTCATGGATATATCCAACATGGAAGTGGGCTTCAATGGACCCATTTCCTTTTATGCCTTCATATGCTTGTTTTCCTTGTTTTCAGGCTTTTGCTTATACTTCTTCTTTTGTTTGGCTATATATTTTTGGTTGTCAATTGCTAGCTATAAGTGTTGCAAAAAGAAACATTAATTGCTAAAATGGGAACCAAGGATCCTCAACATAGGCAATTCCTCAACCGTGAACTCATAAGGCCTTCATGATGAAAATGGGATTTGGGGCACCCTAGTTAGTTCAGTAGATCAACTAGAGACTTGGAAGATGTAAAACGTGAAAATGTAAATAGATTTGAATAATGAACAACTAACAACTTTAATTCTATTGAACACAAAACTTAAAACTTAAAACTTTATTAAGAAGAGAATAAAGAATAATTTAGAGAAATGTGTACAAAAAAATGGTGCCTAGATGAGCAGAAAGGGGGTCCACTTATACAAGAGTTGAAAGCCTGTTGAAGCCGAGACAATATGCTCCATGATCTAGATGTCAAACCACTCTTGATGCTATAGGAATTTCCTTCACTACCACAACTAAGATTCATTAGTAATCAACACATTATAAATCCAAGATGATAACTTAAACAAAATAAAACATGATAAGATCATATAACAAAAAAACATGAGGGGACTCTAGCATGATGTACTTTGGGAAAAGACTATGAAGGCTAACCTCCAAAAGATTAAGGATTTTCTCCTTTGTCATGTGGGCCCAATCCACATCCCCAAGATTAATACCCATGAGGATGTTACTTTCATCAATCTCCATCCACATAGCTAGCTCCCATGGCATAGTAGTAGTAGATACCTGACCCAAGGTAGTAGATATCTAAGGGATAGGGGATTTAGCCATGGTGAGAGTGTCTCCAAATAGTTTGAAGACACTTTCATCTTAAATCCCCTTTATGAATAGCTCCAACTTATGTTGTTCAATACTCTCCTCTTTCAATGAATTAAGACTTACAATCAAACTTATACTTTTTTGTGGTATTTTAGTGCCTAGCCCCACTCAAGAATCTAAGTACAATAATCTTTCCACTCTTTGGTCTTGCAGATGATCAGGTCCATCTATAATCATTGTTCCATCATCTCTCTAGTAAGGCAAACCTTATCATAGATAATGTTTTAGTAATGTATCCATGTGATCTCCTTAATTCACAAAGACTCTTTGTTAGCCACTTGAGCTTCCACAAAAGCCTTGCAATCTTGTAGATTATTGATCACCTAAGCTTGCCTCTTACTCTTTCTTTTAAGGCCACAACTTATTCCCATAAGGATTCATTGGATCGTTGGAATTTTCACAAGGTTTTTGCACATGAAATTGAAATATCAATTGTAGTTTCATACAATTTGCATGGAACATTTTCCATTTTAGGTGGAGGACTAGGTAAGGAGCTATCTCCATAACACTGTTAGAGTCCCACTCAACCTTAGGCACTACAAGCAATATAACCATGAAATATACACATAATCATAATATACAAAAAAAAATATATATACCAAAGACATGTAATCAATATACCTATAAAAACCTATATATAAAATAATTACAAGAAAAGTAAATTGAAGTTATTACCAATTTTGGGAGCAACCTATTGCAACTAATCGATTATATCCTTGGCTACTCCATGCATGAACTCTACCTTGTAAAGAACATCTACCCATGGTCTCATGCAAAACATAGAAGTAGATGCATCTACCTAGGCCTTAATAGCTATAAAAAATATAACAATCAACTAATGGTTAGAATGAAACCTAAACATAAAAAAATAAAACACAACACATGACACAAAGGTGTATTCATACTTGGAGCCTCATCCATGATGATGATTAGGGGTTCCCTGGAAATGGTTCACCAAATAGAATTTCTAGATCATCTAGTGCAATGTTGGCGAATCCCTCATTGTCATGCTATTGCAAAAATTCCTTCTTCAAGTGCTTTTGCTCCTCCTCTATTATTGCAACTTAGGCCGCTACTTCTTGTCTCTTATGTACAAGAATAATAAATACAAACTTTTTTAAAAAATCAATGCATTTCACATAAGATAAAATAACAACATGATCTTAAAAAATAAAAAATAAAATAACCTAAGCATAGAAAAATTTAAAAAACATACCTATAACGACCTAATGTGTTCAGCTAAGCTTAAGTATAAACCTTCTCTTGGAAGGTTTCTTGGTGGCTAGTGCTACTTCCTCAATCATGGGTCACTTTAACTTTGCTCTAGCTACCCCATCGGCTTTAGCACATAGTTCCTTGGCCCTCTCAGCGTTTGCCTACTCAACATGAAGCTTAATTCCAATTTTGTATGGGTAATAACAACACCTACCACTAAGTCCCTTAGTGATGATAGATAGTGATTCCCCAACATCCTCTAGTGGGTTATGGGCCCACATAGTTGGATAAATATGCTTTATTTAAGGCTTTGAGAGTTGCGATGGGTCTTGACTTACCCATCATCCATCTCTTATCATCACTAAAAACTCTACAAATCTACACAAATATGTCAAAAAGAATGCATAGTGCATGTGGGATATTGTGGTGAGATCCTCTTGAAGTTTGAGAATTTCCTCCTGTAGGCCAAAGGACAAGTGAGCAGCCCAGTTAAACTAAGCATCGTCAATAAGGACCTTCATCATGTTCCATGCTTGGGTAATGCTGATAATTTTCTTCTTTGATAGTACCTTCAGAAAGGTATGGGATTTGAATAAGGGATATGATTCCCTTACTTCTGGTACCTAAAAATCCTCTAAGGCCAACCTAGAATGGCCATGATGAGCATTAAACCATGAATCCATCTCATCTCAATGGTCCATTTTCTTTTTTGGTTTGGTGGAAACTCTCATCCCTTCAATGGGAACACCAAATAGGTCACAGAAGGTAGCCTCATTGATCTCCAAGGTAATCAACACACCATGAACATGGGTGATGAACTTCTTGACTCCTTAGTTAAGAAAGTCAATAATGTTCACCATAATAGTAGCAAGGATGGTCAAGCTAGGAGCCATGAAAAGTTCAAGTAAACCTATGAGTGATATTTGCTTGAATTTTTCTAGGTGCCTTTTCAATCAACCAATGCTATTCTGATTCAACTTCATCATATTTCAAGATGACAGTCTCCTTGGGATGTCCTAAAATAACCAAAGTGATGTTGGAGGAGGTGGAAGTCCCTACAAGGTAATGAAAATGGCCAATTAGCTTAGGCATAGGTACATCACGTATAACCAAAATATGAAAAAAATAATAAATTAAAGCCATGAAAACACTTAAAACCAAAATATCCTAGAATCATTTAGCCATGAAAATCTTAGTATAACATAACAAAGTAAAACAAAAAAATCCCTACCTTTCTTCTTCTTACATAATGATAGTTGTGAGGAGGGCCTAGTAGTGGTGCCTTCTTCTAGAATGTGTTTAGAAGCCATTGAACAACTGTGAGTTGTCTTAATGGCTAGGCACCTCTAGAAGGCTAGAGCATAGATTTTAGTGTACTTATCAAAATCATCCTTTAGTTACTCAACCACCGCAAGCCTTACTATTGGACTTTTGATAAATATTGCCACTGTGGTTTGAGCCAATGCCAAGGTTCGATCATTCTTGATCAAACCTTGCTTACTAACCTTGTACCTACTAAATATTTAAGATCCAAATAATCTTAGGAAGAATAGGTAAATCAAATAAACAACAATATGAAAAGTTTTTAACAAATACGCTTATCCTTTGAAATGGTACACTATGCAACGAGGATTTTTGAATAGTGTGTGGGCTCAATGAGTCATCATTAGGGTGTTACTAGTATTGTACTAAGAGAACTCTAACATGTTCCAAAGTTGGGAAATTGATAGGTCCCCTTGGTACCTATACTATTTAAAACCTCACCTTCTATGTGGGTTTTGGGATCATCAAATATGAACTTGATGATTAGGTTGGAAGACCAAGGTAGTAGAGTCTCCACAATGGCAGTAGCCATATAAGTAGACAAGTCTGACATTAACATCACACTGAAATCCTATAATAAATAGACTAAGAACTCTCTTTCCCTTGTCTGAAACCACAAGTAGCCCCACTCCAAGATCATGTTAGCAAGTGGTGTGTTGGTGTTGAGTAGTTTGATATAGCAAAGTATCCCCACCAACTCGACAGCCACTAGGATGGGCTTAAGGAAGGAACTACATGGATAAAACAACACACTATTAAAACCACTCTCAATAATTTACAACACTTAAAAAAAAGGAACAATAATAACAAAGAAGCAAGTACAAAAATAATCATACATCAATTTTAATTTCACAAGAATTTTTCTAAATATCCTAGTTAATGTTGAAACTAGCCATAGTAAAAACTCTAGGAATGCTAGTTCAAAATTCTCTAAAAATTAAAAATCAACATGCAAATAGCCTAAGAAAGCCTTGAACATGATCAATAGAGTACAAAAAAATCTACATCATAATCCTAAGCTTGAAATGAATTCAAAACACTATGCAAAATCTCAACAAAGTTTAACCAAAATTCACACAACCACACCAAGACTAAAAAAAATGAACATGGAAAAATACTATTAAAAAAAAACCAAAAGCCTTTAAAGACCAATGGAAAAAATCCTAAACCATCCTTGACATCCCTAAGTATCCCTAGAAACATGGGATGTTGGTGAAAAAAATCATCCAATGTGCCAACAGTAGCCATCTTCATAGGGGTAAAACTATAAAAGCCAAAAACCTTGTTTCATGTGAGCTTAACAAATAAAATCATAAACAATTAACCACAAATCAAAATTCAATGATTCTAGAACATTTGAAACCTTAAATAAAGACATAAAAATCCACAACTTGAAAAAATAAAAATTCCTTGCCATTGTTGCAAGAAAAACTCTTGAAATGACATAAAATATAGAAAAATAACATGGAATCACACCTATACTAGCTACCAAAGAAATTCACCTAGAATTAACCATAAACCTAAATTACATGATTCCATAGCCATTTGAAACTTTGAACCATAAACTAAAAATTTATTAACTTAAAAATCTACAATACTTAGTTTTCATTACACAAAAATCTACAAAATTATCATGAAAAAAACAGTAGAAAACTAGAAAACCAATATGAACTAGCTAACAGAAAAATTCATGAAAAATTAACCATTAGCTCAAATCTAGTGGCTAATCCACTATTTCAAATTATTAACAATGTCGTATACTCATATGGCATAAAAAATTAAGAATTCCTAACCATTTAGTAAGAAAAAATATAGAACTGGTGTTGCTCTTTTAATGGAAAACAACAAAAATGCACAAAATTAACCAAAACAAAATTTATAACCTTACACAAAACCAAGAATAAGACAAAAAAAACATCAAAAAACCATAAAACCCACCTAAATATAGTGTAGGATTTTTCAAATTTTTATTTTAACTAACAAATCAACCTAGATCTAAGAAAATGCCTAGTTCCTAGACTAGAGAAACCTCAAAATACACATAAAAATGGCTAAGGATTATGCACCTAGGATTCATGGCGATTGATCCTTGCCCAATCAAGGGATATGGTAGGTGTGAGAGCCCCATTTATATAGCATCAACATCCTTCAAGGTAGGGTTCTTGCTAACACTAGCCTTCCTCTTCATCATGATGGGTGGTAGTGTAAGAAAACCTTCAAGAAATCTTCAAAAATCTTGGCAATAGCACTAATCTTGGTAGATTCTTGCTAAGAAATGCTAGAGATTAAATGGATTTAAGCAAAATTTCTACTAGATCTATGAACTAGTGTGTTGAAAGTGAGAAGATGGTTTTTGCAAGTGATGCTTGCAAAACCTACAAGTAAAAAACTAATTCTTTACCTATGCACCCTATGCTAAACCCCCATTGCCAAATTCATGTATTGAACTCATAGTGCACTTATAGTTCAAAGGGGAAACATTTATAGCAATGCTAGAATGGTGGAAGTTTTAAAATTAAGGAAAATTTTGAATTTGGATGGGCTCCACTAGGCACCTCTCAAGCAATGGGGTTTAAGGCCTAAAATCCTTCTATGTTGGGGATTAACCTCCATGAAGCCTAGAAAAATTCCTTTTGATTTGGAATTTTTTAGGGCCAATAGGTTTTTGGCGCTAGAAGGAGGGCCTCTACCAAAATTCTTAGCCATAAACCATTTTCCAATTTTTTTGTGAAATACCAAATCCTTTACATGTTCACATTTTGGAACCTACAAACTTATTCTCTTAAAGCCAATGTTTGCTACCCAAAACCCTTTCCCACATACCTTAGCAGAGTCATGGTAATTAAGTTTGGTCTCCACTATAATTTCACAACATAGTCTATTCTAAAAGCCATATTTCATTTAGAAGCCAAATTCCATTTCAAAAGTCCAATTCCATTCTAAAAGGCATATTCTATTCTAAAAGCCCAATTTTGCTGTAGAAGCCCAATTCCATTCTAGAAGTCATATTCCATTCCAAAATCCATATTTCATTCTAGAAACCATTTTCCATTTTAGAACTTAGTTTCCATTCAAAAACCCAATTCCATTTGCTATAGAAATCTAGTGAAAAAAGCCACCTTTTCCACTCTCACTACTTAGTGTAGTTTGAATAACCATCTTAAATCTTATCTACTAGACAATGCACAACTATCTACTACATAATATTTTATGAAAATATTTTTTTCATTGCTCTTAAATTTATAATCAACTACATTAGTGGGTAATCCTGCTAACTATAGTTTTTACTAAAAATAGTAAAAAAGAATAAAACAAGATCTTTTGACAATGTCTTTTAGCCGATCAACCATCTTGCCCCTTAACCTAAAAAATATGGCATCCAACCAAGATTTAGTTTGGGTTTATAACCCAAAAGACCATGTAATCATAGAATGAAGGTAATCACTTAGACAAAGGGATAAAAACATAGATTTCATGGTTATCACTGAAGAGTTCTAAAACTTTCTCTATGTTAAGATACAAGCCAGAATCTTGATACGACACTTTGAATCCACCGCTAAGCATTAGTTTGAAATTATACATCAAGATGGAAAATAATACATCCCATATCCTTATGACCAAATCCACCTCACTCACTTTATGTATAAATGCTGACACAACTCATAGAGGTTGATGCGTTTAGTAAGGGAAATAGTTTAGAGGGTTATTAAGAAGAGGAAGATGAGTTTGAGGCCAAACATGAGCCAAACACCTTCATTCAAAGTCCTTTCCCATCTTTAGATCTCCAAAATACTACATCCAACTCCATGTCTCTTACCTCATTGATGGGACAAGTTCCTTGGTCTAACTCTCTTGTTGTATATTCTACCATGTTTGAGTCTACACCTGCTATTTCCATACACCAGGCATAATACATGCCCTAATCCACCTTCTTATTCTCATTGATGCCCTTTGCCACATAGCTTCACCTAGTATTGGTGATGTCTACTTTACCAACACTAGGTGAACAAGCTATCACCATCTCCCTTTGTCATGCTAGTGGAACCTTCATTGGGATTCCAAGTAACACAAGCCTCTCATACTTCCTTTGCTCACTTCATACGACATGTTCCAACTTTGAACTCTTTCTCCTTGTTTAATCCACCTACTAAGGTGGTCATGCAACCTCTTTTATCTATAACAATACTCATCACATATCCCTAGGTCTTAAAAATTTCTTCTCAACCATAGATACAAGCACCACAACCCACGAAAATATCCCAAGAGTTAGATCAAGCTTTCCAAATGATCCAAGACCTTATCGAAGAGCTACAAAAACTTAAGGCCAATACAAACTAGATGATCAATGTTCTAGATTTCTACCAAGATGATCCTATAAACCCTACAATGCCTTAACTAACCTTGCATGTAGGCTTTCCTATTCTAGACTTCACTAAATACAATGGTGAAGTGGATCCCACTGCACATCTACTTACCTTCCATTCTAAGTACCTCTTTTGCAAGCTTGGCCTCATACGATATTGAGAAATTTCCTCATGTCCCTCAAGGGAAAGGTTGTAGATTGGTATCCTTAGGGGTTCCATCTCTTTCCTTGAGAACTCAATTAACTAATTTTTTAACCACTTTAGATAAAAATTGAAGCCATATGCTACAATGGATCAACTCATGAAGGTGAAGCAAGGGCCACTAGAATTGATCAACAAGTTCAATCAAAGATGGAACTCAAAAATTAATGAGATTTCAAAGCCTATCTTTGGAAATCACCTCTTAGCCATCTTTAAGGTAGCAGTATATCACTTTATCAAGTCAAAGTTTTACTACCTAGAGCCCTAGTCACTAAGCCAAGCCTTCTCACAAACCAAGAACATTAACAAGCTAGCTACGATAAGCCACAACTTGGCCTACATGGCCTATAAGAAGCACCATGCAAGGAGGGATAGGGATACAACCAAATAAAAACATAAAACTATGGATGCAATAGAAAAGGACTCAAAACAAGAAGAGAGGTAGGAATCACCATCATGCAACACATCTTCCAACTCATCCTAACCATTCACTTTCGATGCCCCAAATTAACCAAGACCAAAATTTGGATGTAAGGATAGGACTAAGTACATAAGGTTACCTATGAATCCCTCTAAGATTCTAGAAAAATTTCTTAAATACAATCATATATAACATAAAAAACTATCTGAAGAGTCTTGTAAGAAGCATGATTGTCTTTGTGACATAGCTAGAGACCTAATGATATCTTCCAAAGATGATCCAAAGATACCAAAGTACTTTAGACTGGATAGGTATTGTCATTATCATTAAATGGCTGGTCATGAAACTAATTTTCACCTAGAATTAAAGGATGACCTCAAAAATATGATAGGCCATGGAGAGTTGGTATTAAATGAGCCCAACTCTCCAAGTGCTAACAACAACTTCTATACTGTAGCCTCATTCATGAAAACTAAATAGTCTAATCCTTCTAAGGAACCATTTATCATTAAAGTATCCCCACAATCTTAAAAGACAAAGCCTAGAAAGCCATTCATCATATAGGTATAACCTCCTCTAGCTCCTAAGAAGCTTTTCATCATGCATGTTCCCCCTTCAATGTAATCAACTTCACAACCAAGACCTATGAACCCTCCAAAGCCTAGGGAACCATTTGTTATCTGGGTCCCTTCACCTTCAACAAGTAAGCATATAACAATCCATGATCAAAGCCCACCTATAGTGGTCCACAACTTAGAGTTTAGCAGGAAACCATCATCATAAAAATGACAAAAGCAGCCTATCAAAAAATCAACATCCAAGCACACTAAAGGTAACAAATGAAAAAAATGCTTTAAAACAACCAAGGTCCATGCAAAGACCAGTTATGCCTATTGACAAGGGGCCCAACACACATACATCGAAACCTAAGCCATATACTTTAGGAAGGATGGAGGAGGTTAGAATCACTAATGCTAAAACATTACATGTCAAGGGAAAGAGCTTTCTTGTAATAGTGAAACAATCCAAATAGTCATTAAAATAAAATAACATGTCACCAAGCTTGTATGACCTAGTCATGACTTCTCCTACACATAGGAATGTACTAGCTCAAGTGTTAGCAGCTATTCCTATGAGAAGAGACATGCCCACCAACAAAGAATCAATCCACTCTATCATTGAGTAAGATTCACTCAGAGAAAATGAGCATCAACCCATGCTACACTTCTATGACAGTGGAGTGAAGATTGATTCTTAAAATAGAGAGGTGCTATATGGTCCTCTCCTCATTACTATACATGTTGGTATATTTAAAGTTCATCGTGTTCATGTGGATGATGGGGCAACCCTAACATGATGCCATTTGTTGTTGTTGAAAAAAACTAGGCTTAATTGAGAATATTCAAGCAATTACTACCTTAGCATTCAAGTCATTTAATGACTCATGAGTAGTAGTAAGAGGTTCCATCTCCTTGGATCTCATAGTTGGAGAATAGATTCCCACATTTGCCAACTTACTAGTGGTTGAAAAGACACTTGGCTTCATCTTGATCCTAGGAAGGCCATGGTTAGCTAAGCTTCATGTATCTCATCTCCTATACATCAAGAGATTCACTTTTCCTATGAGGAAGGGAAAATTTTTATTCATGGAGACATTGTATCACTACCCTTAGTTAACTATGTTAACATTGACTAAGGTTTAGAGGTCAAGTTCAAAGAGGAAAATCCAAAAACTTAGAATGGGGCCACCAAAAACAAAGATAATAATGATGCTAGAAACATCAAATCTACAACATGAAGTGAAAATGAAAATGCATACAAATTTCCATGATTAACAAGAAAGGTGGTAAACATAAAATTGCACCAACTTATCAATGAGTCATGACATATATCTTTAGTAATAATATGTTATAATTGATTAATGACTACATAGATGATATAGTTGTTAAATTCAAAATGGCCAATGATCACGCATATGACCTTGACCTTGTGTTGAAATGATGTCTCAAATATGAGCTTAGGCTTAATCCCAAGAGGTATGTCTTTGGTGTCCAATCTAGTAAGTTGCTTGAATTTGTACTATTTGAAGTGGGAATACATGTCAATCCTAATAAGGTTAAGGCCATATCCAACTTGGTAGAACCAACTGACCTTAAGGATCTTCAAGGACTACAAGGTAGATAACAATTCATCTGTAGATTCATCGTTAGGCTTACAGATAAGTTACAACCCATGCAACATTTACTTAAGAAGGAAGTTCACTATGATTAAATGTCTTAATGCCAAGAAGCCTTTTAAAACCTTAAGAAGGAGTTGACACAAATATCCATGGTCTATCCATCATAAAAGGATAAATCATTTTACATCTACCTTGCTATTATTGACATGTCCATTACCTCTCTACTCTATCAGAAATGAGGTGATGGAGCCAAGTTACCTGTACACTACCTAAGCCATGCATTGATTTCCTATGAAACCAAATATAATAAAGTGGATAAGTATTATCTAGCCCTAGTATTCTCATTAAAGAAGTGAAGACACTACCTTTTTAGAACCCAAGTCAAGGTCATTTACAAGGACATTGTGCTTAGATCCATAACAACCAGTATTTATGAAGGTAATCATATATCCTGTTGAAAAGCCATAAGAGTTGAGTTTAACCTCCATTACATCTCCCAAGCCTTAATGAAAGGTCAAGATATAGCCACACAACTTACCATTTCCTCAATAGAAGACCATGTAGCGATTGACTCTGAATTCCTTAATGAACATGTTAACATTGTTAGTGAAGTACTTGAAGGCTATGAGGCAATTATGCACTTTTATGGACTTTTAACTACCCATGGAACTAGTGTTGCTACCAACATAACCTTACCTTTTGGTAAAATCTAACCCTTCACTTACCATTTTCAATTCTCATGTACCAAAAATATGGTAGACTATGAGACATTGATCAAGGGAATGATGGTAGCTTGTGACCAAGGAATCAAACACCTAATGATAAAATCCGACTCATAACTTATGGTTAAGAAAGTAATAGAGGTTTACAAATGTAAAGCCAAACATTTGCAACCTTATTTTGACCTAGGCAAAAAACTAATGCAACAATTATAGACATGGGTATCCAACATGTACCCTAAACCAATAATATGTTAGCTAATGCAATTGCAACGTTAGCGCTAAGTGTGATGCTTGATGTTTTTAGCAAGTTTTCTTCATTAACCATGAATTGTGCTATTCCCATTACATAGAACTTCGAAGGTAACTCTATATCCTCTATTACTACCACTTCTCAAAAGAAGTAGCATGAAAATATCAAGTTTTACCTAATGCATGGTGAATCTCCACAATGCCTAAATATTTCTAAAAAGGGTGTTGTACATAAAAGGTCAAAATAGTATGTCATTATAGGTGACAACACATTATGTTAATGGTCTTATGATGGCATACTATTAGTACGCTTAGGCAAAACTGAAGTGCGCATAGTCCTTGAGCAAGTTCATGAGGGTGTATGTGGGGGGCATATAGGAGCTAGAGTCATGACATTGAAGATTAGGAAACTATACTATTAATGACCCTATATGAAAAGTAATTGTAAAAGGTTAAAAATTGTGACACCTATCAACAACATAGCAACTTGATACATGCACCACCAAGTTACACACTTCTTAGATAACTTGGCCATTTTAGTGATGGGAACTTGACATTATTGGACCTATAATGCCTAAGTCCTCTACAGGGCATAGCTTCTTTATCACTACAATTGAATACTTTACGAAGTATGTTTAAGTTATTTCCCAAGGAAAAAATCTCAAAAAGCCTAAAGATTAATGTTAGATAACATAATAGTCCATTTTGACATCCTTTGACCTTATTCATAGATAATGGACCATAGTTTAGTAGCCAAGAAATGCAAGCCTTTTATCATTGCCATACTACCCTCAAGCTAATGGACAAGAGAAAGCTAGAAATAAGGCCATCATAAACTCTCTTTAAAATGTTCTTAATAATAATAGACACAAGTTACATGAGTGGCTTGTCCATTCACTTTGGGCCTATCAAACTACTTATCTAACTACAATTTTTGTAACTCTATATATCTTGATTAATGGATCTAAAGTTGTTTTATCTCTTCAATTATAGTTTCCATTGCATAGAGTGGCTATATTAGACTTCATCAACAATGATCAAAATAAGGAGTTGCATACCATTAACCTAGGTTTGGTGGAAGAGCAGTGAATACAAATGCTTGCTCACATAAGATAATACCAAGAGAGGTAGAAGTAATGGCATCGCCATGACCTAAACAAACAAAAAATCAAGGAGGTAGACCTAGTTCTCAAGGCTATTCATGAACATGTGAACAAGTTCTTAGCCAATTGGAAGGGGCCTTTCTTGATCATCAAGGCCTATGTCAATGAAGCCTTTAGAGTGGTAGACATGAATGGGAGTGAATTGGCCAATCCAATCCACCATTCATATCTAAAGTCTTATTACATATAACATAGTCTTCTTCATAGGTACAAATCAATTATTAACATTGATGGCCTTTATAACAAGTGAGCTTGCATAATCTCTAGTTATCTCTCTTAATCTCTCTCTTTGGCACGATGAAAAAACCATAAGCTTTGTAAATCTAATGCACATGGAAAAAATATCCCTATGCTGTAACAATGGTGATGTATGGTGTCTTGGTTTACTAGTTATCTCATATGTCCCTATGCATTATCAAATAACAACATGTTATCTTTGTCCTATTTTTCTATTCTCTTGGAGTTATGCTAGCAAGATGAAGCCTGGAGGTCATTGCAAAGGTACAACTCATTGCAATAGCAAGTTACCATGGGATCTTGATGCGCAAGATTTGGTGAGCTTTTCCTACCATACCAAGATTGCTTGCTTCACATCATCTTCCATTATCATCCCTTGAGCTCAAACCTATAGCATAATTATAACCTTCCTTGTCATAAATGATAATGATGACCCATGTTTAACAATCATGCATTATGATCATGTGGCATTTCCTTCATCATGCTCCACCATTAGGTCTATTGAATGTAACACATCTCATTCAATGGAAAAATCAAATCAAACCCAACCTTGGTAATGAAATCCAATGAAGGTTTCACCCAAAAAAAAATTTGAAAAGAAAATTGCCAAGAAGTCAAAAGGCTGATGAAGACCAAAAGACAAACCAATGGCTTCAAACATACAAAGGGATGAGCCTAATGGCCAAAGAAACCTTCGAGTAGACTATGGTTCCTCAAAAACATTACTGAGTAAACAACACTTTGAAGCACGAAGTGCGAAGGCCATGTTAATTAGCCAAAATATCACTACCATACTATAACCATGATGTTAACATTTGGAATTCATTGATAGCCCCTGTCATGATTTCCTTATGAAAGAATATAGCCTTTAACCTCTATTATCTCATCATAACCTTATATCATCATCACAAGCACTATTTGGTTAGTTCAATAGCTACAAAATCAAGCATAGAGGGGAAACATTGGTAGCAAACCTATTGTGATGTTTTGTATTTTTTATCATGTCTCTTGGGCAAATCCTCAAGGAATCAACAAAGAGAGGCCAATGGAACACCACCATGAAAATTCTTGTTGCAACATTTTTTGACATTATACCCTTCACAATCAAACTTGAGGTTGGAATCTTATTGTAAAATGTGAAGGTAATCCATGAGCTACAATTTCACATACTTGAACTTTTGGGACTGAAAAATGACTCATAAGTTATTGTAACCTAAATTCCCAGGTGGAAAAAGTCATTTCTGTATACATTTATGGTTGGGAAGGTTCAAAATGCCTAAGGAAATACTAAATTTGGTGTTTTCATGGGTTTTATGTTGGACATAGCCACAACTATGTTAGAATCACCTACACCTAGTGTTGGGATTGTTGGATTTTTATTTTCCCAGGAATGGTTATTTTGGATCTAGCTAGGCTAACATGGATAGGACCTGTAGCTAGTGTTGGGGTTTGGTTTTAATTTTCCCAACTATGGCCAACATAGCTTCTATAACTCTTAGCATGGATGCCACAAGGCCAACATTGGAGTTGCTAGATTTCTAATTTTTTTCATGAAGCTAGCGTAGTTCCAACAATTGTAGTGAGGATGTCACAATTCTAGCATAGTTTCCAAGGCTAGCATAGTTTATTGAAGATAGTATAGTTGTAAAAGTTCATTTACTATTTATGGTATCTAGAGTAGTTTTGATGATCTGGGTGCATCAAAAATTACTAGAAATGGACAACTATGCTGGAAATGATGGGCTACCACACCTAAAAATTACCTCAATCTATCAATAATCATGGTAGAAATTTGTAACCCAAAAATAGCAACTATATGACCTATAAATAAAAATTTTAAACACATTGAGCAAGCTATTTGGAATTCTTTAGCTTTTAATCTTTGCAACCTTGAGAACTTGAGACCTTGGGCATTTTGTAAGACTTTTGGAGCAAATTGGTAACTACTTGGGCATTAGAGACTCTTAGAATAGTACCATTGCAACAAAAATTCAAGTATATTCTTTACCCCCTAGTAATCAACATTGCAAATCTAGGCTGAAAACCACCAAGGAGTTTTGGTGATTGAAGTTGGGAAGTACCTAGATCCTAGGGCTAATTGTATAACACAACCTACTGGCTTCAACATGCTTCAAGCATCATTTGAGAAATTCCTTATGCATTCAAGCACATAATTTGTATACATTTTTGAACTCTTTATTTTTAATATTTTATCATTGTAATAAAGCCTATAGTTTATTTGTTGTGCAAATCTCTTTACGATTTATTTCTATGCATTTTCTTAAAGCATATTTACAATTTTCATTTAAATTGTTTACACTTGTTAACACTTCCTAAGTCCTTGGGTGATCAACAAGACCATCTAGGGCACCTTAAATCCTCTTTCTTAGAGGCCCTTGGGATCGAAGGTTAAACAGTTTCACCTAAAAGTTTAAGCTTTTTAGCTATCAAAGTTTTCAGGCATTACAAGTATCAGTTTCATAATAGCCCCCAAACTTATTTTGGTCCTCACGATCTTTCTCTATACTAGCTTCTTCACTTACTGCGACTTGGTCATCAGCATCCACCAATTGCATCAGCATGTATACGTAAAACTCCAAAAGCTATATATGATCATAAGAGGAAGGAATGTATTACTGTATATTTTGTGATTGAGCTCATATTGGTGCTTTGAGTCTAACTTCTTGCACAAGATACAAAAACCAAACTATATTTTGGTCTAGAAAAAGTTATAGTATCCCTCACTAATGTCAGCATGTGAGGAACTTCAACCTAAGAACTTAAGAGATTGGCAACATTCAACCATAGCTAGGTTTTTTAAGTCATAATATAGGAAGACTCCTAGTTACTAGCCATATTAACTATGTCTTGTGGTACAATAGTTGACAAGAGATACATAAATAGCCTAGAGTTAACGGACTGGACAAAGATGACATAGGCTTTCATAGCATTAATATAAAGTTTCTATGCTTAGGATAAACACTGGAAATCAATTGCAACATAAATGTAAATTTAAAACATACAGCATAACTATAAATGTAAAGTAGGCTACAATGTAAATGTGAATATAAATTTACAACATGCAACATATATGTAAATTAGGTTGTAGTGTAAATGTAAAAATAGTAGTAGTGTAAATGTAAATCAAGTTGTAATGTAAATGTAAAAATAATGAAAAATAAACTATAAAATTTAATGGTAAAATTGATCTTTTGTTAATGTAAAAGGCATATTGATTTTAGCATATTCAATTTAGTGTTTTCTAAGTAATGCTAGGATTTTATTAGAAACAAGAGTTGGAATTAAGATTTTGACAAACTTTAGAGAAACTTATTGCAAGATTTATACTATGTAAAGAGTGTTTCTAGTAAAGAGGATAATGTTTACGCTGCTATGGAAGGACCAAAAAAATGTTGATGCTCAAAACACTTAAAAAAATATCCAATATAATCAATACTCTAGGATGAAACTTGCAAAATGACAAAGTAATGATTTCATTTAGGCATAGGCAAAGAAAATAGGAAAAGGTCCTCCTTCTACCACTAGAAAACTATAATGATAGAAAAATTTAGTGTTGGAAACTAGAACTCTCCATTCAGGATAGTTTTGACCTCAAGATCGATTAGCCTAAAGGATTTGATATGCCTTAGATGGTTTTGTCAATTACCTAAGGACTTAAAGATCTATTACCAAGTTTAGAAACGTGATATAAATAAACAATAAACTTACGAGAAATAGAATTTTTGCAATCAAAAAAATTGATAGCTAGAAAATCAATAGATCTTTCACAGAAACCTAAATCCTAAATCTGTATGGTCTCCAAAAAAATTATATTCAAGGTGCCTTGGATGATTAGGTAGATCACCCAGAGCCTTACAAAGTACAAAATAGAGAGTTGAGAAAATATAATGCAAAAATTACAAATCTATAAAATAAAAAGAAAATGTAGATTGTACACAAAAATGAAACTTTAAAACTTTATTAAAAGAATAAAGAATGAGTTTTAGAAATGTGTATAAGAAATGACCATGAGAGAGCAAAGGAGGGTTCACTGGGGTATGAGTTCAAAGCCCATTGAAGCTAATGTGATCTACTCCATGTTCTAGGTACTAAGCCACTCCTAATGCTTTCAAATCCCCTCTACTACAAACTATGGATCTGCAATTTGGGTTATTACTGGGGGGTACGAAAGTGAGAAATTTGGCTATCATATTACTCCACAGTGGGGGTTGGAAGTCCCAAAAATGTAGCATTGACACAAAAAATTTCCAAGTCTTAGGGGGGATGCAAAGGCTACAATGCTTCCACACTAGGGCTCAAAAGAATGCAAGCATGGGATATTAGAAGGGCTCTCGAATGCTTACAAATACCAAGTGTGGGAATGCCAAAAGTATCAAAATGCAAAAGAGTTTGGAACCTATAAATGGTGTTTGAGCCTGTTTTTTTATAGATTTTAGGCTATGACTGATGCTACAAAATGGTTGTAATTTGACTACATAATTGTTGCAATTTGGCTGTCAAATTCCTACAAATTTCAACCTCATATAGGTGAGATGAGTGCCAAATTTTGGTAGGTTATCATATATAGTAAGTGCTAAACCCCCATGGCCATTTCATTCATTATAAATGTAATAGAGGCACACCTTTTATGTTGGATATGAATCTTCCATGTTGAGCCCTCTATCATGCTTGTTGAAGTGGTTGATCAATGTTGGAGTGCATGGAGCGATGAAATTTGACTTTTGTGGCTTCCACACTAGTGGCATGTAGTTTTCATGCTAGGGGTGAAGCCTCCACACTAGGGGAAACCTCCATGCTAAGGGGGAAAGGTTTCTATGTTTGCATGTAGTCTCCATGCTAGGGCAAGGAAGGTTTTTATGCTAAAGGAAAAACCCCCATCCCTCCATGCTAGGGGTAGGTGAGATTTACTTGCAAATGTTTCCAGCATAGAAAAGTCTATACCCTTCCTAAAACCTATCAAATTACCATTTTTGTCTTTCCGAAAGGCATTTTTGACCATTCAAAGCCCAAATATAAATACCAAATAACTTTTTTTACTTGGGAAATGAGGCTTTGACTACTTATGAAGCATTTTTCAACCTCAAAAGTATAGAATATGTGAGATTACCCCTCATAGATTATAATATTCTCATTTACAACAAAATTTTACCTTGAGTTTTATAGGGTGAAAGCTACATGATGAAAATTGACCACAACATACAAATTTTTGTCATGTTTCAATGACCCCTATTTGTTGGTGTCTCGAGGATTAACCTAAGAGGCATCAACAAAGATTACAAAAAACCACTATAGGTTCACCACTAATGTTTCCTCTCCTCACTTGATCCAATATTATTGAACCATGTTAAAGAATGCTTGTGATGATGGGCTAAGGATATGATTGAGATTACTATAATGATCATTAGGGAGATGGTCATGAAGACTAACAACTTTATAGGTCATCTAGCCTTTTGGAAATTTTCTTTTGATTGGATTTCATTACCAGGGCTGGCTTTGATATGGTTTTTCCATTGAATGAGTTGCGTTAGACTCAATGAACTTAGTTTTCCCACTAAACAATATGTGTTATATTTAGTGGACTTTGTGCTTTCCCACTAAATGAAGTGTGTTACATTCAAGTGGACTTGAGAGTGGAGCATGAAGTTAGATATCATATGACCATATTGCATGAGTTTCAAATATAGGTTAACATTTTATTTTATGATTAGGTGACTAGGTTGGGCTCAAGGAGTTGTGCTAGATGGAGGTTAATGGCACAAGCACTCTTGGCACAGTAGGAAAAACCCATCAAATATTACACATTGAGGTCACATGGTGACTCACTATAGTAATGAGTTGCACCCTTAAGATGGCTTTAGGCTTTAGTGTACAAACACAACTCCAAGAGGGCAAGAAAACCAAGACACATGAAATGATAAATGCAAGCTACATAGGTTACTAATGTTGCTAGTTTAAGGCTATGACATGCCATGGTAATAATTTAAGGCCATGATAGGTCATGTTGCTAGTTTAAGATCATAGAAAATCATGGTACTAGTTTTAAGGTCTCAATAAGTCATATCACCAATTTTAGGCTCTAGTAGGCTATTGAAAGTTGACTTGCTTGTTGATGATTCTTAGCTACATGTAGTATTGCTTTAGATAGAAATGAATGACCAAATTTGCTAGCTCATTCCCATCCATGTTAGCTATCCTAAATGCACCATTCCTATAGGATTTGGTGATAATGAAGGATCCTCTCTAGTTGGCTGAGAATTTGTCTACATGCTTGCATATGGCTTTGAGTGCCAAGTCAACTTCCTTGATCTTATGCCTTTTCAAGTTATGATGATGCTACTGCTTCTACCTCTCTTCATAGTGTTTGATGTGAGAAAGTGCTTACATACATTACTCCTCCACCAAATCTAGGACTGCTATCTATAACTCCTTGTTCTTCTCATCATTGATAAAGTTGGTCAAGGCTACTCAGAGTGAAGGAACCTACAATTCGAGAGGTAAAACAACTTCAGAATCATAAACACGACTATAAGGGGTCACACTAGTTGTTGTGCGATAGGTTGTTTTGTATGTCCATAGTGCATAGACAAGCCACTTGTTCGATTTATGCTTGCTATTGTTGAGCATCTTCTTGGGCAAATTGATGATGGTCTTATTACTTGCTTCTACTTGTCCATTGGCTTAAGGGTAATAAGGTGATTAGAAAGAATGCTTAATTCCTAGGTCATGATAGAATTCTTTTATTTCTTAGCTACTAAATTATGGTTCATTATTCATAACTATGATCATGGGTATCCCAAAATGGGCTACAATGTTATCTAGGATGAAGTTGCAAACTTGCTAAGATGTAGTCTTCCTTAGGAGAATAGCCTCAACCCACTTTATAAAGTATTCAATTGTAATGATGATGAAGCTATGCCCCATTGAAGACTTAGGCATTATAATTCTAATGATATCCAACCCCCATCGTTGAAATGACCATGTTATTTGAATGCTATGCAACTCAATTAGAGGCACATGTATGAGGTTGCTATATCATTAGCATATGTCAAAATGCTTAACCTTCTACAAGTAGTCATTTTTTATATGGGTCCAATGGTAGCGTAACCATCTAATCTTAGTAGCCATAGCTCTAGGTCCTATATGTTCTCCACAAACATCCTTGTGAGCCTCCTGTAGGACTATTCTAGCTTTGGTTTTACCTATGTAATTAGGAGTATGTCATCATAGGATCATCAAAATACTGCTTTGATGACATACTACTTCAATCACTTGCATACAACATCCTTCTAAGTAGTAGTCAAGCCTTGTCATGATTTTTCATTCATAATGTAAAATTTGATATCATCATACCACACCTTGGTAAAAAGTACCATGAACAATGACCAAAAAGGTATCCTCAATGTTCTATGTAATGGGAGTAGTATAGTCCAAGGTTAAGGTGGGTAACTTACTAAACACATCTGGCATCACACCAAGGTCTAACATTGATATTGCATCATCTATTCCATTCTCATTTTGGGGTATGTGTTGGATAACAACATCTATAAATTATTGTAACAATTGCTTCCCTAGGTCATAGTATGGTTGCAAGTGTTTGGCTTTATACACATAGCCCTCGGTTACTTGGTTGACCACAAGTTGTGAATCACCTTTAATCATTAAGCATCTAATTTCTAGGGCATGAGCTACCATCATCCCTATGATTAAAGCCTTAGATTCTGCTATGTTTTTGGTACATGAAAACTCAAAATGATAGGTGAAGGGTTGGATTTCACTAGATGGAAATGTTATGATGGCAACGACACTAGTCCCATGGGCAGTTGAAGCTCCTTCAAACTACATGGCTACCTCATAACCCTTAAGTTCTTAGTTAACAAAATTAATGTAGTCATTAGTGAACTCAAGTTCTATGGCTACTTGGTCATTAATGAGTGAAATTGTAAGTTGCACAGTTATAGCTTGACCTTTCTGAAACACCAAAAAATTTTGAGTCTCAGCATCATGATCGCAAATATGGATAAGTGTCAAAATGGTGGCACTTTATCCATATTTTTCTAGGTGTTGAGTGTAGTAAGCTCCAACTGCCAGATTTGCAAAATTTTTCTAAGTGTCAGAACGATGACACTTTCAGCACCTTGTTACACTGCATAGCATAGCACCATGTCTATTGCAACGTAGCACCTTGTTACATTGTGTAGCATAGCATCATGTCTATAGTAGCATAGCACCCTGTTACGCTACATGGCATAGCATCATGTCTATTGTAGTGTAGCACCCTGTTACGCTACGTAGCGTATCATAGCATAGCACATTGTTACACTGTGTAGCATAGCACCTTGTTCCACTATGTAGCGTAGCACATTGTTACGCTGTGTAGCATAGCACCTTGTTACGCTATGTAGCGTAGCACAATGTAGCACATTGTTACGCTGCGTACCATAACACACTTGTCCAACACAGTAGACAATGGAAAAATGTAGTAGATAGTCGACAGGCGTAGTAGATAATGGACAAGCATAGTAGACAGTGGATGGGTGTAGTAGATAGTGGATGGGTGTAGTAGATAGTATTTGAGTGCAGTAGACAGTAGCAACCAATGTCCCATGTCCCACGCTTAACACAGGATGAGCATAGTAAACAGTAGCAACTAGCATCCTATGTCCTATGCGTAACATGGGATGAGCACAGTGGACAGTAGAAACTAGCATCTTGTGTCCCATGCGTAACATAGGACGAGTGCACTGGATAGTAGCAACCAGTGTCCTATGTTCCACGCGTAACACGAGACAAGCGCAGTGGACAATAACAACCAATGTCCTGTGTCCCATGCATAAGATGGGATGAGCATGGTGGAAAGTAGCAACCAACATCTTATGTCTCACATGTAACATGGAACAAGCATAATGGATAGTAGCAACTAGCATCCTATGTCCCACACGTAACATGGGACGAGTGCAGTAGACAGTAATAACCAGCATCCCATGTCCCATGTGTAACATAGAACAAGCACAGTAGACAGTGTCCTATGTCCCACGTGTGACATAGGACGATCATAGTAGACAGCATGGTCCCACCCACCACACTACCACGTGGCACCTGATCTGCATTTTGGGCTAACCCTTGCCTTATAAATACCCCCATGTCCTAATGTTTCAAGAAAGACAAGAAGGGAGGCTTCCATTTTTCACCAGCAAGGTAGTTGGCACTTCCATTTGGCATTTGGCACTTTGACATCCTGGCACTTAGCTTCATGGGAGAACGAGACCCAAAGCACACCACACTGACAAAGAGGCACATCTACACCACACGGTACACTATAGCCCCATTGTAGCCCCGTAGGACATCACATGGTATACCATGGCTACCAACTCGGCAGGCATAGTTCAACACAATGAGCACCAGACTTCATAGCTTGATACCACTAAGGCTATGACTGCACTCCCACTGCACCTATTGTACATTATGTATACCTTTGTGAATTATCTATGCTCCCTCTTTTGGGGTGGTGCACTACTGTTCTCAAATTAGGTTGCATTTCTCAAGCATTTCTCTTTGGCATTTAGCATAACACTTGTATTTTTCTTACTTTTCATACATATTTGCACATTCACATCACAGTTCTCAAGTTGGGACACCTTGCTACACTTTAGCTTTCTTGGACCCGATGCCCAAGTGTAACGTAGTATAAATCCTTTTCACACACACTCATTTTAACACCACATAAGTCCCTATCTAATCGACAAGACCGTTCAGGGTAACCTATTTCCATTTTCTCTAGCATGGCCCTCTGATAGATTTAGGGTTAGGATGTATGCCCAATGACCTCTCGGTGTTCTAGCCACTGATGTTTTTGGACATCATAGTTTTTGGTGCTAGAAGGAGGGCCTTTCTCTGTGTCCTTTTTGGATGCCACGGGTAATCTTGCATGCTGTCTGTACCTTGTTACCAGTAACCTGCTAGCATAGACGTGACACCCTTCTGGTTTTCTACGCACCGGGTGGTGCAGATTGGTCACCATGGCGGTTCCTGTGAAACCCTATAGGATGAAAGCCTAAAAGTTTCTACTATGTTATGCTACCTGTATCCTATGTAGCATAGCAACACTTTCAGTGTAGTAGTCCCTAAACTGTCTACTATGTTATGTGGCCTTTCTAGGGTCTTACACTACCTATCTACTATGTTACGTGGCTTGTCTACTGTGTCATGCTGCCTGTGTCCTGTGTGGCATAGCTGCCCTATTAGTGTAGCAGTCTCTCTCAGTGTATTAGGTGTAATAGTGAGGATAACTAGCATAGACATGATGCCCTTGTGGTTATCTATGCACTTTGTTACACTTCCTACGTCCTACATAGCATAGTGACTCTGTCAGCATAGTAGTTCCCAAAGTGTCTACTATGTTATGCTGCCTATGTTCTGTGCAGCGTAGTAGTCCCTCTCAGCGTAGCAAGCTCCAACATAGCGAGTGTAGCACCAGAGTTGGCCATTTTTAGTAGCTTTCATACTTAGCATTTTTCTGCATTGTTACACTTAGCCATCTTTTTCTATATTTTTATACTTAGCCATTTTCCTGCTACTGACAGACTTAGTCATTTCTCTACCATTTTTTAGAGTTATCCATTTTCTGCAAACAACAACTCTCATAACCAATCTATGAATATGAATCTAGATCAACCTTCCACATTGGTTTCTAACACATTTGACAGTACAATCTAGCTAAAGTGTGCTGTAGTAAGCCATGAACAATACAATTTTTTTGTTCCAAAATCCAAGCTGGACTACCAGTGGATTATCTTGATTTGGAGGCGAAATAGGACTACGAACGAGTCCATTGGAATGGACAGAAGTACAATTCCTCATTCTCTGACATAATCCCACACATAGAGTCCTACCACCAGTTGTTGTCCCAACTCATCCATGCAAATAAGCATGATGCAAGGACAACCTACAAGGAAGCCTCACATAATGAAGGAGATGAGTTTAAGGCCTGCTCCAAACATGAGCCATCCCTACACCATCTTCCAACAACCAATCCCTAGTAAAACCCCTCCTCGGTTTAGTCTATCCATCCTCTTTGAGATGGTAACCATGCCAATTCAACCTTCCTCACAAGAAACTAATGCATTTTCCTAACATTATGCTCATGAAGGGGCAACCTCCTAGCCCCAGACAACTCAGGCATCCTATGTTCCACCTATCTCACTAGCATCTGCGATGTCCATCCAACCCACTCTTGTTTGTCCTACTTCAATCATTGAACCCATTGCTTAGCCAAAACATCAAAAACTATTTTCTATGATGTTAAACTGGCAAAAACCATCTGCTACAATGTTAAATTGGCAACAATTATCTACTAGGACATTAAACTAGAAAAAATCGTCTGCTACGATGTTAAACTAGCAACAACTATCTGCTACGACGTTAAACTGGAAAAATCCACAACCAACAATTCTATCCTATGCTATGTAACCAACCCAAGCCCAACCAATGCAACTGGCTAGCACATCCCCAAGCTTGGATTAGGCATTCTAGATAATCCAAAGCTTGATGGAGGAGATCAACTGACTTAAGGCTACTTCCTCTGACACTATCAAGATGGTGGAGTTCTACCAAGATGATCCCATAAGTCCTACGGTACCACCTCTAACTCTTCCAACTGGGGTCCAGCTGCCATAATTCACCAAGTACAATGGTGAAGGGGACCCCAATGCACACTTGGTCACATTTTTATTTGAGTGCCTACTCCTTCAATCTTGGCCACACGCTATCATGCCTGTGTTCCCCATGTCACTCACTGGTAAGGTCTTAGACTAGTATCACATGCTACCCAAGGCCTCAATATCCTCTTTGGAGGATCTCATAAGCTAGTTTGTGACACAATTTAGGTAAAACCTAAAGCCTAAACAACCCTTGACCAGCTCATGCAGGTTAAGCAGGGGCCTCCAATGTTGGAATGCTGCATCGAGTGAAATGCATGAATCCCTAGTGGAGGCACATCTACTAGCCATCTTCAAAGGTGTAGTAAATGACTTCATTAAGTCCAAACTATATTATCTAGCTCCAAAGTCTCTTAGCCAAGCCTTTGCCCAAGAAAAAAGCATAGAGGAAGCAATGCAAGCTAGCAATGACCTAGCTTATGTGGCCTACAGAAACCAAAATCACAAGCAAAACATAACAATGGCAACAATGGCTGCAAGCACAAAAGTAACCAACTGGGGCCCAATAGCTAAGCAACCCAATGTCCTAGCTAACAAAACTACCAACTTTAGTGCTAACTCGCCTACATCGGTAGGGGCCAGCCCAAGGCCCAACTTTCAGCACAAGAACCACTCAAAGTATACACCACTATCAATGGAACCCTCTGAACTACTGGAGCAACTCTTGAAAGTAGGGCAGATCCAACACAAACACATATCAGTGATTACCCACCAAAAACATGATAGGTATTGTGAACTACTAAGGAACCCCACATTAGCAGTACCAAACAAGCCCCTGGTCCCACAACATTTTTAATTAAAGCAATACTGTCATTACCACCAATTGGTTGGTCATAGTACAGATAATTGTCATGCATTGTAGGATGACCTACAAAAAATGATAGAATGGGGCCAACTAGTGATCAACACGTAGAGTCAATCCAACACAGACGATGCCTCCTATGTCATAAATTCCATTAGTATAGGTGGTGAACCCAAACCTATCCAATAATCTTTTGTGATCTGTGTGCCTCCTAACAAGGCAAGGGTCCCCTTAGCCTCCACAAGAAAGAGGCCTTCCTTTGTTATCAAAGTTCCATCTTAGGCACCCACAACACCCTTTGTGGTCAAAATTCCATAACAATCGTCTACTAAGACATTAAAATGGCAGGATGCAAGAACACCAACTGCTAAGAAACCTTTTGTCATTAAGATGCCACAATGATTTGGCCATACAAAAACTACTAAATCACCATTTGTAATCAAGGTGCCACAACATGATGGCCCCTCACCTACCTAAAGCCCAATAGTGGGCAATATCTCAATCTCTCCTCCCTCAAGGGTCGACCCCACTAGCAACTTGGGTAGGCCTACCAAATAGTAATGCAAGAGGAAAAATGAGCACCTCACAACCCCCATTGCCAAAGAAAAAGCCACAACCAGCAAACAACAACTAAACA